>OZ008368.1:90215879-90815879 GCA_963931995.1 Phaonia tiefii
TGAAAACTATATAAGAACGGATTTAAAAAGAAAAGCGTGGGAGGAACTTGGACACAAACTTAAGTGTACGGCAGATGAAGTAAAAAAAAAATTAAATATCTTCGATCCGCTTATGTTGTTGAAAAGAAAAAAGTTGAAGATTCCAAAAGAAGTGGTTCATCTGCAGACGTAGCCTATTCTATTTTAATGAATTCAGCTACTTAGACGGGGCAATAGTTTTAAGGAGAAGATATTCCAATTTTGATGAGGTTTTTATATATTTTTTTACATTATAACTAATTTACTTAAAATGTCGTTCATATTTTACAGAACAATAGCAGCAGCCTAAGCTTTTCGCAAGAGGATGCAACAACCGATCCAACAGACAGCACCCCTTGCAAACGGGAACAAATTACGAATGCCGAAAACGAAATGCTAACCGATGATATGGGAGGCTTTTCCCAAACAAAAAGGAATAAACGCAAACGAATAGAGGACCCAGTACACAGAAATTGGATGAGGCTATAGATGCAATCGTGAACTTTGCTGTTAGGAATCCGTCTCCTACGCCTGAAGCAGATGATATGTTTGCTGCGTTTGGAAAAAGCGTTGCTGTGCAACTGAAAAACCTGGCTCCAGTTCGCGCATCAACAGCTATGGCTGAAATACAGGAAATTATAACTAAACATAATATTTCTGAGTTGCAGCACACATCTTCTCCGAGGTTTGAAATTGTTCGTGATGAAGTAATTGAGCCGTCTCCCTATTGTGGTACGCAATCACTCAGCGAAGATATATGTTTTTCTCCAGAGTTGGCCACGTGTTTTCATAGCTCAACAAATGATACAGTACGTACTGCCATGCATTATGCAAATATTTGCGAAGATGAAAACATATATGAAGAAGGAAGTTTTTGAATATTAACAGCATATTCTGGAATAGTGGTAATTATATTGGAAAATGAAAAGCATTATAATGTTTCTACAATTACTTTTATTTGTTTGTTTTTTTAGTGACAACATCAACACCATCAATGAAATGGGTACCTATGCCCCAACGATACTACACCAATGTCCAAAGGACTAACATTTACTTATCTGTACCAATGAGCAATATTTGTTTTTAGTTTATATTATCTGTTTTGTTTTGCATTTAATGTTATGAATTTGTTTTTTATTTTTATTTACATATAATAATAATATTAATATAAAATACATATAGAATCAAATGTCTATTTGTTTGTGGTTTATAGGACGCTCAACCATTAGGTCAATGGAAGGAACTATAGCCCATGTGATGCCAATCACGCGATTGTCAATCACTTGCGATTTGTAAATCGCCAAATTTATGTCAGCTTGTGCTGTTGTTCCGGCGTTTTTGTTGCCTTCTGTTATTTTTCCAAGTTGTATTCAAAAAATTAAAACATATATTTTAGCTATCAAAAACATAACAAACAATAGGAAATTGGAAATTATTATGCGCCTTCAAATCGCTAATATCATGCGAAAGGCGATTGTCATCACATGGGCGTATATGAACTTTAATAATAAAAATACTGTTACGATTAATGCTATAAAATAAATTAAACAATTAATGTGAAGATAAAATCAAAGATTTTTTATTATTTAAAATTTTTTTGAATTTTTTTCCATTGATAAGACACGTTTCCATCATTAATTACATATTTACACAGATTATCTCTGTGCCTGCAAGAGTACTTATAGCCAGATAAATCTTGTTTTGTCAGTGGTGTAATTGTTTCTGGAAGACTCCAATTGACGGTTTCTTCTACGCTGACGGGTACTGTGATTGAATTGCTCAAATAGTTGTGTAGAACACAACAAGCTTTAACTACCAGATCACAATTATTTAGTGAAACTTCTATCGGTCGGTGAAAAATTCGAAAACGTGAAACTAGTCTACCAAAAGCCATTTCCACAATTAGTCTCGCTCGACTCAATCTATAATTATACACTTCTTGGGCTACAGTCAACGCACTATTTTTATCAAAAGCCTTCATTATGTTAGTGTCTAAGGGAAAAATACCGTCCCCGATTAAAAAATATGGAGTTTTCTCTTCCTGTCCTTTAAGTTTTTCTGGAAGTGGTAAATTCAATTTCCCTGACTTTAAGCAATGGTAAAAAAAACAACTTTTAAATATTACGGTGTCCGTAGCCCTTCCATTTGCCCCCACATCAATAAATATAAATTTTGCGAACGCGTCCACTGCAGCCAAAAGAACGACACTGAAAAAGCCTTTATAATTGTAAAAATCGGAGCCTGAGTTTGGTGGTGATTTAATCCTTATATGTTTTCCATCAAGAGCTTCTAAAGTGTGAGGAAAGTCCCACATCAAATCGAAATGTTTTGCGATTTGAAGCCACTCATTTTGTGTTGAAGGAACCTGAAAAATTAGAGCAAAAAATTATTGATTAATAATGAAGTACACAAATAAAGTATGTAAAAAGCATACCTTCAAATTAGTCTCACTTAGGCTGTCGTATACTGCAGCTAGTACTTCTGGTATAAAAGTACTTATAGTTTTCCGCGAAACATGTGTCAAAAACTCCAACGACCGATAAGAGTCCCCTGTAGCAATAAATCGCAAGGTTATTGCCAGCTGTACCTTCGAGCTGATCGCGTATCTCATTTTGGTATCCTGCTTTTTTATTGCTGGTTCCACCTGAAATTAATTTTGTTACACCGCCATTTATGCAAACTTTTTAATTACAAACTTACCAAAGCGAGAAGTGTCTCAAAAGTGTCGACTGTCATTCTGCAAAAATTTTTAAAGTAACTGCCATCTTCCCACAGTACATCCTTTAAAAGATGGTCATGCAGATTTCTCTTTTCTAAAAAAGAATTCACCCAAAATCTCGGGCTTTTTCTTCCATTTTTTTCTTCTTCAATTTGTATTTTTAGTTTTTGTAACTCTTTTAAAGCTTTGAGTACAATAACACATTTCTGTTGTTTAAAGACATTTTATATGAAAATTTCTCAGAAAGTTTTCATATACATATATAGAGGATTTTGGTTTTCTTCGATTTTAAGGACCTAGACCTGTTTCAATGTCCTTGAAATTTTTTATAAAATTTCTACTTGGTATTGGCAACAACATATCAGAATATTAAAGTGTGAAAATTTTTTCAATTTTCGGAGAGTTTTCATATATATGCCGGGAATTGGATTTCGTGGATTTTAAGGACCTACTCCTTTTTCAATGTCCTTGACATTTTTTACAAAAATTTCTTATCATTAACACTAGAGACATGTATAGAAATAAAGGTGGGAACCTGTTCGATAAAAATATCACACAATTTAATGTGTAATGGCATATATTGGGCAGGATAATTGCATTTAAAGGACCTTGTGTCCTTTCGATATCTCCAATGTCTATTTTGAACATTATGACACTATTAATGACCAGTGCAATGAAATTTATATGCTTGGTCTGATTTAAATACAATAAAATTTGAAGGTGGGCCAACTTCACACTACTATATACTACTGTGAAGTTATCCCACCATCGAAATGTGTGGGCTACGATGGTGGGCTAACTTCACGCTAGTCCGGCACCAGTGAAGCCAACTTAGCTCTTTTGGGCCTAGATTTAGCACTTTTCGCCCTTGCAAAACGCGAAGAAAATTTCTATGCCGCTTTTTTGGAAAAACGCGTAATGTGGACGCGTTTTGAGTTTTTATTTAGCCCTGTAGCCCGTTTTGTATACAACACCGATTTTGCTAAAGAATGTTTTTTTTTTGTATTTTGGGCACTTTTAATCCTGTAGATGCAAGAGAAAAACAAAAATGGCAGACAATGCTGGGTTCACTCCACACATGGCATTTATCGGTTAACCATCTGAAAAAATTTTCGAAAAGGGAAAGTTACAATTTAATAAAAACAAATTGAAACAAGTTAAACGACCGGCTGGGCTTCTGTGGTTGGCGCGAAACCGAGAGTTAAAATTTTCGATAACTGGCGCATAGATCAATCTGAATTCTGGCTTATTGTCATAGACTTAGACTTACGGAAACCCCACAAGAAAAAGTCAAACTTGGAAAAATGCACATTGTCTGTGGCCGTATCACGTCGCCTCTGCGTGAGATACCCCTAAAATCGGTAGCGCAGAATGTCCATTGTAGCATCAGCTGCGTATCACTTAGCGACATCCTACTGGAACCACAAGTCGCCATAAATCGTCTTCGAAGAAGTAGTGAGTGATGATGCCTCCGGACCACAATCCAGAACAATCAATGGCATTCTGTGTGGGCATTGCCAGTTGGTAATGGTTCATAATATCCTAAATCCGGCAATGCTTGTTTATGTACCTGTAGATTCAAACATGGGTTTTGTCGCAACAAGGGAACACCCATTTTGATACTAACGTTTTATCTGTAACTGTAACTTTCCATGTTGATTTGTCTCTATTGTCTGAAAAATAAATAACAGGAAAACTAACAATAGATAAAACAACGGACTGTCAAAATCTATAGGTACCCATTGGCAACCAACCACCTTATTTATTAAACGCATTTCAGCACATTCCGGATTTTTCTAGTTGTTTTCGTTATTTGGCGCGTTTTAGCACTTTTTATGTAGTTCGACTTAAAGAAGTCAAAGAATAAATTTGGCAGACGCTACCGTAAGCACAAAATAGTCTGCGCGTGAGTCCAAATTAATAGGAAAAAATAACTTAAGATATGGGGATGGTATGCCAGGAATGGTACACCATATCTTAACTCCTACCCCTGTAAGATCAATCGTCCCGATTGTTAAAATGCTGGAAGATCATTAGCACTACAGAATGTCGGAGAGGATTCCTGTAAAGTGAGTTCTTCACTAATTGAAGCCCTTGGGTTGACTTCTTCATTGACCATTGTTATTACATTAATATCCGAATTGGATTTAGTTCTGATTTTATACATTATCAGTAAAACTGAAATAATCAGTGCAATAGATAAAAAGATATTGGTGGAAAACATTACATTTCCTTTAGTCGATATGGAATTCATTTCATTGATATTGTTCACTTGTAGTTTCTTCGTCATTTCTAATGATAGAACTTCTTCTGTCAATGATTTGTTATATGGCAACTGTAGCACAGCTGGAAGTGGTTTCAAGGTTGATAATTCCCTTTAAATGAATGTTCTATTTTCGACAGAAATTGTTTCGTTGTGAAACTGAACCAGATATGTTCCGGATAACTGATATGTTTTATTCTCAGATGTTTCCAAAATTCCATTATATTGAATTAGAAGGATAATTCCTTGATACAGTTCTTGTGCCGTGGGTACGTGCTGATTATTAATAAGAGTGCAATTGTGATTCTTGCTTTTCAAAAGTGATGGTATACAATTGGTCTTACTTATATCTATTAAATTTTCATTTTTGCAAATACATAATTTATTAAATTGAAAACACTCAGTTTTAATTTGAAAAATTCGATTATTACACTTAATAACATTTTCTGAATTAATTTTTATAACCATTTCATAATTTTTCACAATTTGTACGATCAATAGCTGGCAAGTTAATTATATAAGTTAATGATGATTGTGGCAAATCCTAATGCTTCCTCAAAGTTGCCATATGGAAATTCTTCTTGGTCCAAAAATTCTCTAGCTTCATTAATTTCCTTCTCTGAGAGTATGAAGGAATTTATTACCCCTACCTTTGCCCATTGTAAAGCGTATTCGATATTCACTATGTCCGTTTTAATAATATTTAATCTATTTCTAATAGAATCTTCAACTATCCTTTGTATTCCCTCCAAAGATTGTATATCTATTTATTACTTTTTGCCGTTCATTGTTTGCTAGTAGTCCATTTATTCTGTTCACTACAATGTCATGGTCCTCGTGATCTGGTGAGCCAGCAATCCATTGATGAATCAAACATATACTACATATTTGGAAATGAAAAATGTTTAGGTCTTAATATTATCTTTGTGAATTATCCTATCACGAAATCTAATTCTTACTTTACTACCTAAATCTTCTTTAATTTCCTGTTTTTTAAATCGCGGCAATAATTTATTTCTTTGCCCCATAATTTTTCATATATTATGTCACCTGCTTCATAGGTTTTTAACTGGTTGTGATCATTTCTTAATAACACTTTCTGTTGAGCCTTTTTCAATGTTCCCACTAATTCGTGCGGTACTCTATTAAAAAGGATATCTACCGGTTTATTTTGTGTGACCGAATGGATTGTGTGATTATATTGTTGAGCTGCTCTATAGAAGATTTCTGTATCTTCCAATAGGTGAAATTCTTCTTTGACACACCTAGGTAGAATGGACTCTTTCCACTTGACCATTCGTTGTGCTATGACGTGGCGTGCAATAATACAGTTCAATTCTTAAACGCTGCATTAGTGATTTAAATTGAGCAGTCAAAAATCCTGGTTCGTTATCGAGTGTAATTTTCCTAGCTTTTGGAAAACCCTGCAGTACGTGTAGTACTTTTTCTCCTAATCTTCAATGTGTTTTATTATTAAGTATTTGGAATACGCGTCAATACAAGTTATACATTTTAAACCTTCTGCGTAAAAAAGATCTGTATTTAGATACTCCCCCTACTTGTCGGGACTCGGAGCCCCTCCGAATGTAACTTTCTGCGGGTGTCTATTATATTTATTTCTATTGCAAATTACACAATGTCTAATATATTCCTTAAAGTGTTTTGTGATTTTTGGCCAATAGTACTGCTTATATACTTGTTTGTAATTTTCTTTAAAGCTCCGATGAGCTCGAGAATGTGTATTCTGTATTATGTTTTGTTGGTCATCAACATTTATCACGTCTATAGGAAATATTCTGGTATATACAAATTTATTCGTGAAAACACCCCTGACAGTTTCCTTAAAATCATAAAGATCTTCTTGCGTACAATGTACTGCAGTAACTAAATTTGGGTTTATACATTCTAAAAGGATTGTCATGAGGTTCTGTCTGGTATCGTATTCTATCATATATCTAGTTCCTCCAAAATTTATTATCATTTCATGTATTGTAAATCTTGCCTTATTCAACAAAATTTGTTGTTTAAATTCGTTCAACGGTTTAAAAAATTCGGGAATGTTAAAGTCATCGCTGCTCTCACCGGA
Organism: Phaonia tiefii; assembly: GCA_963931995.1. Lineage (NCBI taxonomy): Eukaryota > Metazoa > Arthropoda > Insecta > Diptera > Muscidae > Phaonia > Phaonia tiefii. The sequence continues at coordinate 90,222,966 of OZ008368.1, forward strand.
ATGTTGAGTATCATGTAAAGATTCCTCATCTGAAATATTGTTAAAGTATTGACGTGAAAGAGCATCAGCTACCACGTTGGTAACACCTGGCTTATAAAAGATTTTCGGCGAAAATTCCTCTATAAAGGAGCGCCATCTTTTAATTTTTGCATTAGGGTTTCTTGTAGAGACTGCAAAAGTCAACGGCTGACGGTCCGTATGAATTTCGATATTTGAAATCCCGTATAAGTAGTTCCTCAAATTTTTCAATGCCCATACAATGGCATAAAGTTCTTTTTCATTTGTCGCGTAGTTTCGTTCAGTTGAATTCAAAGTTTTTGATATAAATGTGATAGGTTTGCCATCTTGGCTTAGGACAGCACCTACGGCTTCATTAGAGGCGTCAGTAGTTAGTATAAATTTTTTATTAAAATCAGGCTAGACTAATTCAACTTGTCGAGACAATAAATTTTTCAGTTTCTCAAAAGTAAAAACACCTTGTTCATCTATATTAATTTCTAATTTCCTGGACATATATTGAGATATTTTCCCATTTTCTCCTGACAAATATTTTGTCAATGGCTTAGCTATCCTTGCATAATCTTCTATAAATTTACGATAATAACCTACCATTCCAAGGAAACTTCGAAGTTGCCTTGACGTTTTAGGTAAAGGATAATCATTTATGGTTTCGAATTTTTTTGGGTCAGTTTTGATCACATTGTGAGCTACAACGTAGCCCAAAAATTCTACCTCTTTTTCATAGAATTTCGATTTTTCCAATGAGATTTACATGTTCGACTTTTTCAGAGTATCAATTATCATTTCCAAATGTTTATCCTCCAATGTTTTCGAATATACAATTATGTCATCTATATAAACATGACATATCTTCCCGATGGAAAATACTCGGACTGTTTTTCATATAACTCGGACTGTTTTCCATATAATCTTATAAATTCATATTCATATTCCCCGTCATTGACGGAAAACGCGGTTTTTTCAATGTCCTGTTCTTTCATGAGAATCTGATGGAATCCAGATTCCAAGTCAATTGTGGAGAAATACTTTGCTGTTCCCAGATTAGAAAGTATCACATTGCAATCAGGAATGGGATACTTATCGGATATTGTCTGCTCATTTATTTTTTTATAATCAATAACCAAACGCAGTTTTTGCGTACCATTTTCATCCATGCCCTTTTTCGGAACAACCCATATTGGGGAATTATAGGGAATTTTGCTCGGACGAATTATTTTGTTCTCTAGTAATCTTTCTATTGCATTATTAACGAAATTATTTGCAGATAATGGATATGGATATTGCTTGCTCCATATTGGCGCTTCAGCAATTGTTCGAATTTCCGCCCTTATGTCCGTTCTAAACGGCAAATTCATATTTATATTCAAATGTAGTCTTTCTATATTTTTAACAATGTTTTCTCTCAATATATTCAGTGATTCATTGCTCTCATCACTGAAATCAAAAATTACTTCATTTCTCATTTTGTTCAAAGAATTTTCCTTGACGTATTTATTATGCTCATATTATTATTCTCACAATTTGAATCCTCGGATCCAAAGCTTTTAATCTTCTCACAGTGTTCACCACATATTAAAATCCCATCTTTGAAATTCAGTATTATGTTAGCCTTCCTCATAAAATTATAACCTATCCGGATATCTGTTTCCAAATTAGGTATTTCATAGAATCTTTCTTTGAATCCAAATATTCGTGCTTCATAGTAATGTTCTACGATGGTAAAACCATTTATGGTGTTAACCCTCTTCTTAATCACTAAGTCCTTTCTGTTCGGAAGGACTGCAATAGCAACTAGTTGCGCCACTGTCAATTAGAATTCTGCATTTTCTTCCTGTTGAGGCTGTCCTAAAGATGTAGGGCAGTCCGAGCCTTGTCCTAAAAAAGACTCCTCGTTTATATAATTTATCCTTTGTGCTTTATTTTGCGGCTGGTGGCTAACTTGATTACTGCCATTCAACTGTCGTTTCAGTCCATTTTGAAAACTATTATAAAAAGGTCTTGGTTGGAAGCGTGGGGAATTCTGATAAAAAGGTCTTCCTTGACTAAAATATCTATTAGTATTATTAATCATTTTTGGTGGTGGTTCAACAACGACATTGGCAGAACTGCCAATATCAATTGGTTCCGGTTTTTGTCTCCAATGTTGACCATTAAATGGATTCGAACGTAAATCCTTTTGAGTGCGGTCCGGAAACCGTAAAAAATTCTGTCCTTCAGGGTAACTGTTACCATGCGGTTTATTAAAGTGGAGAGCGAAATTAGCCCAATTTATTTACTTCCAATTCCTGAGCTTTTGCCAAGGCGTCTGGCAAGCTGTTTGGAGAGATTGAAAACAATATATCCGCTAGAGGAGGATTTAAACCCGTCATAAATACTCTGAGTGCGTATTGTCTATTTCTGTTATTTAATTCCCTGCTGAGGGAAGAATTTGTTCCGTGCGTCATTATTGTTTTGTTAATCAGGTCAGTCAGTTTTTTATTCACTTCATTGTAATAAATCATTATGGATTGAGATCCTTGCCTCATTATACTAAGATCTTGCTCGATCAAATGCAGAGGCCTTTTGTCGGCGTATGCAAAGTCTATACGGCTGATAATAGCGTCGAAATTCAGTACAGTTCCGTGATTGGTCAATATGTCATTTTCGAAGAATAATCTTATTTCGAAGAATAGTTAAAGCCGAGTAAAAACGCTTACTTCCCCTAGTATATAGTTTCATAGAATGTGTGGCAGCTTCGCGCCAGCTAACGTAAGAATGTTTGGCATCAAAAGTTGGCATTGATTTGATTACATCTAGTGGTTCGTCACAACGAGTAGTAATATTTATCTGTTTTTCTTCAAATTCACCCACTGTGTCACTTGTGGTAAGTCTAACTACGCTATCGTGTAATGCTTCTATTTTAGCTAACAATGGTCCTGTTTGTGCCTCTATTAAGGCGTTAACTTGGTCTGTAGTTGCCATTTTAGTGGTGCTTAAGGACCCGAACAAATGCGACAAAATATCAGTTTCTAAATCCAGCTTAAAATTTATATATATTCTCGTTTAGAAACTCAAGGAATTATTGAAATGTATTCCGCGTAGTATTAATTCAGAAATGTTTTACATCAACTGGTTTCATAATATAAAATATTCAGAGATATTCACTTATTGATCAAATATGTTTATTTTATCCGTTATAGATTTAAAATTTTAGGCAAAAACAATAAATATAATTAAAACAAAACTAATCTTACATTAATTTCCAGATAGTGCTGCTGCTGTTGATTTTCTCCCTTGTCGTGTTTTCTTCTTTTTGAAGTTGTTGTTGTTGATGTTTATGTTGTTGGTGTTGTCGTTGTTGTTTTCTTCTTGTTAAAGTTGTTGTTGTTGTTAATTATCTTTAGATTGTATATTGTTGCACTTAGGTCCAATTTTTTTTGGTGTAGTTCCGAATTTAATTATAGTATTAAATATCCTTGAAGCACTTTGCTTTCTGTTCACTGTTGTGCTCTATTCCTTTTCTCCTTTTTATATGTATACTTGTTTGTATATTTTTTTGGCGGACACACTCCCGAAATCCTTACTTGTTTTTTTTCAGGATATTATTATCGAAAGGTTAACCCTGTTGAGCCCCCGAATTAATTTAATTCACTTTTTAGTTTTTAAAAAAATATAAATTTATTCTTAACACATGACTTTTTTGTCTTACTGCTGCATTAATACTAATCTTATTCATAGCAAGAAGCATAATTGAAGTTCTCTATCATGTTGCATTCCACTCAGGAATGCAGTCTCGTTGCAACGTTGTGGGAAACAAACAAAAGGGTTTCCCATTACAATTAAAGAAGTCAAAGAATAAATTTGGCAGACGCTGCCGTAAGCACAAAATAGTCTGCGCGTGTAGCCCAAATTAATAGGAAAAAATAACTTAAGATATGGGGATGGTATGCCAGGGATGGTACACCATATCTTAACTTGCATACAGACAGGTGAAGTTAATATAAAGAATTTTAAAAGGCGTTCAATCATATGATGACGTTTCATTTAAATAATATTAATACAGTAGAATCCCGGTTATCCGGATCAAATAAAACCAGGGGTATTCCGTATAATCGAAAATCCGGATAAGGGGCCGTTCAAGTATTACGTAAGCACTATGGTGGGGCGGGGGGATCTTTGCTTTGCTTATTTTTGATGACATGGGTGGTGGGGGGTCAAGATGGTGATTACGTAAGCATGATGGAAGCGCAGTAGCTGTTGTTACTCTTGTAGGGCAAGAACAACATGCATTTGGTTTTTGTTAAAGTTAACTTATATTGTCAAATCAATTATGTGCTACTGTGGAAAATCACATACAAATATGTATACGCGAACAACATTTGACAATTTAAATTAACCAGAAATATATAAACAAAAGAAAATCAGCTGTGCAATGCGTTATCCTTACTAATTGCATCATGAGTAATTATGTTTACGTTAAACTGTAAACTCCTTTTCATTTGAAATTAAAGAGATATGAACGTCCTAATATCCATGAATTCCTAAAATCAATGTAAAAATTCCCAGATACAAAAACTTGACAGATATACAAATACCCAACTAACTTGATTGTCACTCTTTTTTCGTCAAGTTATTATGTCGGGTTGCATATGCAGCTTCCGCTGAACTAAAAGATATTGCGCTCTGTTTCATTGTTGAGCTGATACTGGTAAGACGTTCCCCAAATCTAATCCAAAAAAAATAAAACAAATTCAAACCTTTTTCTAATCCATTTCTGTGTTTTATTTTCTACTCTGAACTGTCATCTTACGAACTGGGTTCCTGCTTCACCATTATTGTGAAGCAACAAAATCATAGACATTAATTCTCTGACTTTGTTTTGGTTAGTAAGAGTACTCTCTCATATCTTCCACAGAGATTGACTCCACTCAGATCTTCACCAACCCCATTTAGCTAAGTTGTCAACTTAACATTTGGTCCATCGCGAACCGGATTGAAGCTGTTGAGAGCAATCTCTCCCTAAAAATTCAAGAGCTAACGGCAGCAACGTGTTTACAGAAAAGTCTGGGTTTATTCCTTGTTGGATCATATATTTATTACATACTGTACGCGCATGTGGTCACAAGAAACAGCAGAAAATAAGAATTTTGCAAAAATATTTTGAGCGGGAAATAGTGCTGCTAGCACAAAGCACATTTATCACTGGCAAAATTGCAGCGGCGAACTTACATATAATTGGCTGACATTGGACGGTAGGGCATTTATCCTACACTTACTGGAAATAATCGTGGTGAGAGTTGACTTTTGGAGCGCCAGATTTTTGTTTTGTAAGTAAATGCCCCTCAACTTTAAAGTGAAAAGTGATTAGTGTGTTGAAAAGGAAAAGGTAAAATCCTAACTATCCGTACGAATGTCGTCCAGTAATTTTTGTTTCCATCGAAATAGAAAAGAAAAGTCAAAGTTTACGCAAATTTTTTCTCAGTGCGGTTCAATTGTCTTTAACAGCGGGCTCGATATCTTCATACACATTCTGCTATTTACATGAACAGAATCCAAATATGTATTTATGTACAGAAAGATGGAACTTATTCTCTTATACTCCACTCTTTGTAAGCTAATTCGGTAGTTAGCCTCCAAATGCGTTTTCTTTTCGCGCTCTTACATTTTATGAGGTAGTTCGATATCACTACGTTCTAGTTTTGGTGGTTTCCCAGTTCTCCTTTGTGATATGGTGGAACTGAAATATCACGCTCTTTCTTTAACTGTCTCGTCGACTAATGATATATATAGATGCATATGTCTTGTTTATCACTCGCTCTCAAATTGGAAGAATAAATAGGCACGGATTCTCTTATCATTATCGGCAGGCGCGTATTCAGGGGGGGGTTTTGGGGGTTGAAACCCCCCCCGAAATCCAAAGAATTTTTTTAATTTATATAATCTACATACATATACTTAGGAAGAGTTTTTATATGAATATTAAAAGCAAATATTAACAAGTAGCACGTGGAACAAAGAATAGCAGAATCACCCAATAAGTTTTTTGTTGTTTATCACTTTGGTGCCATTCGAAAGACAATTGTCGTGGCGCGTGCATCTTTATTGTTGTATTTTTCTTTTCTAGTTTTTTCACTTTGAAGGCTATGATGGTGCTCGTTCCATGAGTGGAGAGTTCAAGGGTTGTGCGTCGAAAATAAGGTGTTTTTATCCGGATGCTGTTTATGTTCACTGTGCTAACCATAGCCATAGCATATCAACTAAATCAGGAGCAGTATTGAAAAATTGTATTCAAAAATCGTGTCCAAACGCGAAACAAACTAGACTTCTAAAATTTTGCGAAACGCGCTGGGTAGAACATCTCGAATCCCTATCTTTGTTTTCAGACGTTTTTCAATACATTTGTGAAGCGTTGGAGGAGCTTGATGACAGCAACGTCAGATATGATTCAACAAAGCCACATGCCCTTTTAGCGGCAATTCGGACACCTCAATTTATTATTGCGTTAGGAGTAATGAAACCAGCATTCTCTTTATCAAAAAATATAAGCCAGTATCTGCAGGAGGAGCAATGCGATCTTAGTAGCTGTCAATTACATCGATACTTTATTTGCAGAATTAAAAGAAATGCGCGCAGACGCAGATCAATCTTTGAAGGTAATATTTAATTCAGCTAAGGCTATAGCGACGGAAATTGGAATAGAAATTAAAGTGCCCCGAGTTGTAGCCCGACAGGTCAATAGGGAAAATTACGAAGGATGTCCAGAAGCGTACTATCGTCGGTCAATTTTTATACCCTTTCTGGACCACTTTTTGGAGGAGCTAAACGAACGATTTTTAAGGCACCATGACTTGCTTTTAAAAATACAAAACATATTACCTAGCAAATCTACACAGCTCAATGAAACGCAAATGGAGGATACAGTCCGTACTTTGGAAAAACAGTGGCCAAGAGACACAGAATCCAGGGACAATTTTCTTGCTGAATTTAAATTATGGCGAAGGTAACAATTAAAATTTTATAATTATTTGATCGCATTTTAATTCAAATCTTATATAAATAGACACAACCTAAATCAAACAAAAGATCCTGGGACATTTATTGATTGTTTAAATTTGTGCGACAATATGATATTTCCGACAATACATCGCTTCCTGCAAATTGGAGCTACGTTACCAGTTTCAGTCGCGTCAAGCGAGCGTTCTTTTTCAACCCTCCGTCGATTGAAAACTTATTTAAGAAATAAAACTGGGCAAGACAGATTGAACGGATTAGCATTGCTTATCGTACATAGAGATATAGCAGTAACAGAGCTAGAAATAGTAGAAATTATGTCAAAAAGCAATAGAAGATTAAATTTTTAATATTAAAAAATAAATGTCTTATTTTAAATGAAACCCCCCCCCGAAATTTTTTTCTAGCTACGCGCCTGATTATCGGTACTGGGAAAATCATACTTTTGTACATTTTTGTACTATGCGAATTCAACATCGACATTCACAAGTGAAGTTTAGATTGTGAACTTATACCACATTTTTCGTTTCTTAAAGCGGATCCCTACACAATATGTATTTACATCATAATATCTGCACGTACGTCATAAATTGATCAAATTAATTGAGCATATGTAGTTTCTTAATAATCTATCCATCGCGCGGCTTTACTAGGACAACTATGGTTTAGGTTGCTAATACTAATTATGTACTTGAAATTTATGTGAACAGTTTAGTACAGTCGGCCTAATCTATCATCTCCATTGAATTTGGCAGTTCCTCTGCAACATACATACTTCTGATCTAAATACATTCTCTTTATTCCACACACTCTGCAGAAGGGAAAAGAATTCATCATCATAGTAGACGATGTTCCAGTTGTTCTTAGGTCAATGACCGCTGAGAGTTTTCTGGGTATGATGGCACTGTAAAACATATGATTTGCTTTCAAATGAGTTTAACTGATGTCGTCATTTCAGATATTTATTTTTATTTGACGCAGAAAACGCAGGGCGAAGCTCATGACATAGTACCTCGAAGTCCATTGACAAACGATGGGTTTAATTCAGCATGGTGTAATCTTTGTGAACGTTACGAGAATAAAAGAGTTTTGGTAAACCTACAGCTTAAGGCACTTTTAAATTTGCGAACTATAACAGTTGAATCCGCAAGTGGTATTTAGTAACTCCAAAGAGACATCAACTCTTGCATATCAGCTCTCAGACTGTATGGAATTGATGTCACGAGCTGGGAACCTCTTTTTGTGTTTATTTGTTCCAATCGACTTCCTGACTCCACTTTGATTCTTTGGGAACACACCTTAAGTGAAAAGACGATCATTCCAAAATGGTCACAGCTAGATGCGTTTTTAACCAACAGACGTCGTACTTTAGAGTCTGTGTCAGATTTAAAAAAAGAATTTCAGTCAAAGCCAAAGATTACCCAAAGGGTTAAAGAGAATACCAAGGGCCTTCATGCATTTCAAACCAAGGTTAGTGAAACTAAATGTCGATTCTGTCCAAAAGAGAGTCACACTATTCGAAAGTGTCCAAAATTTCTTAAGATGGAGCAGCCTCAAAGACTTGCTGAAATTAAAAAGGCTAATTTGTGTCTAAACTGCTTTTCTAGTGTACATTCGGTACGTAACTGCAAACGCAAATACAACTGTTTTAAGTGTAGCAAACGTCACAATACGCTTCTACACAAGGAACTTGACCCGGCCGGTTCTACGACTCACATGGGTAAAAATCCAAATACGATCTAACGTCTACATCTGCTTCATTTGTTCCATCTCTACCATCTAATCAATTACAGTCCACTAAAGCATCAAATGAAGTCCGAACATATTTCTCATCCAATTCTAGAGGCATTCTATTGGGTACAGCAAGGGTTATTGTTTGCCATGCGGGATTAGCTTATTCGGCCTGAGCACTGATAGATTCAGGCTCTGAAGGGACATTTATTTCTGAGAAACTTTGTAACTGTCTCAAATTGCCTTTTAAGCGCATTTCGGCGAAAATTTCCGGTTTAAATAACTCACATTCTGCCGATGTCCAGAAACAATGCACATTCTCGTTGAGCTCCACCATACATGATGATATAGAAATCCAAACCACAGCACTAGTTGTACCACAATTGTCCGGAAATCTGCCAACGCGTGCTATAAACATTGAGATGTTTTCAAATCTTACCAATTTAAAATTGGCAGACCCACAATTTCATGAAAGCGCGAAAATAGATATTCTCTTAGGTGGGGATATTCTTCCATTTATTATGCTTCCTGGATTCAAAAGTGAAAATTGTGGATCCTTGATGGCCCAGGAAACAGTTTTTGGGTGGATCCTCACGGGGCCGATACCATCCAACACTATTTGTTCTCTATCAACCTGAATCTCTTATCACTGTGAAATTTCATTAGAAAAATAAATTTCTCGCTTTTGGGAGGTGGAGGACTTTCCAAGGAAACATTTCTGGTCAACTTCTGACCAAATATGCGAGGATTTGTACACAAGAAGTACTAAAAGGACTGAAGAGGGACGTTACATTGTCTCACTTCCCTTTAAAGAGGGATTTTCAGAGAAATTCAGCTTTGGACATTCTACAAATTTCGCTTTGGCTCAATTTTATAGAAATGAAGGTCGTCTTTTGATAAATCCTGAGTTAAAAGGGGAATATGACAATGTTCTTCGAGAATATATGGCATTAGGTCATATGAGTCCAGTTACACCTTCAAGAGCATGCGAATTTTCTGAACATTTCTACATGCCACATCATGCTGTGGTTAAACCTGAGAGCACTACCACAAAGGTTCGTGTGGTATTCAATGCCTCGGCTCGTACGTCCAATGGCATTAGTTTGAACGATGTTTTGTACACAGGACCTGTCCTTCAGACTGACCTCACAGTGCTTATCTTAAAGTGGCGATTGTTCCGTTATGTTTTTAGTGGAGATCTCCAGAAAATGTATAGGCAGATACTGGTCAATCCTGACCATACGAGTTTCCAGCGAATAATTTACCGAACAAGTCCGACGGATCCCTTAGAGACTTCGAACTCAACACCGTCACTTTTGGAGTTAATTGTGCCCCATATTTGGCCATCCGCACACTCTTGCAGTTAGCAGACGATATCAGTGATAAATATTCCGTAGCAGTCACATTTTGAAACATTTTATGTACGTAGATGATGCTTTGGCGGGAGCTCATACGATTCAATCTGTAATTCAAGCTAAAAAGGAGCTAATCCGTGCTCTTAAGTCAGCAGGTTTTCCTATAAGAAAATGGACAGCGAACTGCAAAGAGATACTGACGGATATTTCGATGGAACACCTTCTTGAAGAAAATTTTCTTAAACTAGATGACAGTAGTTCTGCTAAAACACTAGGTATTCGCTGGAATGCGGGTTCTGACTGTTTTTATTTTTTTATAACCCCATTTCCCGTTGTAACTAAATATACGAAAAGGATAGTGATTTCACAAATTTCAAAGCTTTTTGATCCGGCAGGATGGTTGGCCCCAATTGTAGTTTTAGCAAAAATCATAATGCAAAAGATTTGGATAGATAATACTGATTGGGATGATCACCTGCTTGATGAAACACTTTGTATGTGGAATACCTTTCTAAACAACTACCATCAAATAAACCTTGTGAAAATTCCTAGATGGGTTGGTTTTGCACCAGATTGCGATGTTCAATTCCACGGTTTCTGTGACGCATCAGAAAAGGCATATGCTGCGGCGCTCTATATCCGTGTAGCCAAGGAAAATTCCATACACACTCATCTTATGCTATCTAAGACAAGAGTGGCTCCTATTAAAACCCTATCGATTCCACGTCTAGAGTTGTGTGGAGCGGTTCTTTTTGTTGATATGATCGACACTATACTTCCCCAATTAGATGTCAAAAATTACACTATTGGTTATTGGACAGACTCCACTATTGTGCTGTCTTGGTTGGCAAAACCTCCGGGTACTTGGAGTACATTTGTGGACAACAGAATATCCAAAATTATTCAAGTAACAAATCCTTCTGAATGGTTTCACGTAAAATCTGAAGACAACCCTGCTGACCCAGCGAGCCGCGGTGTTCTGCCCGAAGAATTGGTTGAAAATAACCTTTGGTGGAGAGGACCCCAATGGCTGTCAGAGCCTTTATATTCGCCATTATATAAACCTAAAGACATTTATGAAGACACAGCTTTGGAAAAGAAAACCATAAAAGTGAACTTATTGTACTTTTCAAACTATACTGATATTCTTGAACGATTCTCTTATTTACCGAGGGCTCTTAGAGTTTTGGCTTATGTATTCCGTTTTCTCCATAGCACGCATTCCAGATATCGTTCAAGTTATCATCGGGAGTCAGTCACCGTCTCTTGCTCGGAAATCCAATTTGTTCGAAATCGGTTAATAATTGTGACTCAACAGGCATTATATCCTAAGGAATACTTGTCATTATCCAAAGAGCAAATCCTTAAATCCAGTCCACTTTTGAGCCTTAATCCATTCCTAGATGGAGAGGGAATAATGCGAATCTGTGGGCGCTTGGAATACTCCCCCGCATTAACAAAGAATGAGAAACATCCAATCCTACTTCCATATAGCAGTCAGTTCTCCAGACTTCTCGTGAACTTCATCCATGAAATAAGTTTACATGGTGGAAACCAGTTGGTACTGAGACTAGTCCGGAAAAGGTGCCAACAGCAACTCATGTCAGCCCTACCACCAGAAAGAGGTGAAATATTTAGACCTTTTACGCATACTGGCCTGGACTTTGCAGGCCCATTCGAAATAAAGACATACACCGGAAGAACATATCGGGTGACAAAGGGATACGTTTGTGTATTCGTATGTTTCTCCACCAAGGCAGTCCATCTAGAGGTAACCTCAGACCTCTCTACGCCTGCATTTTTGGCAGCCTTCAGTCGATTTACTTCCCGACGAGGGTGTCCGCTCCATTTACACTCTGATAATGGTCAGACATTCGTAGGTGCATCGGCCAAGCTTAAGAAAGAATTTTTGGAAACCTCCATGCAAGCCGTTACATCAAATTACGCCCACCAAAATATCCAATGGCACTTTATCCCTCCTGGAGCTCCTCATATGGGCGGTCTCTGGGAAGCTGGCGTGAAGAGCTTTAAACAGCATTTCAAAAAGGTTGCGGGGGTCTCCAAATACACCTTTGAAGAGTTTAGCACACTTTTATCCAAAATCGAGGCATGTCTAAATTCCAGACCGTTATCTCCTATATATCAGAAAGTCCTTCCGATCTTACTCTTCAAAGGCCATTTGTTGATCGGATCTCTAATTCTTAATCCAATCGATCCCAATATTCAAGAGGCTCCTACGTCAATCCGAAACCGCTGGCAGAGACTCAAAGTTATTCACCAGAATTTTTGTACTCGTTGGAAAAACGAGTATTTCAAAGAGCTTCACAAACGGACCAAGTGCTGGCGCTTAGGTCGCGTCCAAAAGGTTTTTCCCGGCCACGATAATCGCGTCCGTGTTGTAGAAATTTTAACCCAACGGGGAACTCTTATTAGGCCTATCACTAAATTAGTTGCTCTACCATCCTAATTCTCGGTGAACTTTACCGAACAACTCTAATCTGATTCTTTATTTCTTTAATTCATGTAGGTATGTTACTCACAATTCTCCATCCTTTACTCCTTAGCATTATGCGTAATAACAGGCGCCAACTGAGTAAAACCAACAGTGGGAATAAGTTTGTTTGCAGACTGTGCAGGAAGAATCATCCTCTAAGAACATGCCGACGATTTTTAGATATGAACATTTCGGCGAGGAAAGATGTGGTCAACAAGTATGGTTATTGTGGAAATTGTTTGGCACATTCACACTCGGAAGGTGCGTGTTTCACAAAAACCGGGTGTCGGTATTGCAACCAGAACCACCACTCCCTACTTCATATTCATCCACGGCTGAGTCGGGAAACAAAAAAAACATCATCTCAACCTCGCACATCTATAAGAGTTGCTTCCAAATCTCCAATACAGCGTCCATCGACATCAGCATCTACTCGTCAAAACCGTGCACATTCAACTTCCAGGCCCGATGCAGCTTTACTGTCTGCAATATTGAAGCAGAATATAATAACATTGCTACCAACGGCAATAGTAAAGATCGAAGCTAAAAACAGCAAACACAGTGTTCGATGCCTCTTGGACTCCGGCTCCAAAATCTGTTGCATCTCTAAAAGCTTGGTGGACAAGTACGACTTAACTACCTTGGAGCTAGATGGCGAAGTAATTTGCCCGCTCTCTTTACAATCAATGGTTGACACCAGTTATACATTGGAAGTGACATTGAGAGTCAATAACCGAATGTGCACCAGGACGCCAAATGATACACTGCCCGCATCCATGCGTAAGCACTTCGAGCATTTGGTTCTGGCTGACAAATCATACTACTAATATTCCTCCGTTGATGTCATTCTGGGCGTAGACATATTTTCCCGCATTATAAGAGAAGGCATTATTATCCGAACTGGCCTCCCGACGGCCATAAACACGGAATTCGGCATAATATTGTTTTGTGCTCTATCAATTTATAAAAAAAAAAATCTATTTTTTTCTTAATTAAATAATCAAAACTTTAGTGAATTACCATACAGCAATGTAAAAATAATTGAATTGTTGTAGACTATAATGAACTCCTACAGATTCATTAGGTTCATTTTTCATTATATTTTTTCATTATATGTATGTATGTACATACTTATATACAAAAAGAAAATGTATTTGCAACCTTACACTAATCTGTATTGCAGCCATACTGCAAGGCGGGCGGCAATGTTTACGTTAAACTGTAAACTCCTTTTCATTTGAAATTAAAGAGATATGAACGTCCTAATATCCATGAATTCCTAAAATCAATGTAAAAATTCCCAGATACAAAAACTTGACAGATATACAAATACCCAACTAACTTGATTGTCACTCTTTTTTCGTCAAGTTATTATGTCGGGTTGCATATGCAGCTTCCGCTGAACTAAAAGATATTACGCTCTGTTTCATTGTTGAGCTGATACTGGTAAGACGTTCCCCAAATCTAATCCAAAAAAATAAAACAAATCCAAACCTTTTTCTAATCCATTTCTCTGTTTTATTTTCTACTCTGAACTGTATTCTTATGAACTGGGTTCCTGCTTCACCATTATTGTGAAGCAACAAAATCAGAGACATTAATTCTCTGACTTTGTTTTGGTTAGTAAGAGTACTCTCTCATATCTTCCACAGAGATTGACTCCACTCAGATCTTCACCAACCCCATTTAGCTAAGTTGTCAACTCAACAAATTATTTACCTTTTTACACATATGGCAACACATACATATGTTTGTTTAAATGAATATTATTATTAGTCCTCTTTCCTAAGCCTATTTTCTTATTTCTAGAATTATAACTGCTGCTCATGAATCAATAAAATAAAAAACAGAACACATTGAAAGTAAAATGCAAATAGCAATGACTACGTCAGCATTTTGGGGGGGGTTTGGGTGTTTAAGAGCTTTGCTTACTTTTATGGACAAGGGGGAGGGAGGGGTTAATAATTGTAATAAATCTGCTTACGTACTACTTGAACGGCCCCTAATCGATTTCAAAGTAAATCTAACAAGTTTTAAATTGTAATGTATGTAATGGGTTTTATAAAATGAGTAAGATAAGATAATACGATATATAAAAATTGAGCTAAAACGATAGATAATTCATTGCAAGTGAAACAATAACAAACTCTATCTCGAAAATAAATGTGAGCGGGAGTACACTGTCGGAGGCCGGAATAAACTTGTCGTAACATGTCTCGTTGCGTCGTCAAAACATTTTTAAATTGACAATTAGAGCTGATACGAGTGAATATCGGATCATCGATATTCGGATCATCGATATTCGGATAATCGGGATTCTACTGTACTTAATAACACTTAAAAATATTTAAAGACAACTGTCATTATTTTCTTGCTAAATACTTTTTATTTTATACCCACAAAAAGCACAGAGAGTGCAAAGCAACAGATACATGTACATACAAACATTGCTATGTTCGTACATAACCCAGCAGGAAAGTAAAGAATGCATTACATTGAAAATGAATTATATAATGCATTATAATAATTGCATTATATAAGACATTCCAAAGAATCGAGAGGGTAATATCATTTGACAAAATTGCACATTGATTCCCCAGTGCATTCCCACATCTGCGAATATGGGATGTGTTGTTTCTGTGTGTGACGATTCTTCTTTCATTCGGAATGCCGTTATCTATCGCCCCCTTTATAGCGCGTTCAAATTATTTCTTGAAAATTTTGTCAAAGCGATTTCAATTACAGGGGCGCTAGCTGGCTGTAAAACACACATTTTTTTCACATGAAATCTAACCCATCTTAAGTAATAGTAGGCAGACACAGAGTTAGCAATCCAGTTCTTTCTGAAGTTTGTCACAATACGTCATCTAACGGGATTTTATTCTTATGGCTTAATATTGTATTTATTAACCTTGCATTCGTCCATTCGCGTAAATAATTATAAATAATGCATTATAGAATTCATTCCTGATAACATGTTAAATAATGCATTAAAAAGAACGAATTATATAATGCATTCTCTGGACACATTAAAATAATTCATTATTTTCCTAGGACATCCCTGTGTTAAGAATAATGCATTCTGGAATCAATGTTTAATACACGCTACACATTACCTTCTCGCTTCCTATTCATTCCCTTTTCCTGCTGGGAAGCTACAGAAGTTCACAATTTTCTTTACTCTCTTTCTATCTCATTTTTATATACGTATAAACCAGTGTTGCCACCAGAGTAGGCCCAAATTACACAAGGGATGTTCAAAGGTTATCCAAAATCACTTGAAATTACACAGAATTTTTTAAATTGTTCTTTCAACGAATTACACTTTTTTTTCGATTTAATTAAAATCCATCGCTTGAGCCTGTCGATTGGTACCATCGATTGAACCTTTCTCGCTTCATAATATCTTCGGACTTTGAAATGTCAACGGGTCACAATAAATCTTAAATTCTAACGAAGACTTTTTTGCGTTGGTCATATTTTGAAATTATTGTACTGTTTACTAAAAACTCACTTCCCAAAAATTAAAATTTTCTAATTGATCTCGCAATAGAATAATGAAAATCCAAAATTTTAACAATATTTTCATAAAATTCCACACTGAAGTTTTTCAAATACATCAGATTATATATCCCAACTCTCGAGACCATTAACCTGGTACAAGGAGCTCTCATGTTAAAAATGTAATAGATATGTTGACGAAAAATTCCCAGCAGAAACCACCAAGTTTTATATATTAAAATGGCAGCACTATGCATCGAACAATATTTGAAACATAGTTGTCCAAATTGACATGTTGCTGGTCAACAATGTTCCAAAAGCAGATACGTGGATCAAAGTTTTCCTACAAACGGTGATATCAAAAAGGTTATGGAAATGGAAATTTAATGTTTCAACACACAACATGTTCTTACAAGTGCAGTAATTGCACAAAAAATTCATTATCCATAAATTATTAAAAAATTTTGAAATTGTCCCATTTTTGGATAATTATCCAGAAAGTGGCAACACTGGTATAAACACATCATTAATCTCTTTGATCTGAGAGTGTTTCGCACCCTCACAATACAACTATTCGCTGCCGCTACATCAGTGTGTGTTTTTTTTTTTGCAGTCTGACAATCTGTGTTTCGCAGTCGGACAAATCTGTGTTCTATATAGGGGTGGGTCACCCTTATCATTTAGGGGTATGAAAAATAGATGTTGGCCGATTCTGAGACCTACCCGATATGCACACCAAATTTCATACAAATTGGTCCAGCCGTTTCGGAGGAGTTTAACGGCAAACAATGTGTGTTCGCTGTCGGACAATCTGTGTGAGCGCAGTCGGACAAATTGTGTTTGGATGTATTCACTTTGTGAATTTAGGCCGTACCCGCGCCTATAGATGTTAACACATCAAAAAACTTTCACATTCCCGTAATCATCTTTCAATACGCGTTGTTTGAGACCCCAGGCTGCAAAAAAAATTTCAGTACACCCTAATACTCATCCATACGTCCAGGTAAATAATGTGATCTAACAAAAATTTTATAAGTATGTTACTCACATATTGTCTTCAATTTCAAGGCAGAGTCGTCGGTGATCCGACAGTAAGTATGAAACGAGTTCTGGGATATGATCCGTCAGGTTTAATTTATTCAAAACTGCAATAGCCGACGACTTTGACTTGCTTCCCCAGAGATCAATTACAAAACCTACTGCAGATATTACCCCTGAACGTATTTACAACGAAAAATAGGATTACCAATGAAAAAGTGGGACCGCTTGTACCCTATTGTGCCCTATTAGATGTTTCTAATCTGTATCATTAATTTGAGATAAAACATGAATTATTTATTTATTTTATTATATTAACACATGTAATTTTTACCTTAGTCCAAAAAGCTCTAACTTAAAATTTCTTTCAAAATTATGAATCACTAAAAGCTCTATCTTACACATCTCAATTAAAAGAAATTAAAAATAAAAATTGTCATTGAATTTATTGCTTGTTGTACTAAAAAACTTCGTTTAAAAACAAATAATGTACCAAATCCTTCCGATTTTGTTCCCCAAAGAATTCCTCTATTATTAAATTTGTAACACAAAAATGTCAAAACGTCCCTTTAGACATGAAAAGAAACAGTTGAAGTAGTTATCTACTACGGTACAAATTTGCAGTTACCTTGGGTTACTTATCTGCCAGCCGAACTATAGTCTGCTAAATACAAAATTGTTTAAATCAATCTTTTAAAGAACTTAAACAACTTGCTTGTACAAAGTCCCAAAAATATTAATTACAACTCTGCGTTACTCCAGTCTCGTTTAATTATTACAAGATTTGGAAAATATGTTCAATTAAATAATCAACCGCAATCAAGTGTAAGTGATGCTAAAATGTCATCATCATCGTTATAATCACGAAAAGTCAACTTGATTTTGAAGTGTCATAACAATTTATTAAAGTTTATATTATGGCTTTTAAACAACAAAACCAACATCAGCAAACACTGTAATAAACAGTATGATTAACGAGATTTTTAAAAACAGATTCATGGAAAAAGTTTTACTGAACTGTTAAAAGTTTTTCCATCGACACGACACAATGAATTTCAACTCAACATGGCACAAATCATAATTCTCTTAAGCGCACAACAGACAACACGGCTAATGTGATTACAAGTTAACTAAGTATGTGAAACTGTCGACAGTTTTAACTAATTTGTGGTAAAAGGCAGACTTGGAAAATTGATTATATGATTTTGAATGATATAAAGTTGATAGGATGATAGAAAATTTGCTTACCTTGTCAAAAACTTCGCAATCACAAGAAATATAAATAGAGATTTGATTATGCCAACAGCTATTAATTAATTATACAGGGTGATTCAGGAAGTTCGGGACAAATGTCTCTAGCGTATTCCTTGGCTCATTTCATGAAGAAAAGTCCACTAGGACCATGTCCGAAAATGCAAGGGTGCGAAATGGCAGCGGGGTCAAAATTTCCGGATTGGCGTCGGAGGATAGTAGGGTAAAGTTGCTAACTTCTGGGCCAGTGGTCGGATTTGGAAAGGTCTTTAAGAGGCCTTTCAGAATCAATAAAAAAAAGGCGAAAAAAGTCAAATCGCCGAGATACAGAGCTTTCGGAAAAAAGTGGGAAACAAATTCACATAACCTCAATTTGCTCAGCCAGATTTCAGGTAACTTATGTTTTTCTGTTGAAAGATAGCCATACCTCTTAAGTTTCCAAAATGACCTAAACGAAGCCCAGAGGTCTTACCGTTCCAAAGTTATGACCATTTTACTGAAATGGAAAAATTTTTGTTTTTGGATACGAATACCAGCACACATTTATTTGTTTTTGTAAATTAACACGTTTAAGATTTTATTCTTAAATTTTAAATTGTTGGCTGAAGAATCAAAAACATAAGGAAAAAAGCATTTGATGTTAAAGGAAGTTTTCAAAGTGGTTCCCATTTTCTACTAAACACAATTGCAGCCGTTTGCGAGCAACATCCGCCACGTTTAGTTCACTCATCTTTTCACGAACTTTCACCGCAGCTTCCTCAAAGCGGCAAGTAACTGCCGAAAGCACTGTATCTCGGCGATTTGACTTTTTTCTATTTTTTTGTATTGATTCTGAAAGGCCTGTTAAAGACCTTTCCAACAAGCCCCCTTGGTCCTAGTGGAGTTTTCTTCGTGGAATGAGCCAAGGAATACGCTGGAGAAATTTGTCCGGAACTTCCTGAATCACCCTGTATACATGGAAAATATAAAAAACTAAGAAAACCCCTAATTGTTGACGACCCTCGCAAACGTTATAAGGACCACGATTTAAGGATGTAATACAGGACAGGTGCCACTTTCCAACTGGCGGATGACCTCGAAAAATATAGAGCTGACATTACAGCCATCCAGGAAATTCGATGGATAGGATGAGAAAGAAAGAACAACTGCGATATTTACTACAGCTGCAGTAAGCGAAAGCACAGATTCGGATGCGGATTTATAGTTCGCAAGAAACTGCGACACCTAGTCTCAAGGTTAAACACAGTGAGCCACAATTCGTATCAAAGCGAAATTTGTCAACATCTCGTTAATTTGTGTGCACGCACTGACAGAGGATAAAGATCATGAGGTCAAAGAAACATTTTATGAGCATCTGAAGGAAGTATACGAACGCTGCCCTGACCACGACATTAAGATTATTCTAGGCGATTTTAATTCCAAATTAGGAAAGGAAAGTGTCTTTCAACCAACCATCGGTAATCACATTCTACATGATACCAACTCTGTTAATGGAATATGACCAATAGACTTTACCGATGCAAAGAACATGGTAGTTAGCAGCACACGATTCCAGCATAAGGACATACATAATGCGTCCTGGATATCTCCTGATCAGCGGACGAAGAATCGGATTGATCACTTGGTAATAGATGGCAGGCACTCCTCTAGTGTAATGGATGTACTTGTGATTCGAGGTGCCAATATCGACTTGAATTATTACCTGGTGGCTGCGAAAGTTCGCACAAGACTGAGCAGGGCGAAAAACGTACGAACCCGAACACGGGAAAAGCTAGATATTGACAAGATTCAAATTCCGGAGATATTAATGTCCTATCAACAAAAGCTCACTCTCCTGGTAGAGCAGAATACCCCCTCCCCCTGACGATCGCAGAGGCGCAGTGGAAGCACATCTCCCATTCTTTGGAAAGCGCTGCAAGGACTGAACTTGGCTATCAAAAACCTCAGAAGGCAACTGATGAAAAAGTCGCTGCACGCATTGCAACGAAACGGTCAGTTACAACGCGTTCTGCGAGCGAGGGGTACAAGGAATCCCAACTATTTAGGCGTAAAAAATTGCAGTGGGAACAGAGAGAGAGAGAGTAAAAAACCCGAATTGTGCAGGATGAATAATGAATCCCGAAAATTTTTCCAGAGGGTAAGAAGATCGAATAACGCGCCGAACAGGCTACACTTCTGCAAGGAAGAGAATGGAAATCTGGTGACTGATAAGCAATGTGCGCTTCAAAAGTGGAGAGACCACTTTTCAGCACTACTCCACTGACTGTGGAAGGCAGTGGAGATTATACCCCCAGCCAAAGCGATAGTAAGACGGCAATCGCTCGGCTTAAGAATAATAAAGCCGCTGGTATGAATGGGCTACCCGCCGAGTTTTTTAAAGCAGGTGGCGAAGGACTGCTAGCCCAATTGCATCAACTTATTTGCAATATATGTTTGGGGGATCTATGCCTGAAAACCTTATCAGTGTGGCAAACCCACCTAAATTTGCCAGACCAGGCAAGTCCACGACTGGCCAAATATTCACGCTACTCTAAGTCCTGGAAAAGGCCCACGAAAAGCAAATCGATACGTACCATCTTTTTGTCAATTACAAAGCTGCTTTCAATAGCCCCATACGGAGAAAATTGTACGGGATTCCGGCAAAACTGATCCGCCTCTGAAGAATGACGCTGACCAACACCAAATCAACAGTGAAGGTGGAGAAAGACGTCACCGAACCATTCTGTACCAAGCGAGGACTGACACAAGGCGACACACTTTCGTGCAATCTCTTCAACATATTAAAGGAGATAATAATGTGGAAAGCTGCAGTAAATACGAACAAGACCATTAACACGTAAAGCCGTATGTATGTTGCTGGTGTATGTTGATTCGCGAAAGGTTACTGCAGTATTTTCAAGAATCGAAAAAAAATCAGCGAAGGTGGGTCTTGCTGTTAATGAGGGCAAAACAAAACTGATGGTTTCAACGACTACATTAACCTCTCGACTTAGTCCGGACTTGGACGTCGACAACCGATATAATTTTGAAGTGGTAGATGAATTTGTTTACCTTGGATCAGCCGTGAACAAAGATAACAACGACAGCCTAGAAATAAATAGGAGAATTGTGCTTCCAAACATATGCTGTTTTGGACTCAGCAAGCAGTTTAGGAACAAAGCCCTCTCTCGACAGACAAAAGTCCAGCAATACCAGACTCTCGTTTTACCTGTCCTGACATATGACTCCGAAACTTGGGTCATATCGGAAATGGATGAAAAACACCTGGGAGTATTCGAGAGAAAAATTCTCCGTAAAGTATATGGCCCTGTTAAAAAAAAATGGCGAATACCGACGTCGTTTTAACCAAGAGCCATATCATTTGTATTCTGACTTTGACATAGCTAGGCGAATCATATTAGGTGAATTGCGTTGGCTACGCCATTATATCATAATGGACGAATGGAACCCATACACATCGTTGTGGGGAATGTGGCAAAGCAATTGTATACTAGCCTTGTAAGGCCGATTCTTGAGTACGGTTTAATAGTTTGGCTTCCACATTATAGGTCCAACTTCTTACTTTTGCTTTACGCAATCTTGGTTGCAGTTCATCTTCGAACTTATCTCCCTATATTCATAGACTACAGCACATTGATTTACCTACTTTAGTGCGTCGCAGGGCAATGTTGTCAGTATATTTTATGGTTAAACTAATCAGTGGAGAAATTAGTTCAGCATATTTGGTCTCTTCACTGAATTTTAATGATCCTTTTAGAACTGCTAGACAATGTGTTCTATTTTTTCTACCAGCATTCAAACAACTACGAATCCTTTAATCCAGTTTTTACTCTGCAATACATTTAATGAGTTCCACGATCTATTCTCTCTATCGGATTCGATTGAAGTAATTAAATGAGCGAGTATTTTTTTTAATGACTGATAATGATTAGAATTTCCAGATTTAAGATTTCATTCGAGCAATCATGTGAATGAATTTTGGATCCTTTTCGCCGAACTAAATATCCTGTTTCATATGTCCTGCTTCATCTTTTCCTGCTTTACTCTCATCCTGCTGTATCTGTCCCTACTTCATCTGGTCCTGTGACATCTGTTCTCACTTTATCTGTTCCTGCTTCACTTGTTTCAACACATCCTGCTTCAACTATTCCTGCTTCATTCTCATCCTGCTGTATCTGTTCCTGCTTCATCTGATCTTACTTTATCTGTTCCTACTTCACCTATTTCATCAGATCCTGCTTCATCTGTCCTTAGTCATATGTTTCTGCTTATTCTGTTTCTGTGTGATCTGTTCTCGCTGCATCTGTTCCTGCTCCACCTAAATCACTAGTTCCTGCTTCATATGCCCTGTTTCATCTGTTCCTGCTTCTTTCGCTTCCTGCTGCATCTATTCCTGTGGCACCTGTTCTTGCTTCATCCGTTTCTGCGTCTCCTGTTTCAACAGTTCCTGCTTCATGTGTTCCCTCTTTATATATTTCGCCTTCATTAGTTCCTTCTTTGTCTGTTTCCGTGTTATCTGTTCTTGCTTCATCTATTCCTGCCTTATCAGTTCCTGCTTCCTCAGTCCTGCTACATCTGTTCCTACTCTATCTGTTCCTGCTTTATCTGTTCCTGTATCGTGTGTTCTTGCTTCCTCTGTTCATGCACCACATATTTCATCAGATCCTGCTTCAACTATCCTGCTGCATCGGTTGCAGCTTCATTTGTTATTGTTTTATTAATCTAATTCCATTCTTAATAATAATAATAATTCTGTTAATATGGTCCAATACAATCAAGGTCCCTGTTAAATATATTATCTATGAATTATAAATTTATTACTATTTGTTGTTTAATTTTATTCGTGATTACTGTTTTACCATATTACTGTTTTATTGTTTTTCCTGTCCTTTCAATTTAATTATTATAATTATACTTTTATTTTGTATTTAGTTTGTAACTGAAGATAAGTAAAACCAGTACATAAGTTTCAGTGCGATGAACCGACTTATTCATACCCTCACCCTAAGTCATCCATAACTCATTACCATACTCAAAGGTGACTATATTCAATAACAGTATTATTGAATACCGAAATTAGTTAGTTTCCTCCCAATATTTATATGCGAGGTACAAAAAAAATGGCCATGGCAAGTTGTTGCCAAAATTTTGATCAGTGCCAAATTTTATTAAGATCGGTTATGATTTATTGGAGATATCGAGTCGGCAAACCGCAAATACTCCCAACTTTTGTATGGGAGGTACGAAACTGGGCGTGGCACAATAGTCAGTTCTTAGTTACACAGTAGCTTTTAGCAAAATTTTGCCCAGTACCGAATTTTATTAAGATCGGTTGTAGTTTACGAGAGTTATCGTGTCGATCAACCGGTCATCCGCCCAATTTTTATATGGGAGGTACCAGACAGAGTGTGGCAAAACAGCTCATTTTCTTTAGAAGAGCTTTATTTGACTAAATATTGACTAGTACAAAATTTCAAAAAGATTGGTTCGGTTTTGCGGGACTTCTCGTGCCGAAGAACCAGACGGCCAAACAACTTTTGTATGGGAGATACCACAATGGGCGTGGCAAAATCACCCGTTTTCTCCAGTTAAGTAGGCATTTACAGATTATTACCCGGTGTGAGAGTTGAAGCTAATAACATCTACCAGAAGAAAGGTTTAAAGAAATATGATTTTGTGCCAAATGTGTCGATTTGTATGGGAGTTACCAGAAAGGGCGTGCTCAAAACGCCCATTTTCAATCACAAACTCAATATTCTTAAAAGTCAATCCTCTTAAAAAGTCCTAAAACGAATTTCGTCCAAAGATACTAAGGGTCTAATATGGCTCCTTCTATGTGTTACATTTTTTTACGTATTAAATTATATATACCCCCATCCCTATGAGTGAGGGTATAATTATATTTTTCCAGCTGTTTTTAGCTGAATAAATAAATAAATAATTGGTAATCGTGATGGGTACTTCCCCATCGCCGTGGGTAACTAACCATTATTTTCCCCATTACCCTGAAGGTAATTGTGATGGGTAATTCCCCATTGTCGTGGGTAGCTAACCATTATTTTCCTCCTACCATGTGGGTAAGCGATCGCTATCCATTCCCCACGGCAATAATAAGGGGTTACCAATTACCCATGAAATACGAACCCTGGTTGTGACATATGTCCACAGAGTTGGTTGTTTTTACCACTGTGTGCCACTCATCACATTGCAAGTGTACGAGTTGAAGTGTGATTACACACACAATTATACACCCACATTACGACAATTGCAATTTGTTTATATTTATTTGTAATCTGATTTTGAGAGAGCTCGTGGTTTGGCGTGCGGCAGGACAAAACTTGTTGGCATTTCCATGGAATATTATGTGCAAAGATATGAAAAAGTATCACCACGCACCGATACATTTCCCATTTCATTAATCATTTGTAAGTTATGAGAGTGAGCAAACGCTTGTTGTTGAATTTTGTCGGACGATAAGGAATCACAAATAGGGGAGAAACACAAGCCTATGCATATATATATGTGGTAAATAATGTAATGAATTCAAATTAACTTGAATTAAATGGGTAGAGAACTTTGTGGTGAAAACTACATAAAATTATTTAGACCTGTGTTAAACCTTGATTTCGATAATAAAACCCAAAAAATTCTTGTCACTTTAAATTAGTTTATCATGCGATTTGTTTTAAATTTTAATGATGTATTCTCTGATCTGTAGGAAATTTGACAAATATTAGTTTAATCCTTACTTTCTGGTATTATGTTAATAAATGATGTAATTATGATAAGCATTGATGCAACATTTATGTTATATCTTGATGTTTAGAAAAATGTGCTTTAATTCCAAAAAGGTAACATAAATTTAAGTTCTCTTTAGTCCTTTATTTCAAAAACCAAAATCTTATTTCCATATTATATTTGCTATACATTTATCTACCCGTTCACCCCCATTTTATCATTTGTAATAAAATACGTGATTATAATTTGGAATTTATAGTTCGAGTGTCTGAAAACGGGAAAAGATTTGGTCATTTGGATGATTTTTATACCCTCACCATAGGATGGGGGTTAGGGTGGGGCGGTTAGTATGGAAGGAAAAATCTTAATGGGCGATTCGCGTTTCTGATTCTTGGGATTGTACTGAGTAAAAAACGTCTACGGCGAAAATCGAGCTTCCAGATTTTGACTTGCAGTTTTTTCTCAGACTTTCGTCGCTTTTTTTGGATATTTTGGCCTATAACTGCCAAACCATTGAGATTTTCGATCCAATACTAAGACAAAAATTGTAGCCAAGGCAAAAGTTAAGAACTCTCTAGTACATCCCAAAAGCATTGGAACGCCCCTTCAGGCAGTTTTGGCATTGTGAAAGTGCAAATTTTTCGTGAAAATATTGATAAATTGCCATTTTCAGTTGTTCATAGCGCAAAATCATAAAAATGTTCTATTTCGTATTTTACCCACTTTTTTTATCCAAAAATATAATGTTTTTTTTTTTTGTTTTGTTCAATATTTATTTTGAAAATTATGAGAAATTCATTTAAAGTACAAAGTAATTGTATTGGTAGAGACATGGTATGAATCAAGAAGAAAGCAATTATTGTTTTAAACGATTTCACATCAAAAATTCCAATTCAGTGTATTTTTCATTCAAAGATTGCCTTCCAAATCTTTTCGAGATTCCATACGAGGCGCTTTCTTTCGGCTTTCAGATACAGATGCCACTATACCTTCACGGTTTTTGTCGATTGAGCGTTTCGCAACACTAGCTGGTAGCTGGACATGACGCTCCGTACCTTAAATATGACAAGGTATTAGTAGGTCTGGAAATGGCGGATCTTCATCATCTACACATTCGAGGTATTGGTGTAAATGCTCGTACGGAATTTCCTGGTAAATGGCGGTTCAAATAACAATGGTTTGTCCTCTAAATCGATCATGTGAACGTAATCCGTACAATCAAAATTGATGTTTGGTTTTACATAGTATTCGCGAAGCTCAGTTAAATCGCATACGTTGTCGCGAATATACAATATTTTTTTGAGTGCCAATTTACGAATTTCTTTACAATCATCGAATGACATGCTCAACAAAACATTTTCACTGTGTGCGAAATAGAATTATTCTGTATTACGGGATTTACGATGCTACGTAAGTTGTCTGGTAAATATTGCGTCCACTGGATGAATTTTCCAAGCATAGCACTACCGTATATGGCCGAATTGTAGTATTTGACGTTGAAATACATGGGAACATACACTTTCATGATGTACCTTGCCAAAATTTGTAAATTTTGTGATGGGTTTTCTGTCGCAATATACACACGGAGCAATCTACTAGCTTTTGTTATCCATCTCGAATGTCCTACCGGTCCAGGTTTGATGTTTGCAAGATTAATTGAGCAACTACCATTTAAACGGCTTGGGCATTTTGGTATAGATATTTAACGTCCGTGGAAAGTTGATTTTCAGCATCTGTATTCATTGGAGGAATGTGTTCAAGTAGAATAAGTTGAAAGTTTTCGATAACCTGAAAAATGTTTAGATTATTTCAATAAAAAAATTACAAAATTATATCGTATAGAGAAAGAAGTACATAAAGTTATGATATTTACTTGTAATGTATTGCAAATATCTATCCTTTGAGCTAACGATCCAGTGCTTTTTGTCGGTCCAGTAGTGGCCGATTTTTCGACAGCGTTGTACAGATGTCGGAACGGCAATTCGTTGAAATGAAGTAAACAGATAAACCAATGTATTGGTCTATCTAGATAGCGTTCGATGAGACGCAATACACCTCCAGATAGGCCTGTGTTTGCCACCTCACCGTCACTACAGACGGCAATTAAATTTTCAGGTGAATGATTTTTAGATTTGAAAAATGCAATCAATTCGGCTTGTTTCGCTTTGGAGGTTTCGCCTTTGCCTTCTAGATTCACATAGCCAATTAGTGACGAATGTGGTTCACGTATTACTACTAGGTGTGGTTCTTTTCGCATTGTAGTGTGATATACTTCATTAATTTTCTCCCGAGTTAATGAATCATTTTTCGACCATCAAACGAAAAAACGATCAACGATTCACCATCGTGATTTGCTCGTAAAATATCGTGTCTCGATTTTTCACGCTCTCGGCTCACTTTTCTTTTATCCATAATAATGGTTTCAGCTCGCTCATCCTTAAACTGTATGTCAGCGAATAAAGCTGAGGCCAAAACAGATGCTGATCGATCGGATACCCTAAAGCGACCGCACATCATTGCAAACCGTGGTGTACTATATCGTGGAGTATACATTCTTCGCACGGTTGGTGTATGGATTTCCGAACCAGGAGGTTCATAGTTTTCCAATTCTTGCACATCTGATGCGGTTGATTGAAATATTGGATCAGATGATGCACCTGAATGTAAAGATGGTAACACAGTCGATATTTCTGTTTCGACTGGCAAATATTCAGGTATTGTAAGTCTGCGTTCGTTATGCTGATCCAACATGAATTCATGGAGTCGGTCAGGAATTTTGATGTAAAATATTTTCGTTGTGTTGTCAACAGGTTCTCTGAATTGAGCATAATATTTTGTTTGTCTCTTACAAGCTTCACGGTAATTTTTTAATAATCTGCCCAATTTCTTAATAATATATTTTTTCAATAACCTCAATATTTAAGTTGTTCCAAATTTGTATGAATTTGTCGCAAATGTGTGGGGTGAATGTGTCGTATGAAAACATTTTATTTGCGTTTTTGCAACGAGCAGCCAAGAAAAAAATAATGTTTCAAAATGTCGCTCGTAGTTGGAAGCGATATATCGTCTAACTCAGCCTCTAAACCGAATGCCAATACGTTTTGCGAAGGCATATGTTCTAGATTTGATGATGACGCTGATGATTCTGGCTGCGTCTCCATCTCCACATTCTCTGTATTATCAGAATCCACTGGATTATCCATATTTTTATATCTTAAATTAAAAAAATGTATTTTATTAGCACTGCAGTTTATATACGAAACAATTATTTCTAAAACTTACATTTGCGGTAGATATTTTAAAATGTGTATTTAATTTTTTGTGTATTTGATGCTGTGATCGTTTACAATAAACTAACAAAAATGCGTCAAATGAACTGAAAACAATAGAAGATTAAGAAATAAAATAAATAGAATAAAATAAAAAAAGAGAACAAAAATAAAAAATAGAAAATTTTTATGATTTTGCGCTATGACAACTGAAAATGGTAATTTATCAATATTTTCACGAAAAATTTTCACTTTCACAAGGCCAAAACTGCCTGAAGGAGCTTTCCAGTACTAGAGAGTTCTTAACTATTGTCTTGGCTACAATTTTTGTCTTAGTATTGGATCGAAAATCTCAATGGTTTGGCTGTTATAGGCCAAAATATCCAAAAAACGACGTGACAAAAAGTGGTGAAGTTTCTACATTATCGACTTTTTGACCATGAAAACGAAGTATTTTCTAAGTAATATGTTCAGAGAAATTCTATAGCTACAACTTTACTTTTGAAAATAAGTCAAAATTTCAAATAGTTTACGAAATATGAGCCCAAGAAAATTTGCAAATTTTCCAAAAAACTTAAGTCTGAGGAAAAACTGCAAGTCAAAATCTGGAAGCTCGATTTTCACAGTAGACGTATGGTCTAGTGGACTTTTTTGCTCAGTACAATCCCAAGAATCAGAAACGCGAAGCGCCCATTAAGATGTTCAAATCGCCCCGCCCTAATGGAGGTATATATCATTTAACACGTAAAAAATGTAACACATAGAACGAACCAAATTAGACCCTTAGTATCTTTGGACGAAACTTTTTAAGACGTTTGAGCCATGTCCGTCTGTCTGGCTGGCTGGTCAACACGATAACTGCCCTAAATCTTTACAGCCAATGAAACTTTGTCAGTGACTATTATTTGCCAGTATCGAGTTTGGGATTGAAAATGGGCGTTTTGACCACGCCCCTTCCGGTACCTCCCATACAAAGCGACACATTTAGCACAAAATCATATTTCTTTCAAACCTTTCTTCTGGTAAATGTGATTAGCTTCAACTCTCACACCGGTTAATAATCTGTAAATGCCTATTTAACTGGAGAAAATGGGCGAGATTGTCACGCCGATTCTGGTACCTCCCATACAAAACAGGCTGTTCGACCGGATTGTCAATCCCATAAATCGCGTGAAACACTTCCGACCTTAATGAAATTAGGTATAAGACTTCATGTTATCAAAAGCTAATCACCGATTAAAACAAGGGTGATTGTGCCACGCCCATTGTGGTACCTCCCATACAAAAGTTGTTTGGGCGTCTGGTTGTTCGGCATGAGAAGTCCCGCAAAACAAAAGCAATCTTTATGAAAGTTTGTACTAGTCAGTATTTAGCCAAATAAAGCTCTCCTATAGAAAATGAGCTGTTTTGTCACACCCATTCTGGTACCTCCCATATAAAAGTTGGGCGGATGACCGTTTGATCCACACGATAATTCTCATAAACAACAACCGATCTTAATAAAATTCGGTACTAGGCAATATTTTGCTAAACGCTACTGTGTAACTAATAACTGACTTTTGTGCCACGACCAGTTTCGTACGTCCCATACAAAAGTTTCAAGATCAATTAAAAAGTTATTCTTATATTTGGAGATACATTTTAATAGATTTTATTATTAAAAGAATAACTTTAAATTTTTTATTATGGCGAATGGGTTTGGCAACGTATTGTTGTGGATGTTTTCAGACAAGTTGGAGTTGAGACAATTCACGCTAAGTTGAGTTTTTATATCCCTATTACAATGAGTGGAAAAGCTGCGTCACAGGGATGAAAATGTTCATCATCACTTGTCATAGGAAATGAGATAACCTTCAGTTTCATTCCCACTACGAAAATGTGTTCATCAACTGCAAATTGTTCGTCACTGTGCTGAAAGAATGGTTGTTGATGCAATGAATTGTTTCGTTGCTGTAATGAATTTGTTTCGTTGCTGGAATGATTAAGTATCGTTCTCGCAATGAATTTGTTTCATCTCTGCAATGAATTTGTTTCATTGCTGCTATGAATTTGTTTCATTGCTGCTATGATTTTGTTTCATTGCTGCAATGAATGCTTTGAAGTGTGTTTGAAATTATCTATTGTTAATTGTAAATACACTGTTAGTATTACATTGCAAGTGTTTTGATAATCAGCCTTATTACGTATGTCGCAGTTTTGAAAAAGATTAAAGATAACACTCAAACTTTGTTTTTAATCTTTTACAAAACTGTCGCAGTCGAAATAGGAGAGCGACATACGTAATAAGGCTGAATGTTTCGAAAATGGTCTTAATTTGCTAAATATATTATATCCATGCC
Organism: Phaonia tiefii; assembly: GCA_963931995.1. Lineage (NCBI taxonomy): Eukaryota > Metazoa > Arthropoda > Insecta > Diptera > Muscidae > Phaonia > Phaonia tiefii. The sequence continues at coordinate 90,253,693 of OZ008368.1, forward strand.
ATGAATGAAAAAAATTATGGTAGTCGAAGGGTTGCGTGTTATTGTGGCCGTTGTATTCAGGTCCTGCAATTAAAAACAAATGAGGAATTTATTATTAAGGTTTCTAATTAAGATATGTACATATCTATGTCTGTACTTACCATGAACATATGTAGGCTCTATTCCCCTATGGGTTTCATCACATCAATTGATCTATGTTCAAAACTTCCTTTAACATAGAACCACATCATTGTTTTCTTAAATTATGCAATTTTGTGTTGAGGGTTCTGTCATTCAATTGTAGCGCCAAATCTCCCCGTCATTAAACCAGTGATCGGTCTGTAAGAACTTTTTGCAACTGCTCCTTTATTTATTTTAACCAACTTTGTTAAAATTGCGATTGAATTCATTTCATTGTACGTTAAATTTGTATTTGTTATGTTCGTCTTACTTAAAACACTTTGTCCTTTAACTTCTTCGTTTTCATTGACTTCAAATTCAAATACCAATGCAACGAAACATGCGCAACCGAATTTTGGTTAAAGCACAAAAACACGAACATTTTGTTGCGATTTGTACCTTCACACACACAAATGTTTAATTACATATTTCGGGATAGTTTCTCTCTGATATCGATGCCACTTTCTTTGCTGTCATGTTGCTCCTCCTTGTTGCTCCTTAATTTATCTATAAATTCACACAATTTTTCCGGCGGAGAAATATGTCTACCACTTTCGGTTGTTGCAAAGGAACTGATTTAATATGCGTACGTCACCTACCACTCACGCTCAACATTTTCGCTTGCTGGCCTCTTTTTGCGCTCGATAATTTTTTCGACTGCTGTTCTCTCTTAATCTTCATAAAAATTTGTTTCGGTACAATAACGAAATTGTTTCGTTAATTATAAATGTTGGAAAACCTCTAAAATAAATAGATAATAAAACTAATTTATAAAAATTAAGAGATAAAGCATATATCGATAGTTTAAATATAATGCACTTACTTTTCTTTAATTCTTAACACTTTTTTCTACAAAATGCAAGCTAAATAAAATTGTTGCAGGCGCGCAAATTAAGTTGTTGCAGCAACGAAATGAAAAGTTGTCAAAGAAATCATGTATGAAATTTTTCGTTGCAGCGACTACCGAATTGTCGGATATACGTAGGTAGCGGCATTTTAATGAAACCATTCGTCATCCGCTTCAACATTTGGGAACCAACCAAATCTGAGCATGTCACGGTAACGCTGGCTATTGACGGTAACGCCGGCTCCTTGCACATTTTCGAAGAAAAATGGGTCTGTGATGACACCATACCAAAAACCGCACCAACCAATCTCTCGTTGTGGATGCATCGGCTTATCCTCGACAATGTGTGGATTTTCCGAGCTCCAAATGTCAGAATTTTATTTATTCACGTAGCCCGAGATGAACACGGGATTCATCGGAAAATATGATTTTTCGACTATAATGATTCCTAAGTCAACAGATCTACGATGGTTACCTGAAATCAGTTCTTGGACTTTATGCGACTTCATTTATTTATTTATTTGAAACTCAGCATTTATCCAATAGGATACAGCCGGTAAATTATTTTCAACAACGTTATAATATTTAAGACTTTCGTGAATATATACATACAAATTGAAACAAAAAAGTAAAAGTAACAAAAATAAAAAAGTAATGACGGTAAAGGTAAATATATATGTAAATTGGGTTACAAAATTTTGTCTCAGAATAATATTAACGTTAGCAAAAAATGTCGGTAATAGTACAACGTTAAACAGGTTATATCAGGATAGAGAGTATGAGCAGGAACATTAACATTTAACAATAAAATGCAGGAGCACATCAGTCAGGAGAACCAAATAATAGTGAGAAGTAGCCGGAACAGCTTGACACACGCAGGAACAAATTAATGAACAATAATTGGTAGTAGTAAGCGTTAATCAACACAGGAGCAGTAATAAATATACAAGCAGTAATAAATTAATTAAGATCTCGACCCACAATTTAATGAATCGGACATGACCAATGTTTTATATTCGTGTGCCTAACATATACTACAAATACCCAAAAATACTTAGAAATAGTTACAAATACTTAAAAAATACTAAGAAATAAAAATACTTACAAGTAAAGACTTAATGATGAAATATTAGGAAATTCATAGAAACCATGAAAGAATATAAAAACAAGAAAAATTTAAAAATCGATAAATAGAATTACAAAATAATTATATGGAGCAAGAGGAAAGCGATAGACAGCAGTATCATGAATTAATAGGATAATATTTCAATAAATATTTTGATAGAAGCAGAAAAAAGAGTATGTGATAGGAATGTGTATGTAAGGAAATTGAATATGTAAAAAATAGGTAGAGCAGTAGTTGGCAACCAATGTTATTTAGTAATTCGCGAAATTAAATGTTGTTTAATTATTAGATACGAATCTGACGTTGGTAAAATTTCATATATTTCATTGTAAATCATACAAACACGGCAAGAGGGATTATAAAAGTCATATTCAAAGCGGGCCATCAGCAATTTTATGGGATAATAATATCTAGACGACATACGGGGAACATTAAAGTGTATTTGACTTAAGAGTAAGCCTGAATCAATAGAGCTCCTTATGAGTTTTATAAGAAACATTGCACTTAGCATCTTTCTGCGTGTTTCAAGTGTGGGGAGATCAATTAACATTAATCGATTTTGATATGGAGGCAAATTTGCAATATTCCAGGCCAAACCACGTAACGCAAACAAACGAAATTGCTTTTGAATAGATTCAATACGATCTATATAACATGAATTATAAGGGCACCAAACGACACATTCATATTCTAAACTAGGTCTAACAAGACAGACAAAGAGACGTTTAGTAAGGTACGGATCATTAAATTCTTTCGCCCATCTCTTAATAAAACCTAGCAAAGATCTGGATTTATTAATGCAACATAGTAATCCACACACAGGTCGGTTCCTCTACAAAACGATAGTTTTTTGCCTTTAGAGAGGTTTAAACTTTTCCCGTTAGTCGAACACCACTCTGTGAGCCTATTGAGGTCATCTTGAAGACATATTGAATCTTCCACCGTCGGACAGGAGCGAAATAAGTTTACATCGTCCGCATACATTAAAATATCAGAAGACCTGATTATAGATGGAAGGGCATTTAAATATAAAACGAAAAGTAAGGGGCCCAAATGACTACCTTGGGGAACTCCGGACGTAACTTCTATATCAGATGTTAAGACGTTTTTAAATTTTACCCTTTGAGTACGACCTTTAAGATAATAAGATAACCATAACAACAATATCTGTGGAAACCCTAACACATCAAGTTTGTATTGTAGCAAATCATGAACAACGGTGTCAAACGCCTTACTAAAATCCGTATAAATAACATCTACCTGATTATTCTCTCGAAAAGCTGTAAATATATAAGATGCAAATTACATTAAATTCGTAGTGGTCGACCTGTCTTTAATAAATCCATGCTGATAGGGTGAAATCAAGGATCTAATATAATGTGAGAGCCTATTAGTTACTAATCTGTCGAATAGCTTGGGTATAGCACTCAGTTTTGCAATACCCCTATAGTTCTCAACAAAGCACCTATTACCACTCATAAATAAAGGGATTATAAAACTAGACTTCCAAATAGAAGGGAAATATCCTGCAAGTAAAGAATCATTAAAGAGCTTCGTTAGTGGAATATACAATTCATTGGCACACAAACGCAGTATAGAGGTTGGAACTCCGTCGGGGCCAGGGGAATTTGAATGTTTTAGGGTTTTGATGCCCTGAAGAACTTCATGCTCTGATAGAATAAAATTAGGTATACCATTAAGATTATTCATAAAGTAAGGGTAATCAAGCGAAGAGGTCGTGCGAGTATAAGTATTACGGAAAAACAAAGTAAACATATCAACAATATTAGAATTATCTGAGGATTCAAAGCCTTTAAAATTCATGCTACATGGAAAACCAACAACTTTCCGCTTAGAATTTACAAAGCTGAAAAAACGTTTCGGATTTTTCATTAGAAGTATTCTCATCCTAGAAATATGGGAAGAATAACATTTACGATTTAAAGTATTAAATTTACTCCTATATATAATATATTCAGCTAAATGATCTGATGAATTGCTGGTATCATATTTACGTTTCTTTCTATTTCTCAAATTACGAAGACCTCTTAATTCGCTAGTGAACCAAGGAGGCCCTGTTTGCAGCGCCACAGCCTGACAAGAAACATAAAGTGACAATCCCGTTTTTATGATATCATAGAAATTGTCAACTGTGCAATCAAGATCGTCACCTTTAACCCATGAAGAATTATCCAAAAATGTTCTAAGTCGCGCAAAATTTGTTCTAGAAAAATTTAACTCTACATCACGATCAATATTACCATGTTTCCCCAAACTATCCACACCAATGTCGAGAGACACTCTTAATGTCGGATGACGCTTATCCTCAGGACTAACTAAAGGAGAAGTTCTAAAGAGAGATGTACTGATTGTTCGAAAATATTAGGTCGAGAATTATAGTATTAGCATTCCGAATACTGTTAAATTGATAAAACCCTATATTAGATAAACCCTCCCAGAAACCATCCATAAGAGTGGATAATGACGAAGGTAAATATGGGACCCATAAAGTCAGCGGTAAATTAAAATCTCCAACATAAATAATTCCCGAACAAGAATCAATTGACCTCACTGATCAACTGCAAATAATTTATGTAGTCATCCACACATGAATAGAACAGCTAATTAGAATGGATTTAACGCCACAACGAAGACGAACACGTGTGAACTCGGATAAATAATCCGAAGAAATATTAACCAACTCAGCTGGAAATGTACAGTGCACCGCAATAAGAACTCCACCGCCAGTTTTACCACCTAACCTATCCTTTCTGAATACCTGATAATCTTGACAAAAAATTTCCGAATCGTATACCCCAGGTTTTAACCAAGTTTCAGACAGACAGATAACACCATAACCACCTATTTAAGTAAATATCCTTCAACTTAGTATTTAAACCCCTAACATTCTGATATAAAATCGACAGAACGGGGTTTAGTTTTTTGAGATGGCATTTAAAGGGGGAAGACGCACAGAACCGTCAGATCTGTTCCGTTCCCTGTAAATATATTCACGTACCAAAACACCCTCTGGCCAAAATTTTTTACTCACAATGTCGCCAAAGTATTTACCGGAGGCGTAATTTTAAACGAAGAAATATCCCTAGGCTGGGAGAAATTAAACTTAAATATGACGACTTCGTCACCCAAATCCGAAAGTTTGGATTTGATGTTATTACCAATATTTTCAGCAGTGGTATCTAGAGATAATCTAGATAAAAACACAGTTCTCCTTGGAGGCACAAATATCAAACTTGGACTTACTGCAAGTCTGCCATCTTGGTAAGATACAGCAAGACTACTTCCCTCAACATTATTCTGTATATTGCCTGCCACTTCCATCGAGATTGATGGATCCGTACCTGAAACATGATCAGACGGTGTAGATACCGAGCCGAGCTATTAGCCTCAACAATACGATCTTCAGCAGATGGGGCAGATTCAATTATTGGAGGAATCGAATAATTTGAGCTATTATCTTCAACAGTACAATTATCAACAGGTGGAGCAGATTTGGTTATTGGAGGAATCGAATGATTAGTGAAGTTCTCACCCACAACTGGGGAAAGCAAGCTAATCAGGTTTGACGAATTCGAAAGACTATTCCGCAATTCATAACTAATGTCTGTGAAGTTTTCTTACTTTTGGGCGAACCGGCGATTTACTCAAAACTCGAAAATATAGAATCCATCTTACTAAAATTTTCAGTGACCTTTGCCATATCGGATTTAAGATTAAATAAATCTAATTTTGCGTCCCTGAACATTCTATAAAAATCAACATCTAGGGTCCGAGGTCTTTATACTAAATTCTGCGCAAATAAGTGTGTGAAATCTTAAATTGCTGCGAACAGTGGCGGTTTGATGTTGATGGCTGTTCGACGACGCTTTCAGCTACAGCGGAAATATATTCCACTGCACACATTAAACGAGCATGTACACGAGTAGTTCGTTTGTCCAACCATAACCCGGATGACGAAGTCGCTTCTCAAATTGATCCATAAACTGCGTGTATTTCTACCAAGTTTATTTCATATATTTCTTACAGTTTGAGATGAAGACTCAGAACTTTGGAAGAAAGTTTTAATATTTTCCAAAAGCGACCCATTTCCTAAATTTCTTATCTTTAACTAATAACATCAGATTCTGGTAGGGGAGTAAAAAAAATACACGTGTATCGGCGTTTTGAAAGCTTATTCTGATTTTTTTTATTTTTGTGGAATACTTTAAACCTTTACCGCCTCAATATATGGGTTTTCTTGTTTTGTTTTTTTGAAAAGGGTAAAATACATCCCTAAAACAGGGTGTAACGGGTTAAAATGTATAAAAAAATGTTCCTAATAAAATTCTACTATAACTTTATTAAAACGGCAAAGTTCAATACTCAATTTGAATGCCAAAAATAGGTCTAAACTGAAAGCCCATTTAAGGGTTAAATTGGTACTTATTCCGAGTTGGCCCTAAAATACCCCACAAAAGTGCATTCTAGGGGGTTAGTGTGTTTTGGAAAGATATTCTACGTATCATGTCACTGTAAGTCACCGAACAAAAGAAAGCTGTAGATTAATATCTATAAATAAAAGATGCGTATAAATGTGGTAGCTGAGAAAGGATTTATTTATTGTAATTCTTTATATCTATGCAGTTATCAAACAATGTCCAGCAGATGTTATAATGAATACTCTTCCCTTTACAGCATTTTTCAATAAGTGCACATATTTGATGAAACCAGAAAATTTTACCCCCCTAAAAAAAAAATTCATATTTTTGTTTACCCCCTCTACCAGAATCCGTTTCAAAAAAGTTTCATGTTCTTCCGCAGTGTAATTTGTCACTTCATAAATGTCGATCTGGCCCTCAGCTTCGAAATAACGTGGGCTTCATCAAATTCCAAATTAACGGCCAAACTTTTATATTGAAAATTAATGAATTTTAAGAAATAATTAACTTAATGTTACTTTGTGATTCATGAGTTGATTTCATTCTTAGTTTATTACAACAATAAGAATCTGGAGGTAATAAGGCGTCCAGCAGCTGGATTTTGTAAGTTGCTAAAGCTTAATCTCCTTCGCTAAAAAACTCTAAAATGAATTTACAGATTTTTCGCATCAAATGCAATTCTGTAACCTGTATCTAAATTTAGCTATCTCTTAAAAATGGAATTCGCCGTAATTTTAGCGTTAACCGTTCATCTCTAAAATACTCTTATTTTGTATTCTGTACGCAATAAACAGCTGTTAATTGTCTCTTAAATGAAGAATGCTTAGCAAGCAAAAATTGAAGCCGCTAAAAGGTAAGTAATTGTAAATTGAGAAAAAAATTGTTAAAATTATTGTAATTTCAGCAGTAAAATGGAGGAAACCACCAAAAGAATAACAAAGGAGCAGAAATTCATTTTAGTTCCGTACATGGAGGAGCACGCAGAGTTCGCCCATGAAAGGTAAGTTGTCTTACTTATTATTAGTTGTCATATAAAACACTATTTTTATTCGTAGGTTTGTGAACTCGACCGGTGCTAAAAGCCTCTCCCAACAGTGGGACAGTGCAACTAGAATTCGCAAGGTTTTGGACAACCGCGTATTTCTCATCTTAGACTCCATATATGGGGAAACTTCTGCAATAAGATTCCGGCAAATTTCTTCAGGCAATCTAAACAGTTTGCGGAATTGCTCATTAGAAATATTAAATGCATCCGTGCAGCTGCGCAAATGCCTCCTTCTCTCAATGAGCCTATTGCGATCGTTACGTCTATTTGATCTAAAAATTAGATATTAGATTTTTGAATAATCTTTTTACACAGCACAAATTTTATAAACTGTTTGTTTACTTTTTTACATAAAATAAACTAAGCCTTTATAGAGCTGCCATGCTTTGCAAACTTTTAGAGGGATATCAATAATTGGTGGTTTTTCGGCAAAATACTAAACGTATGTTGCAAAACCTAAATACAATTTGACAAGAACTTTCAAGTTTACCTTTAAAAATTAGCAACTTACAAGTTCTTTTTACAATTTTATGAACGAAAATTCTATTTGATTTTGAGGATAACAAAATATGAAGCTTGGCAGCTCTAATATAAAGTGTCAAATGTATCCGAAATATGTTTGTCTCTTTTTCTCAGCATTGTATCAAAGCAGAGTGAGTAGTATAGACTACTTTTAGTAAATTAGCTACGGCGAAAATAGGAAATTTTAGTTAAGAGATTGCAGTTACAGAATACGGATTTAGAGAAATCTCTCCTATTTTCGCCGTAGCTAATTTGCTAAAAGTATTCTATACTACTCACTCTGCTTTGATACAATGCTGAGAAAAAGAGACAAACATACTCCAAGCTTCATATTTTGTTATCCTCAAAAACATATAGAATTTTCCTTCATAAAATTGTAAAAATAACTTGTAAATTGCTAATTTTTAAAGGTAAACTCGAAAGTTCTTGTCAAATTGTATTTAGGTTTTGCAACATACGTTTAGTATTTTGCCGAAAAACCACCAATTATTGATATCCGTCTAAAAGTTTGCAAAACATGGCAGCTCTATAAAGTCTTAGTTTATTTTATGTAAAAAGTAAACAAACAGTTTATAAAATTTGTGCTGTGTAAAAAGCACTCCATGTATTGAACTAAAATGAATTTCTGCTCCTTTGTTATTCTTTTGGTGGTTTCCTCCATTTTGCTGCTGAAATTACAATAATTTTAACAAATTTTTTTTCAATTTACAATTACTTACCTTTTAGCGGCTTCAATTTTTGCTTGCTGAACATTCTTCATTTAAGAGACAATTAACAGCTGCTTATTGCGTACAGAATACAAAATAAGAGTATTTTAGAGATGAACGGTTAACGCTAAAATTACGGCGAATACCATTTTTAAGAGATAGCTAAATTTAGATACACGTTACAGAATTGCATTTGATGCTAAAAATCTCTAAATTCATTTTAGAGCTTTTTTAGCGATGGAGATTAAGCTTTAGCAACTTACAGAATCCAGCTGCTGGAGAGTGTAAATTAGCTTAATTAATTTACTTTGTTCATCCGTATTAGGACACTTACTCAGACATTACCTGACATTGCCACAGCTAACGCAACTCCTCACATTCTTTCATTTTGCCCATCTTCGCCTTCTCTGCTACCAAAAATTAATTCATTCAATGAGTTTCAATGCACTGGCGGTTTGCAGGATATGGGTGTGTGTAATTCACAAGATGAAAAGCGGGTTTAGCCGTTATCTGAATTTTCTTAGACAAATATTGAAAAGCAGGGAGAAATGTTGAAATGTTGATAGCAAATTATAAGTGATATTAAGTCAGATTGGCATGAATGGCTTCAGAGTGTAGTAGAATATGGTTAATTAACTTAAATGAAACAATGCAGATAAATTTTAATTTTTGCTAATTAAAATATATATCGGCATTTCCACAGAAATGCCAACGGTTTGTCACATCACGCCACCCTCGTTTACAGTTTATATTTTGGAACCAGTTAGAATTAGCAGCAACTGAACATCAGACTTTTGAGGTTGTAACAACTTCACTAGATGTCATCAGAATCGAATTAGAGGTTATCACAATCGCATTAGAAATAATCAGAACCGCATTGGATGTTGTCACAACCTAATTAGATTACTGAATTATTTCATTCTTAGTTCACTGAAATAAAACCGATTATTCGTAAGGGTGCGGCATTTTCGTAAGTTGGGCTACAATGCTCCAATGAAAATCTTCATACTCCCCACGATTGTATCGATGCTGCAATAAAGCGTGTTCTTCAATATGAATGTTCATCGTTGCGTTGCTCCAGCAACTCAATTGTTGTTGCTGCAACGAATTCAGCAATTGTGCATTTTGAGAAAAAAAAACTGTTTAATATTGTAATTGTTAAGTTTTGAGAATAAAGTTTGGGCACTTTGGGTTTTTTCAATATTTTGTTTGTTTATTACTGCATTTACTTACTTACTAAAGTGGCCTCAGACAACCCAGAGGGGCCTTACAAAATAAGTAAAACATGTTCCTCCAACCGGCTCGAACTTCCGTTTTTCTCGCCTCGTTGGTAACACCAAACTCTCGCACGCAATCTTCCCCTGGTCTTGGTCGTCCCATTTTTCGATTACTCGAAGTCTTTGAATACCATTCGCACTGGTTCAATCGGATCCATTCTACTGACATGTGCGAGCCAGCGTAGACGCGCTATTTTGCTTCGCACCCATAAAATTTACATTTATTCATTTGAACGCTCGTCTAATAAGGGGTATTATGGGAATTCGTTTTTAACACCCCCGGGCCATCATATAACCAAATTAGTACAGAAATCGCAGTCGCCCTTAGTCCTTCATTGGGTCCAATTAAAAAATTTATATTTTTGTGCAACCGACTAATTGCAGACTGCCAAAATATCTGATCTACAAATTAATTATGATCTGTTGTGTATTTGGGAATATATCGTGACTTTGTATCGTAGGCGCGAAATTGGGCGTGGCAAAGTTTGAATTTTAATTGCAGTTTCCTTTGACAAAACATTGCCCAGCACCTAATACCAAATTTCATAAAAGTTGGTAGTATGTTACGGGACTTATCTAGTCGAAAATGACAAATGGCGTTTAATAAAATTAGGACCAAATTTCTTTAAGAACGGAAGTTTTACGAGATTTCACGTATCGGCATGCCGGAGGGCATTGGTTTTTATATAGGAGGCGCCAGAATAGGCGTGGCAAGCAACTACGCCAATTTTCTTCAGTTAACTATATATATTTTCAGATTATTAACCAACATCTGAGTTGAAGCTTATCACATCTACTAGTAAAAAGCTTTAGGAGAAGCATGATGTTTTACTAAATGCGCCGATTTGTATGGGAAGGGGCATGGTCACAATGGCCATTGTCAATCATAAACTATGTTTGGGAAGATATAAGTAGTCATGACTCAAACAGCCCAAAATTATTTTTATGATATATACCCCCCATCTCTATAGGTGAGGGTATACAAAACGAGCTTCTATGAGTAAACATAATTTTCCCATGTTCGTAACTATACATGTAAATATTAACTTAAGTACTGGTCACTGTGGATTAGGTAAAATAATGTCAAAATGAGATTCGTTTTATTTAGGAGATTCCTTTCACCATGTTGAACGCTTCGTTCAACCAGGCTCTAATGTGCTTTGATTTTTTATACAATATTTCTCTTTTGTATGTGTTAATCTCTTGTCACAAGGGCCTTTAATTATCAAACTTTAAAATCAATTAAGAAAAAGTCCGTTAAATCTTCTCTGTCATCTAAGTATTTTGTTTGAGTACAATTGAAAGCATATGTACATACATTTCTCACCCTGAGTATTTGCCGTTTAATGCGCCCTTTTTAAATTCTTATAGTTTTAAGTTCATTTCAAACATCAACAAAGAAGGTTCACAAACACCTTGCTTGAATTCATGTGGAATTCCCTTGACTTTCACTAATAATATTATATGAGAAAATAACGTTAAGTCCAGACGCTGAACCCAATTTTCGACAGTTTTCAAACATAAATCGGCCGATACTGCTGCAATTTCACGTTCGATATTCGTACGAAGTTCATCTATCGTCGCTGGCGTGTGGACATAGACCATAGACTTGACGTAGCCCCACAAGAAATAATCTAAAGGCGTCAAATCGCACAACCGAGGCGGCCAATCGACTGGGCCATTTCGTGAGATAACACGTTCACCAAACTTGGTTTCAAATAAATTGATTGTAGCATTCGCTGAGTGGCTTGTGGCGCCGTCCTGTTGGAACCACATGTCCTCCAAGTCCATATTATCCAATTAGGGCCAAAAATATTCGGTTATCATTGAACGGTAGCGCTTCGCATTCACAGTAATGTGCCGGTCTTGATCATCACGGAAGAAGTACGGCCCAATGACGCCGCGTTTCTGAATTTACTTCGGTCATTGTTTCGTATTGACTACCACAGTTTGACATCATATAGCACTTGTGTTTAACAAGATTCGACGTTGACTTATTATTATATTTAAATATCTTACTGAAGCTTTCACATCCTTTTTCATTAATGTTGTTACTAAAGATCTCCCAAACCTTACTTCATCCTCTTTTTGTACCCAGTTTGTACTATCCATTTTCAATTTTTGACTGAATAGAGTGATGGTCTAAATTACTGACAATAGTCAAAATACTAGGTGCAACCTAAAAAATATTTTAAGCAGACAGAAAGAAGTAGTATATTGTTTTAGTAAATAAAAACTGTTGAGTTTAAATCTCCTGAGAACTTTTTTTCCAAGTTCCGTTATTTTCAGACCATTGATCAGCGACACATTTGTGGCGAAATGTGTTGTTTGTTAGTGAGAGTCAACTACGCAATAAAAATGTAACTTGCTTACAATGCCTACCATACACATTGAATGGGAGAACACAAAATCATTCACTCTCGCGATGAATAGTTTACCATGTGATTTTAACTGCGACTCACACATTCATACATACAAGCACCAAATAAAAGGTCAATGTTTTTCATTGTTGAAGTCAAGGGAAAATATGTTTACTTTTTTCTCAAAACAAAATCACCAAAAGTAAATGCTAATTTACAGAAATATTTGTAATTTTTTCACTATTAAAAAAGTCAATAGGTCAAAAAAATTCTAAGCTTATTGATTTTAGATTTCTCACTTTGCACACCGTAATTCTCACTGACAAATACAAAAAATAATTTAATTATTACATTCACAAATTTTTGTATTTTAATAATACTTACACCGTTTGATTCCATCTTTTAACACACGCGTCTTCTTTATTCAAGCTCAATATTTGCACTGATCGTTATTACCGGAGAAGAATGTCATATTGCACATTTCGCATACATCGAATATGTTACTTTCTTTCGAATTATTCAAAACATTTTGATTGTGTTCGCTTTTTTATATTCGGTGTATATTCGCAAAACACCCGCTTGTTCCAGTAAGTACTTATACCATCATGCACTAAGAAAGTACCAGTACTTACTCGGCAATACACTAGCAACGCGCTTGAGTGACGAATTTAACATGGGGACAGAGGCGGATTTAGGTTGGATGTGGACCAGGGCGCAGAATAAATATTGGGCCCCATAAAAATATTCGAAAAATAACTAAATTTTTGTTGAAATAATCCAAAATTTTATAAACCTTAAAATCGTACTTTAAGTACTAATTAAAATATAGAAAATTTTTTTTTATCTTTTTGGCTTGCAAACTTGTAGATTATATCATTACAATCAATAATTTTTAGTAAATCAATACCTATACAGCAATACTATTGAGTCTTTTTTCTATCATTGCATTTCTTCAATAATTCTTTACTCTTTTAAGACAAGAAATGATTCTTCTCCAGAATCATTTGAGATTTGCATGGTATAAAATATTTTTAAAATAATTTCCACATTTGGAAAAGTTGCTTTCATATCTACGGCTTTTTTATCTATACTCCTAGCTGTCAATGATGTCATGATCACTAATGAATTCACACATTTTATATGGGAAACCATCACAAAAGTGTGCGTAAAACGCACATGGGTAGGAATTTTTCGATAATTTTCTTAAAACCATCAGTGAAAGTAGTAATAGTTCTACCTTGTCAATATATCTTGGATGGGAAATTGACGCGTTGCAGTTTGCTGCGCTTTTAGTTGTTATTTGAATGCAATGCGAGACAGACGTGTAAGTAAACAGTGATAAAATAAACAAAAATTCCAACTTAAAAACCAAAATCATAATAGTTGGAACTTTAAAAAAAGAGCTTATGGAAGCTATAAATAAAAGTCTTTGGGCGAGTTTCACACTCGTCATTTAAAAGCTCAATTTAAAAGCTTACTGAAATTTTTCATATTAAATGACAAGCATCGGGCATTTAAAGTACATATAAATGGAGAATTTTCAACCGTGAAACTGACCATTAATGTACAATTAATGATTCGCGCAAATGTAGTCGTGCAAGTACGACTTTAAAAAACCATCATACTGGAAGATCTTGAACTCTCGTTATGTCCTCTACATGCAATTGCAAGGAAATTTATTGTGGATACAAATCTTCGTAAAATGTATCTCCAATAACTTTCGGTTTGCATTATAAAGCCGGAATCACAATGCAAGCAACATTTTCAAAAGGCGTTCACAATGCAAGCAACAGTTTACTTCGAATCGAGATGTTTGTTCTAACAGGTGATACCAATATTACGGCCAATATATCAGGGCAGCAATAAAATATATTTTGTTTTCGTGTCAAGGTTAACACAAATGTATGTGAAGAATAAAAGTAAGCCAGAAATTACAAAAACCAAATACATTTGAATTTGATTCTTCATATAATGAACAGAAGGAAAAGCAAACCATTTAAGTTATTCTTATAACACAACCTCTATTAGTTGCATCATGATTCAAATGTCACCTCCAGGGTTGTATTTCGAATATTAAAAAATTTTAATGTATTTAAACATATTTGGTATTAAACGATTATACAGATAAAATAACGTTTTATAGTGCATCTTTTAACACAAATGGGTTCAATTTTCATTGATGTTTTTAAGTTTGAATGTGAAATTCGAAAACAGCGCCATCTAGTATCAAATACATTCGAACAAATATGTTGCTGGAGTAGGAATAAATCAACTTCAGCGACAAATTGGAGTTACATTTTTGTAAAAAAAAAAACGAAAGGCCATTATGTGAAATTCTGTGTGTGAGAACGAGATAGCATGAAAAACGAAATTGTCGCTTGCATTGTCAATGCGGCTTAATTTTCGCATCGACGCGATTTGAAACCGTGGAGCGCTTGTAGATTGTACACATTGAGGGGACGTGCTGCTTTGAGTTTTTATGGTCGGACAAAGTAACTCCACTATTTTGAAACCCAGTTGTCAACTTGTTTTTTTAGCCCGAAAATAATTTGCATGGATAGCAATATACATATAGATTTGGATGTTTCGGAAAAAATTTCTTCACATTCTTCAATCAACGTTTTCCTATAAAAATGCGATCACCTTGTTTAAATATCGATTTAATTTCACTAATATGGCCCATATTTATTAGTTTATTGAAAATGAGAAATTCCACCATTTCTATTGTTAATACAAAATATAAAAAATTTATTTTATATTTTGAGACTTACTGTCGATATTTTCCATCGGCATATCTTGCCTGCCTTTGTCTACTGATATTTCACTTATACCTTCTTCTAAACCAAGAGTTTCAGCAAACTCATTTTGTCGGCTGGTGGAAGCTGTAATTGCATCAGTTTTTTTGTGTCCACGGAATTACCTAGAGTGATCATAAATTTATCTAATGCTCACTTTAATTGGTTGATAACTTTTTCATATTGTTTTTTAACTTTTCTTTTTGCAGCGCCTGATAAATGGCGTTTCATTGTTCTAGCCATAAATAAAAACAGAAATACATATAGGTATGTACTTATATATGTTTCAAAAACAAAGATTGCAGAAAAATAAATAATTTTTTAAACATTGCCTTCTGAAACATGTTATTTAAAATTCACGAGAATGATTTGTAACAATATTTTGATCATGCATTTTTACTTGTTAAACTCGTAGTACAGTTTGAAAACAATTCACCGTGAGAAAAGTTGCAACACAATTGGGAGGACAATTTTTAATCGATTTAAAGTCTTAAAAACAAATTTATTTCGAATGCCACCTGATATAAATTATTTGCAATGAAATAAATATAAGTATTTAATTTCACTTCAATTTTTATGTATTTTCACTAAATAAGTTCCATTTTAGGTTTCTGGACCATTATAGGTAAATTTTTTGAAGCGTTTGATAAAGATTGGTCCTTATTTTAATGTATAGTGGATATTATGATAGAAAAATAAAAACTTTAATTTTTATATTTAGAAAAAAAAATTAATTTCTGAACCCTTTTTGTATAACGTTAGCTCATTATTGGTCAAATATAGAAACGCAATATTTGAGGCAAGTATATAAAATAAACCATATTTTCAAAAGAGCTTTGAGCATCCACAACTTGCTTTGCTCCCATGCAAATGAAGCCACTGTAGTGATAAATTTTAAGGAAAAGTACATAGCACAGCTCACTTGTTGTTATATTAAAAACTCTGCTCATTGTAACTAAAATTGTTATTAGAAAACATTTATAGGAATATTGATAAAGTCACGGGGCCCCCAAAACTGCTGGGCCCTGGGCGCGCGCCCTGTGCGCCCCCCCTTAAATCCGCCTCTGCATGGGGATGTCATTGGAGGTATACAATTGTCACCCTCTCGTTTACCGTCCATTAACGAAAACAGTAATAATTCGTGCATTCCGTCATTGATACCAAATAATTACTGAGATCGTTAATGCCGAATAATTACTACTTCGTTAATGATTAATAATTAAGTACTTCGTTAATGATGAATAATGAACTACTTCGTTAAAGACAAATAATGAACGAATTAGGTACTGGGAATGTTAGTAAAGAAATCCTAAAATCACCTTCTTTAATTTTTTAAATAAAAAATATGGATTTAATTATTCATTTTATGATACAATGCAATAATATCAGGAGTTTACATTTTACGATATTTTCTCCTGGAACTGTTAAACATAAGAGGAAAAAATTAAATAATATTTTTCGATAACTGCCGTAATTATCGAGTTATCGAATGGTATAAAACCTATCACAATATACAAGCTTGGGAAATTTTCAAATCTTTTATTAACTTTTTATAGCATACTTTTACTATTTTGTTATATAAAGGTACAATTGGAATCTTTTGTATAATTTCTGAGCGCTCTACCAAGCATCTCATCTCGTTTCTCATCACTCCTAGAAATATGTTGTCAAATTGTTTTTCCAACGAACACAACAGAAAATAACGGCACTTAAAAAAGACACTAAAAAAATATCAAAATAATGTGTACTGATTTTACTATCCCCTAGTAATGCACAGGGGCGACAATCGACACACCACTCGTTTACTTTGGAGTAAAGAAATAAGTACATATGGACGCTGTTTAACGAAATCGCTAATGAGGTATACTATGAAAAGTATCAATAGTCTCATTTATATTATACAAATGTATACACGAGTAAGTACTGGGATAAGTATGTAATCGACGAAATGATTACAGAACGGACATCAAATGTAGTTTTGCCGAACAAGCGGGCAACGAGAAGTAACACACACAAAGAAAAGTATTCTCTATTGGCGCTCTTGTCCAACACAACAATATTTTGTTCTGTCGCACATAACGAGCAGGGTGAAGTATTCGAATGGTTGCGATCGAACACTGTATGGCAATTGTTTGTTTGCTCTTATGTGTTGCAAATAGAGTGCTCGGTATTTAAATTCCAAAACGTTTTGTAAAGAGAGTAGCTTGAAGTTGATGTCTAGTACATACGAGCTCTAAAAATATACACAGCAAAAAACCTGCATCCAGTAAATGGAATACACTAAGATTACCGAGCTACAATACAACGTAACGTAACTAAACTAAATTAACGTAACTAAAAAAGATCAAAATTAATTTTATTCATTGATAATCGTAGTTTTATTCAAAATAGACGTCTCCACAAATTTGTAAACGTCTGTGAAACTGGGATGAAGTCACGATCTTTTGAATTTGTGCGAACGATAGAAATGTAGTTTTTTAAAATCACACTGTAATGTACTGAAATAAAACTTCGTTTGGATTTTAAATCAAGAATTTTGAATATTGCATTTTTTTAGTGGTTAAATTAAATTACAAATTTCAGGAATTAGAAATAAAAAATAATGTTAGTTATATGTATAGTTGACCTTTCAAATTATATGTGTTGAGATTGGTTTTGGCTTGAGGTCATATGTGAAAAAGAAAATAATGTATAATGTACCTTTTCGTCACGATTTGAAATAATTGCAATATTTCAACCAACTTCGTTGGTAGTTTTCAAGGATATTCCGATATAAAACAAAATGCGTTGAAACTTTTCAACTGCGGAAAAGTGTAATCTGTAAGCTGTTATGTAGTAAGCTTGTGGAAAAGTTTCCCCGCCTTTTGTGTTATCTCGCAATATCCTTGAAAATTACCAGCGAAGTTAGTCGATATATTGCAATTAATTAATAAAATCGTGACGAAAAGACAATCCTATACATTATTTTCTTATCCACATATGACCTCAAGCCAAAACAAATCTGAATACAATAAAAAAGGATGTACATTTTTTTCATGAGCTTTTAATTTTCAAGCAATTTTGCAATACCAGCTTGAAAACCCGTAAAATATTTAATGGTATATTTTACCCTTTGAGGAAGAAGAAAAAACAACCAAGACTAGAAATAGTACCATTTTCATTTAAAACTTGAAAAATATTTAAAAATTCCATTTGAAATGCGTCTTGAAATTCAATTTGATTCAATTGTAATTGTAATTTGGAAATCGAAATCAATCGAAATTTGAAAGATGTCATGAACCACAATCGAAATTCAACCACATTAATTGAATTTAGAAGATATCAATTAAAATTTAAAAGACATCAATTGAAATCTGAAGTTTCCAATGTCTGAAATATCAGTTGATGTCATTTCAATTGCAACTGAAGTTTTTGAAATTTCTAATAATGTGGTTTAAATTTCAAATGAAATTTTCCAATTATATTGTTAAACTTCAATTCTTACAACTAAAGCATAATGTAAATTTTCAACTTTGCAACCTTTACATTTGAAAGGATCATACCATATTTTCAAGACCTGCTTGAAAAATGTATTAAAATATATATAAAACCAGTACATAAGTTTCAGTCGGGTGAACCGACTTAATCACACCCTCACCCTAAGTCATCCATTGCGTGGGAGTTCTGTTAAATAAAAAACGCCCACACTCAAAAGTGACCATATTCAATAGCAGATTGAAATTGCGCTAAATATTATTGAATACCCAAATTAGTTAGTTTTCCTCCCAATATTTATATGCAAGGTGCAAAAATGGGCACGGCAAGTTGTTGGCAAAATTTTGATCAGTACCAAATTTTATTAAGATCGGTTATGATTTGTTGGAGATATCGAGTCGGAAAACCCCAAATACGCCCAACTTTTGTATGGGAGATAGGAAACTGGGCGTGGCACAATAGTCAGTTATTACTTACACAGTATCTTTTAGCAAAATATTGCGCAATACCGAATTTTATTAAGATCGGTTGTAGTTTACGAGAGATATCGCGTCGATCATCCGGTCATCCGCCCAACTTTTATATGGGAAGTACCAGAATGGATGTGGGAAAACAGTTCATTTTCTATAGGAGAGTTTTATTTAACTAAATATTGACTAGTATAAACTTCCATAAAGATTGGTTCGGTTTTGCGGGACTTTTCGTGCCGAACGAGCAGATGGCCAAACAACTTTTATGTGGGAGGTACCACAATGGGAGTGGCAAAGTCGCCGTTTTTTTAATCGGTGATTGGCTTTTGATAGCGTGAAGCCTTATACCTAATTTTATTAAGATCGGAAGTGTTTCACGCGATTATCGTATTGACAACCCTGACGAAACCTCCTTTTTGTATGGGAGGTACCAGAATGGGCGTGACAATCTTGCGCATTTTCTCCAGTTAAGTAGGCATTTACAGATTATTAACCGGTGTGTGAGTTGAAGATAATCACATCTACCAGAAAAAAGGTTTGAAAGAAATATGATTTTGTGGTAAATGTGTCGATTTGTATGGGAGGTACCAGAAGGGGCGTGGCCAAATCGCCCATTTTCCATCGCAAACTCAGTATTGACAAATAATAGTCACTGACATAATTTCGCGGTGATCGATAAAGATTTACGGCAGTTATCGTGTTGGCCAGACAGACAGACTGACATGGCTCAAACATCTTAAAAAGTCCTAAAACGAATTTCGTCCAAAGATACTAAGGGTCTAATATGGCTCCTTCTATGTGTTAAATTTTTTTACGTATTAAATGATATATACTCCCATCCCTATGGGTGAGGGTATAAAAATAATGTCAGATTTGGTGGAGTATTTTATCCTTTGAGGGAAACATTCAAGGCATGTAATTATGGTACCACTAACCGGTTGAATTCATGTGATTTGTAAAATGAAAAATGAAATAAGATAAATTGAAGGTATTTGAAATTGTTAAAAATTAATTATTCGCAGATATTGCTATCCATACTTACGCTTATAATAAATCCTTTGTCGTGTACAAAAAGCTGTTTTTTTATAGTTGACGGATTTAATCTTGACCGTTTTTCTGCTATTCATCAACCGGCCAGGATGCCGGCTATTTCGGATAATGCAGATGTACCCGGAATACCAAAGCACACATTAGCTAGCTCCGCCACTCTGGGGAAATTCTGCAAATATTCAATATTTACATTAAAAAGGATACATTTGTGTTACCACTGTTTGTAATATACCTTTTCGTGTTCCTTCCACCAGTCTAGATTCTCCGCATCTGATACTGAAATATCGAAACATTTTTCAATTTCAATGTTCAGCGAATCTCTTGTAGAACAGTCTCCGGTTTCAGAGAGAAATTCTAGCATCTTTCGACGGGTCCTCGAAATTTTCTGATTTTTATAAAAAAATTATGTACAAAAAACAAGAATTAGAATTTGTAAGATTTGTCAGTTTAGGTAACAAGTATAAACTTTTATTGTTAAATGGTTTGAAAATATATAGGGTGATTCAGGAAGTTCCGGACAAATTTCTCCAGCGTATTCCTTGGCTCATTTCATGAAGACCATGTCCGAAAATGCAAGGGTGCGAAATGGCATTGGGTTTGTTTTTGTAAATTAACACGTTTAAGATTTCATTTTCCAGTCCTTTCATCCCACTGGCTCAGAAGTTAGCAACTTTACCCTACTACCCTCCGACCGTCAATCCGAAAATTTTGAACCCGCTGCCATTTCGCACCCTTGCATTTTCGGATATGGTCCTAGTGGACTTTTCTTCATGAAATGAGCCAAGGAATACGCTGGAGAAATGTATCCGGAACTTCCTGAATCACCCTGTATAGACATAATCACACTTACAATTTTCTTAGTTGGCCTCTCGGTAGAGGAATTACTTGTAGAAGGCATTTAGTCTATTTTGAGCTTTTTTATCTGGCTGTGTATCAGTTTTTCCTTGGTTAGTGGGTCAATACTCTCGGTTTGAAGTTCATAATTATCAGGGACATCTATTGAAGT
Source organism: Phaonia tiefii (assembly GCA_963931995.1). NCBI lineage: Eukaryota > Metazoa > Arthropoda > Insecta > Diptera > Muscidae > Phaonia > Phaonia tiefii. Next base: position 90,274,970 of record OZ008368.1, read on the forward strand.
CGGAGTGTTTCGAATATATTTATTAAGAATAGGCCAATTCTTTTGACACGGGTCCATCAAAGCTGCCACAACGTGTATTTTTAATATTTTAAATTAGTTATAAAAGAAATCCGCATCGAATTTATAAATATGTATATTAACGCTGCTGACTGCCACCTCTCCACTAGTGTGACGTAAATATATACTTTCGTAGAAGTATATGCACATCGAGATAGTTGTATGCTCTTGGCCTTGCAAATATGTCGTGGCTTCTTCAAAAATTTCCAGAAAATTCCCAAATTCTTCTAATATAGATTTTTCCATATCTAAAATTATCAACTCTTCTCGTTTGACCTTTATTAATGCGAGGTTAATTGCGTCTACATTTTTTAAAAAACTTTGAATCATTTTGAGGATGGAGTTCCATCGCGTTTCTACTGAATTCTTTAACGTATGAACGCGTGGAGTTTGTACCGCATTTTCCAAACTTTCCTCCAATCTTCCAAAAATTATATTTTCGTCCATATCTGCGCACTCGATAGTGGAGTGAATGCTATTGATTACCTCGTATATGGGTTGCGAGTTTTTGAGCTGTTGGAACTGCTGTAGTTGTTCTCCACGGTATGTTAGAGCCTTAAAAAAATCTTTTTTAATTTCATAATTGAGTCTCTTATTGGTACGAATTTCGTGTCTTTAAAATGTCTTGAGATAGTAAACGATAGGTCGTGTGCGCGAGGCATTCAAATCTTTGAATATTTTCAATTTTGAGGCCGGCAAAAATATTGGCTCCTCCGTCTGTAACAGCTCGTACCTTTTTGTGTTCCAACTCGAATACTTTTAAAGTTTCGTATACATTATCTGCAATCACTTTTCACAAACCCTTGGCAAAATGTATTTTCACGTTAATGTACGACAATTTTTGTATCTGTCGGTGTGTGTGTGACCTCTTCAGGCGACTGCTGCAAGACCTTCTTAACCGCGGTCAGATACTCATTGTATACGTCATTTAAAGCTGTTGTACATAAAGTTGTTGAAGAAGGGAAACATAAAGTTCCATCGATTTTTGAAATGTAATTTTGAAACCCGAACCTTTCAACGATATTGAATGGCTGGAGATCCAAACAACACATCTCTGCCAATCTCCTGGCATGTGTTAATTTTGACATCGATGCCGCACTCGGTAAGCATTTGACTGTCCACTCCTCGTATTTTTTAGCATTAACACTTTTTGCGTCTATGCTATGGACGCTACTGAAGTGGTTCCGGTAGTTAGTTGTTGATGTTGTGGAGCGAAATCTGTGTAAATGTAATAACGGGTCCGCCAAATAACTTTTTTTTTCAAAATGCTATAAAAAAAACTACTGAATATTTTCTCAAATTTCTTTTTTTATTTGAAAGTACAATCCTTCCGGTTAATAATGGAAAATAATTTCATTCAAATGGCTGCCTCGGCTGGCCATGCAGTAGCCTACACGATCGGTCCAATTTTTAAGCACATTATCGATTGTGTGCAGCTGTATTTTACCAATGGCTTTACGAATATTGTCCTTTAAAGCGTCAATTGGCTCTGGCTTGTCGGCGTAACACTTATCTTTGAGGGCACCCCACAAATAATAGTCCAACGGTGTCAAATCGCTGCTCCGAGGTGGCCAAACGACATCAGCTCTGCTGCTGATAATGCGATCTTCAAAAACAGGGCGCAAAACATTGAGTGTAGCTTCGGCTGTGTGGCACGTAGCGCCGTCCTGTTGAAACCAAATGTTGCCAATATCCTCCTCTTCAATTTTTGTGAACAAAAACTCGTTCAACATGGCCCGATAACGATCGCCATTGACTGTAACGGCCACTCCTTGCTCATTTTCGAAGAAAAATGGCCCAATTATGCCTCTGGACCAAAATCCGCACCGAACAGTGACTCGTTTTGGGTGCATCGGCTTTTCAATGTATGCGTGCGGGGTTTCTGTGCCGCAAATGCGACAATTTTGCTTGTTTACAAACCCGCCAAGATCAAAATGAGCTTCATCTGAAAAGATGATTTTTTTTTTTGGCAAAATCGGCATCTTCTGTAAGTCGATCGCAGGCCCACTTAGCGAAGCGAAAACGCATCGGATGGTCAGTTGGCTTCAACTCCTGAACCAATTGGACTTTGTATGGCGTCATACCAGGGTCTTTATGCAAAATTCGTCTCAATGATGTCTCCGATATGTTCAATTGTTGAGAACGACGGTGAATTGATGTTGATGGCGCTTCACGCACACTTTCTGCCACAGCAGCAATATTCTCGGGTGTACGCACTATTTTTGGCTCTTCACGCTTTGGTTTATCGATGAGGATGCCAGTTTCTTTCACGTTTTTCACAAGATAACGAACATACGGAGCTGACGGTGCTTCTCTTCTTCCAAAATCCGTCCGCAATTTTCGCACACATTCTGCAACATTACCATGATTTTCAAAGTAATTTCGCAATATTTCCCAGCGTTGTTCAAGCGTACACACAACCATATTCGTTCAGCGGAAGGATAAAACTAATTATCTGTCAAATCAGACATGAGCTGAGTGTTACCATTCACGAAATAAGCACTAGTTGGAAAAAAAAACGTTAGATGGCGGACCCTTTATTTGTAAGTATAACAAAACATGGTTTTTGTGAGTCACTATACTAAGTTGTCGAAAATTTAGTTTAGCAGGGAATAAAAAATGACTGTTTGGTATGAGCCAACACAAACCAAACGATGAGACATTTCTTGTGGCGTAAGTCACAAACGTTGTGACTAATCCGGTGGGTTTTCAGCCTGTTTTCTACTAGAAAAACAGTAGATATTTACTATTGAAAAGTAGATATTTATGTATAGCTAATATTTTTTAAAAACGTTCCTTTGAGAATCTTTCTTGATCCTCATCTATAGTAGGTATGGGTAGGGTGTTCCAATACTCAATAATTTTCCGAAAGCCGGGTTTCGTGTTATTCGAAATCAGTACCTCGTTTCTGTAGTTCTCGAATCGGAAAAGTTTTCACATTAAACATGAAGCAAAAAAAGTCCATCGTTTCTCGATTTGTGAGTAAGAAGTGTTTCTCTATATCAATGCGACAAGAGGCAACACTGATGACGGTTTTATTGGTATATTCCAAGAAAGATGTCAAGTAAGAAAAAAAATACAGCAGACAGTTGTCCGAGGCCTTCGGCCACGGACTGTCCCTGCAGGCTATGTCAGAGACACGGCCATTAAGGTTAACGTAGAATACGCCATACGATAAGACAGAAAACATATATAACAATAAATTCATTTGCTTATATTATTTATCATTTATCATTGTCTGCTGTAATTTTTATATTTACCAACGGCATTTGATTCAAGTCCGTTTAAAAAAAAATATTATGTTCAATTTTTTTAAACTTAATTTAATTTATGTATTTTAATTAATATTTTTATTGAAATAAGTTCTGCGCATGTTGAGGGCCGCCCTAATATTAAAAAAGGTTTACCTTATCGAGTCTTCGCATTAGCATTCGAGCGTTGTGTGAAAGCTTTACGCTTTACAATTCAAAATTAATGTTACAACAGCTTTATTGAAGCTTTCGCAAAAAAGCTTTATTACGTTAGCTTACTGTTTGTTTCACTTTTTACTAGATACATGTTGCCAAGCAACATTAGCTTGCTGTTCGTTTCACTTTTTACTAGATACATGTTCCTAAGCAATGTTGAGCAACCAAAAACACTCAACCAAACACCACACATATGTTTGAGTGTATGTGTTTAAACAATTTTCATTTGAGAAATTAAAATACTAGAAATATATCAACCAATATGAAATGTATATCAAACGAAAGATAACATCTTCATTTACCTACAAAAAAAATTTTAAAAAAATTCATCTAGCCGTTTCCTCAAATTCAATGAAATAAAGATTACAACAATAAAAACCTGACATGACTCCTCATACCGTAAGGTAAGACGTATTCTACGTCAAAAATATAAATAAACAAATAAGTGCGAAAGGAATAAAAAACCGAAGTCGTTTTAAGGGATTCTCACTGCTCCATAGAATTTGTGTTTTAATTTAACCCTCCAAATTGTCTATTGCAAATTCCAAATTAGTTGGGATATATTCAATTATATTTTCTTTCCGTTTTTTTTTATTTTTCTATAACATTTAGGAAAAAATAATTGAAATACATACCATTCTTATCTTTCTGACAAACCTCTGTTTTGGCAAAGCGGAAGTGGCACGATGCTGATGGCTGCGGCTTAGCTCGCCGGAAATGGGGGATTCTTTCCGCTTGAAGATTGCACATTTAAATGATTCGTGCCTAGATAAAAAAAGGAACTAAAAAAACGAACAAAACATTCAACAACACCACGATGATTTTAGCCTTGACGTCATTATTGGATTTTTCTCCGGAGGACCAAGATGGCGATGTCCTCTTCGGCTGCTCACCCCTATCATGACTTATTTAGTCATGCCATGACAAATTCGTAGCCGAGTGTTCATGAATTTGTCCCTAAATCATTCATGCACTAAACTAGTAACGTTTCGCCACATTTCAACCATTTTTGAATACCACTTAACACATCATTTCAATATAAAAACTTAAACAATCAAACTTATTACCGGGTGCATAATTGAACTTATTCAGAACCGGACAAACAAAATACACAAACTATTTTTACACTAATAATACAACTTACTAAAAATTTATAGATTATATAAGATTTTCACAATTTGGTCTTAAATTCGACTTCCTTAACTCAGTTTTCTAGTAATTTTACTATTCCGTAAATTTAACCATTTTATTTGAAATTTTCAGTAAAAATTTTTGAAAATTTAAATATATTTAATTAAAGAACATATATTTGAACTATTGAGATTCAAATTTAATTTCTTTTATGAAAGCATTAATTTTTTTTTTCTTAATATATTTTATGCATAACGGCAGTTATACTTTCCTAAAGTTTTTAAGAATTTAATGGTTTTTATTTTAAATTTTAAACTTTCGAAAATCTAATTTTTTAAACATTTTCTGTAATATAATTAACATACATACAGTTATTTATTTTCTTTTCACGTATTTTTTTAAATGTTAATAATTAATTTTTAATTTTTTTTTACATATACTATTTCTATACTATTTCTTTTTGTTTTTGTCTTAGATTTTACAGTTATGCATTTTAAGTCTGATTAATTTTTATTATTTCTTTATTTCAACGATTTATATGTTCCTTTCAGGAGATTCTTGTTCTCCTTTCCTTTCCAGTTTTTATGGTTATGTCTCTTATAATTAAAATTTTTTATTTTTGATTTAATTTTGATTTTTAATATTAATTTTTTTTAACTTTTAATTTTTTTTAGGTTTAAATTTATTATAATTTAGGAAGCTACTGTTATGTAAACGGGATGGTACATATATTACACAATCACTACATTCACGGACACATGTAACACGACGTCACTTTTGGGGTTATTATACATTTACGGGAATTTTAATTCCGCCTTTTTTCGTGAAACGCTCAACGTTTTACGCTTTTTTTTCAATTCAAAATTTTCCGTTTTTCGTGCACGTTTTCCTGTTTAACTTTCTTGCCTTTGGCAACACTTAGGCACGCTCTTACCTCTGATTTCGAACGTTGTTATCGAGGAAGAAGACTATATTACCAATAAGGGGTTATTACATGGCTAGTGACACCTTGTGGAATCTCCTCCTCTTGGAAACCCCAAGTACAAGGCTGCAGATGGCGTGTTTTCCCTTTGGTCCCATAAATCCTTTAGAATGAACGAAATAAAATTACTTTTCAAGTAAGGATTTATTTGAGCAATGAGGCAAAAATTATAAGATACATTTCAGTAATACCCTTGGGGAATTACCTAATTTATTAGTATTACTCACCCCTTTCTTTATTTTCACGATTTTAAAAATTTTTCCCCTAGCACTAAAAAAATCAAAATTACTTCAAAGTTATTTAGGTGCTAAGTATAAAACTTCGAATTCACCTTCAAATAACTCTTGTTCACCACTTTCACACTAACCCGTACGAAATTTAACTCATATGACTTTCACCAAATTGAAGGATCACATGTCACTCCTAACCTAACCAGCGACCGCTCTAGTTACAACAACACTTTCAATTACCTACTGTCGATTTGGCATCACTTTGATTTCATAGTGACTAGCTATGGTATATCATACATTCCATTCAAGCATTTATCACTTTATATCACATTGCAAAGTGTGAATCATTCACCAGAAAACATGGAATACGAAATGTAATAAAAACGGTTGCAGGCAGCCGTCACATCTTGTCCACTTCTTAAAATGCCTTTTTGTAGTAGCAATATCAAAGACTCGCACCATTTTAATTTGTGCGTATTTTTGACATTTTAAATTTTTCGACTCCCTACTTTTTAGAAACAGTTTTCTCGCATTTTTCCAATAAGCAGGAAAGTTTTCGCAAAACAAATGTTGTAGAGACAGCCACATGTGAGAAACAATTTTTTGTACCGTTTTTTTTAACAATTCATATGTTTTATGTGAAAACTTTTTCCATTCTTGAACTACAGAAACGAGGTACTGGACTTATTTTTAAAACAGGTTTTGAAATAACCGACAAGAACAAATCCGGATAAACCGCGTCGTCGAAAAAAAATTTTAAAAATATATATTTATAAGTATTATATCCAAAGAAAATATATAGTTTTCACAGTGAATAAATAAATTGAATTGCTTATTTAATCATTTTTGGGAATTTTATTAGATTTGACAAAATACATTCAGCCTTATTACGAGTGTCGTTGTCGTATTTCGGCTACGACAGTTTTGTAAAAGATTAAAGACAACACGGCAACTTTGTCTTTAATCTTTTATAAAACTGTCGTAGTCGAAATACGAGAACGACATTCGTAATAAGGCTGATTATTTATGAGAAAAAGTTTTTACTTTTAGTAAAAGATGCCTTTGGAAAACGATGCATGCGGATATAAAAAACTCGAGCGTAAATGGCGTCCCAGACTTTATATGCAGCATAAATAAAAAATCTCTTAGAAATCCAGAGATCATTTTTATTCAAACCTTTTCTCTTACTACATCAAAATAAAACCTTAAACAAATATATTGTTTTTGAAAATTATAATTCAGACAAATTTAAAATTTTTAACTTTTTATACCATTTTCTAAAAGTAAATTGATTTTTTAAACTCTTTTATATTGGATGATCGAAATTTAAACGAGATGGTATATATTTTAATTATTCATTATCTATCATAAAAAATAAATTCTTAATCTTTCCCTTTAATTTGAGTACCCACACTTGTCAGTTAATAGGTGTCCTTAGGTGGAGCCGGTTTTTGTGTTTTTATATTCGTCCTTACTTTCGGGTTTGCTTTTTAATTTTGGGGCCCATTGTTTTTTTTTTGTCGTTTTTTATGTTGTTTGTATTTGGAAATGTACTTCTATTTTGTTGTATATTATAATTATATAATAATGTGTGATTGGTAGTGTAGTACTTAACAATTGGTAGTGTAGTACTAAAATATTATTTTTAGTTGTATGAAAACAATAAATTTGACGCGACAAATATGAAGTAATTTTTGTTTTAGCAATGTATTTCTGCTAGTTTTTGTAAGTATTTTTTTGATGTGTTAACATCTATAGCGGCGTATAGGGACTAAATCTATCAAAGTCAAAAACCAGATTTTATGCTGCTGCAAAAGCCAGATTTTCTGCGACTGCGAAAGAGAATAATGACGTGTTAAACAAAAATGAGCGAGCAAGAGAGCAATGAAAGAGTGGTGTGGCAGGGGTGAGGCAAACGAAATTGTGTCTATAGCGTATGTATTAACAGAATAATGTATGTATGTACATGTGTCTGTTGCTGTTGTTGAACGGAGATATAAAGCATAGCCACGCACGACGTTATGGTGACACACTAATACGTCAGCTACTTCGTACAAAGTATGTGTGATGTTGTGTGTTTGGCTGTTTCGTTGCTGTTGATAGGGCAAACATGTGGTTATGTGACACACGTATACGTCAGCTACTTCGGACAAAGTATGTGTGATGTTGTGTGTTTGGTTGTTTCGTTGTTGTTGCTATGGCCAAGCAAAGCGAGTCAGTTAATGTTCAGCATTGCCCGGTGTATACAAAAACAAGTAGAAACGGTGTTAAGTTCGGCCGGGCCGAAGCTTATTACCCTCCACCATGACAATTTACACTCGCACTCTACACTCTTTGCATTCCCTTAACAGTTTTTATTTTAGGTACCCCCCCTATACCCACCACCCACACAAACACTCCACGACACAGCACCCAGCTAGCATTTTCAATCGTGCACGACTCTTTCACGATCGGAGCCGACGATTAAAGTAATCGGCGCGATGTCGTATTCCAATCGCGCACGTTCAGAGGATCTGAAGTAACTGTGTCAAGACGGCGACTCTTACTTTCCAATCGTCGACGATGAGCAAAATCCAATCGTCGACGATGAGCAAAATCCAATCGCAGGCGATTGCGAAGACGATGGTAAATTTATACAAAAATGCTTATTATTATTTGTTTCTTTCATAGAACAAAACACTTGTGCTGCACTACACTTCTGACGCTTCTTTGCTTCTTAAATACTCAAATGAAAAGAAGCAAAAAAGTTTTTTCTTTTTTTGCTGAGCAGATATTGGAAAACCCGTTAGAATTTCAGAGAGACATAATTAAATTCTCCTTGCAAAGTCTGTTTCTAGACGTGCAATTATAATTGCTGCAATTCATGAGTTCGTAGGAGAGAGAGGTAAGAAGAATGGAACGAGGAAAAAACTTGCATGAACTCTGCAATTCTTTCAGTTCTTCTCATTCGTAATTTTTTTAGTAATGGCGGCTGCAGAATAATTTGACATTTCTTTTCATTTACTCATTCGTAAAAATTGCTCGCGAATAGTCTGCATATGGCTCAGATTTATACGAATGTCAGAAGCAGTAATAATAAAAACCAGAATTGCAGAAACAGAATTGCGTACGTGTAAAAGCAAATTGCAATTCCAAAAGAGAATCATGAAGAATTGCAGCAATTACAATTGCACGTCTAGAACCAGACAAAACACGAGTTCGGTGGAGTATGCGGGAAGAAGTAAGACAACAATAAGAAAACTACATGTAAGACTGTGACACAAAGTAAACACAAAAACAAATCGTGAGCACAGTCTTAAAAGCAGAGAAAAATATAATTCTGCTCCGCCAATCGTGGTGACGATTGGAAATCCAGTCGCGAAACAATCGTGATCGTGAAACAAACATTCAAATGCTAGCTGGGTAAGCACAAATAAATCACCAACATATCAGTAGTAGTAGTAGTAGTTGTTGTTGGTGTTGTTGTTTTTTATTATTGTGAAAGGTAAGTCCATGGTAGAAATATAATGGTAGATGCAGTACGACAACAAATACATAAAGCCAAAAACAACAGGCATTTTGGTTTTGCTCAGTGTCTGTGTTGTGTCAAGTCAGCTGATAGAAAAATTATGAAAATGTAAAGAAATTTGCAAAAAGTGCCATTTAGAAAATGATTGAGTGTTATTTGATATATTGAAAGTGTATAAGTGTGAAAATTAAAACGTGTCTATGTAATTTTTGCAGAGAAATATTTCAAAAACAGCAGATGCTGGCGAACGGGGGTTGCAGACAAACAAATGTAAACAAACTTTGACATAAGAGAAAAACTTACACTCAGTCCAGAAAAAAGTTCAAATCAGCTGGGCTAGTGCTTCTACCATTTCTTTGTACCATGGGTAAGTCCAATAAAATGTGGGTGCGGAGCACTCTCACAGCAAAGAGAGTAATGACGTATTATACGTATATAAAAATGAGATAGCAAGAGAGCAACGACAATTTTGTGAACTTGTGTAGCGTATGTACGAATATAACAATGTATGTATGTACATATGTATATACAAGTGTCTGTTCATTGCATTCTTTGACTTTTGTGGGAATAAAACAAAAAGTTTTAAGCAAGAAAATAATGACACATGTGCTTGCACTGGTCTTTAAATAATTTTAAATATTAATATTATTTAAATGTAACGTCATCATATGATTGAAAGCTGTTTTTTTATTTTCTAATGTAACATTTACGAATGTCTTCATAGAAATCGAACAGGTACCGTGTAGCAAAAAGGTGTTAACACATCGCCCGTGAGTTCGAACACTCATTGGATTATTTTTTTTTTTATCAAACCAACACTCAGGGGAAGGCCCCTATAAATGCAGGGCATTGTGTTGGTGAAGGAAAATTGGGGTCGTGGAGGGTGGAAAGAGGAAGTATTGTCTGTTGACATTTGCCTTGAATCTTTGTATGTCACAATTGCTGGGAAATGCACTGGCCGGAAGTATATTCCACATACGGACTGTACGGCTGAAGAACGAATTTTCTCTATAGTGTGTAGTTCGGCTAACCGGCCACTCGATAAAAAACGGATGAGAGTTCCTGGAAAGGCGCGTGTTTCGGTTAAATATCCTCACGTCGGGCATAAGTTGACGGATGTCCCAGGAACACATACCGCGGAAATATCGATAGAACAGCGACACGCAACCCACATTTCGACGATGCTCAAGGGAGACAATAGAGTTGGATACCCTACTGTCCCCTATCAACACCATCGCTCTCCTCTGGACACGGTCGAGAAGCTCCAAAGATGTCCTAGGAGCACCTGCCCATATATGGGAGTTATATTCCGTCTTTGGCCTGATGTAGGTGGTGTAGATATTGAGAAAATCAGATGGAGTGAAGTATTTCTTGCACCGCTTTAAAAAGCCCAGACACTTGAATGCATCTTTCGACACTTCAAATACATGTTTTGCCCAACGGACATCACATTGTATTTTCATGCCCAGAACATCAAGAGCGTCTGATTCATCAATATCCACACCGTCCATAGACAATAACGACACACCTGGGGCAGCAATACGCTTATGCGACAACAAACAACACTGGGTCTTACCCGCATTAAAATCGACTCTATTCCTTCGACCCCATTCAACAATGGACACCAGATTGCGGTCGAGTGTTTCATTCATCGTCCGGCGTTTGACTTCAATCTCTTAAAGACTTGGCGTACGATCGAATGAATAAGAATGGCAGAGGTTACTGTCATCGGTAAAAGAGTAGATTGGATTCATAGTCTGAGCCAGGAGATCGTCAATGAAAATAAGAAAAAGAGAAGGAGAAAGAGAAAGAACAGAGCCCTGTGGTACACCTGCAGTCAATTTATGCTCATCGGATGAAACCCCATCTACAACAACTCGTATAGTGCGATCTCTGAGAAAACTTGATATAAATCGAGTGAAGTTATCACAGACACCAAAAGCAGCGAGCTTTGACAAGAGTGCATCGTGCCATACTCTGTCAAAGGCCTTGGAAATATCAAGAGCCACTACCTTACTCTCACCAAGCCGGTGAATGGATCGACTCCACTGTTCCGAAAGGAACGCCATCAGGTCTCCAGTAGATCTCATTCTACGGAAGCTATATTGCCGGTCGTTAAGAGGGTTATTGGACTCAAGATATTTCACTAGATGGTGGTTAACCATGCTCTCCATAACCTTCGAGAGCGCAGAACAAATTGCAATTGGGCGGTAATTTGCGGGGTTACTTGCATCACCTTTTTTAGGGATTGCCCGGACATTAGCAACCTTCCAATGCGCCGGGAAGACTCAGGCACGGTATGCAAGGTTGAAAAGGTTGCGCAGTGGACACGCCAGCGTCGAAGAGCACCTACTCAAGACCAGTCCAGATATGCCATCCGGGCCCGGGGATTTATTTAGGACGAGATTCGCAAGAACCTTTTTAACTCCTCGCGTTAGAAAAAATATCTTGGGCATGGAACAAGATACGTAATTGATCACGGGGAGTGGTTGATTGCTATCCGGCAAGGAAGAGTTCCTTGCAAACATTTCAGCCAAGAGGTTAGCTTTATCAACCGGTTCAGTGAATGTTTTGTCATCTTTAAGAAGAGTTGGGATAGAGGAAGAACTATCCTTTATTCTTCTTGCAAATGACCACTAGGGAAAGAAAGTACTTTGGCACACTTGGATCTTGCTTGTTTGCGTAGCAGTTCAGTATTAACGATTTTATTAGAACGCCAGTCTCTGAACGCATCCTCTTTGGATCTGACAGCATTCTTGCATGTCTGGTTACACCAACTTTTTTCCGATGGTTTAACCGAAATAGTTTTCGTCGGAATGAACGAATGCATACCATTCAAAATTATCTTCTCGATCATTTCAGCAGCAGCATCTATGTCACTGTCCAAAAAACAAAGCTTCGAGTTAAAATGCTGATAAAAGTTGTTGAGCTCAGCCCAACGTGCCTCTTCGTAGATAAATTTTTTCGCTTCGGGACTGTGTTTGAAGCGAAACGAAGAGCTGAATACGAAAAGGACCCTGAAATGATACAGTGATCCGAATTACCTAGAGGTGCAAGCGTGTTCACTTCGTACTTTTCAGGGTGCGAAGTTAAAAAGAGGTCAAGTAAATTCTGGTTGTGCCCTTGAACACACGGAATGTGCGTCGGTTCATTCACCAATTGCGTTAAGTTATTATGCGCGGCGAAGAGCTCAGCGTATTGACCCTCCGTAGTTGTATGGTTCGAATGCGTTAACCAGGAGGAATTATGGACATTGAAGTCACCAGCAACAACGATTTCACTGTGCGGATAATTCCCCATTATCTCAGAAATAGAATCGGAAAGGGTGTCAAAGCCATTAAAGGATATATCCCTTCCCGCATTAGGACTTCTATAAAGAAATCCGAAATGTAAGACATGTGTTGCAATCTTGAATTTAACCCAAAGAGTGTTAAATTCTGGATCTTGTGAGTCGAAATGTCCCTGACTCTGAAACACTATGCCATTTTTCACATAAACCACAAGGCCTCTGTGGGAAACAAAAAGGGATAGTGTGGTACCCGGGAACGTGAAAATCCTGTGGAGCAGAATCCTCAGGCACCTGGGTTTCACATAGAGCAAGAACATCAGGCCGATGAATATTAATGTGGAAGTACACACCGAAAAAATTCGTTCTCAACCCTCGTATGTTACCATAATGTATAAAAAAACCGCCCTTTCCAACAAAACACCGGTGCAACCGGTTTGTTTGAAGTTAAAGCACGGGTTAACCCGGTTACGGTTTATATAACCTAAATTTTTGGAACGAAGTTCCTTATCGCACGTTGCGGTATGGGGGCTAAACGATAAAGTTGTTGTTTGCGCAGAAACTATATGGTTATAAAGAAAAACACGAATTGAATTTGGTTTCTTATAACATTATAAATTTGAACTTTATTGTTCACTTTACGATCAACAACTAAAAAACTTTACAAAAATATTCTTGTCGTTGGGCCACCAAACATCAGAACAAACGACAGTTAATCTAAAAGAAGTAACAAAAACAACCCAACAGCTGAAATACCAAACTGAAGTCAATGACTTCATCAGCGCTGTTGTTGTTGTTACTTTCTTTTGCTGCAATACTGTAAAGAATTACATGCATACACAATTAACACACATCAATAAAGACCAAAATAGATTTCTTGGTGGACCACAACAAAACGCGAGAACGGAAGTTATTGATATGTATGTACATACATACATACAAAACTACCAATTTAACGAAGAAATAGATCATCGCGTTGTTGTTGTCTTTGATCACCAGCAAAAATATCAAAGCAAATAACAAAGCAACTGAGACTCAAATAGAATTTTGAGTGTTATTGTTATTGTTTTGATACAAATTTAGGGTGACCCAAAATTATGTTATTTTAATTTAATAATATAATTTTCTTCAAATATAAATAAAAATATAAATAAAATTGAAGGGCGATCTGCTCCGACATTCTGCCCCCGTTGAAATAATTATTTCAAGTATCTTCTTGCGAAGGTAAAGGAGCTACTTTGTGTATAGGACGCCGGCAGCAACCATTTTTGGATTTTAATTCAACCACTCGAACCTTTCCATCAGAACCGGTTATAATTTTTGAGATTCGGGCTAAGAGCCAATGTTGAGGAGGTAAATTATCTTCATGTATAATGACGAGCTGCCCAACTTTGATGTTAGCGTGGTCGTTGAACCATTTTGACCGTTGTTGAAGAGACAATAGATAGTCTCGAGACCATATTTGCCAAAATTGTTGCTTCAAACATGAAATACGTTGCCACCGAGTCAATGCAGATTGTTTGGAGATGTCAAAATACTCATCCGGAACAGCAACCACTGAAGCCCCTATCAACAGATGACCAGGAGTCAATGCTTCGCCGTCATTTGGATCTTCAGAAAGGGGCGCAATTGGCCGAGAGTTCAAAATAGCCTCTATTTCAACAATTAATGTCTGCAGCTCTTCAAAAGTGAGATATGATTGCCCGATGTTTTTGACCAGTAGAGTTTTTGTAGATTTGACGGCTGCCTCCCACAAACCTCCGAAGTGTGGGGCCCGAGGGGGGATAAAACAAAATTCAAACCCCATTTGAGAGCACATATATTTCGTTTCTTGAACCACGTCGTTGCGAAACAACGATTCTTTGAGTTCTTTAAACTTGTTATGAGCTCCAACAAAATTCGTAGCGTTGTCGCAGTACAAACGTTGAGGTATACCACGCCTACCTACAAACCGTTTGAGACACAAAATGAAATTGTTTGCGGACAGATCGGAAACGAGTTCTAAGTGCGTTGCCTCTGAGCCGAAGCACACGAAAACAGCAATATAAGTCTTATATGGGGCCTTTCCACGAATACGGTATGACGTCAGAAATGGGCCACAAAAATCGACACCAGTAACCAAAAACGGTCGTTGAGCTCGAAGACGGTCAGCTGGCAAATTACCCATTATTTGGTCCATTAATTTTGGCTTGTAGTGGAAGCAATGTACGCAGTTGCGGATTACCCTTCTAACAACGTCTCTGGCATTTACAATCCAGACTTTCTGACGAAGTATTCCCAATAATACCTTTGGACCTGCATGTAGATGTGTACGATGTAAATGTTCAATGTATAGGTTGACGAAACGATGGCATTTCGGCAACAATGCAGGAAAACGAGCATCGTAAGGTATAGGGGCGCTAGACAGACGCCCACCAACACGTATTATCTTGACAGATCCGATACTTGTATTCATATCTTGGAGGAACGGAGTGAGTTTCTGCAATGATGGTTGAACAGAGTTGCCGTTGGACAATGCGGTGATTTCGGCAGCATATGTTGAATTCTGAATATCACCAACGATTCTCCAGAATACGATATCTAGTTCCTGTGGATGAATATGAATATCAGGAAGTTTTAAAGAACGATCTGCAGGGCATCTGTTAAATATACGAAAAATGAAAGCGATTATTCGAATAATTTTAATATATGATGACTGCTTATCAATAACTTCGTCAATTGTATGGGGTGTTACGGGAGTACATTTGAAGGTAGCTGCTTTTTTACGTTCTAGAACTTCAATATTGATTTCATCCACTGATTTGGGCCAATTTGAAATGTCTTGTTGAAGAAACTCTCTACCGTTGAACCACATTGTATTGGGTAACTCTTGAGCACTGCAACCACGAGACACTATATCAGCAGGGTTACTTTTTGAAGGGACATGTCTCCAATAAACATCTCCAGTATTCTCTTGTAGTTCCGAGATGCGATTCGCGACGAAACAGTTTAATGTGGATGAATGTAGTTTAAGCCATTGTAGAACTATTCTCGAGTCGGTCCAAAAATATGTTGATGATACAAATTTTGAGATTTTCGGTTTAATCTTTTGCCACGTCTTGCTTAGCAAAACAGAGGCACATAATTCAAGGCGAGGCAACGATTGTGCTTTAATTGGAGCGACTTTGGACTTGGCAATTAACAACGTTGATTTGTAGGTACCTTTGTCCAATACACGGTAGTACAGACAACAACCATATGCTCTTTGAGAAGCATCAGCAAAACCATGAACCTCTCCAAATATGCCAGGGGATGTAGACACATATCTAGGTACTTCTACCTGGTGAATGTACAATAAATCTTCTTTGATCTGGAGCCACATTGCCTTGAGATGACCATTTAGGGGATCATCCCATCCAATATTTTGAATCCAAATTTCTTGGAGAAACATTTTGCAGCGAATGACTATGGGACTCAAAATGCCAAGTAAATCGTAGATTTTTGCCACAAGCGAGAGAACAGATCTTTTCGTTGGATTTTCGATCTCAGGTAATTCAAAACGATAGAGGAACACATCTTGGCGTGGTTTCCAGGACATACCCAAAGTTTTGGTGATATCAGGTTCCGATGTTTTTATCATGATCTCCTCATCGTGATCCGAAGTGATGGTAACGTTATTGCTATTCCACTTAGCTAATTCTAGGCCATGCAAGTGGAGTATGTGTACCAATTCATCTTTCTTCAGCGCTAAAGTTTCTATGCTGTCGGCGCCCGTAAGAACATCGTCGACGTATAAGTCTTCTCGAAGTACTTTAGAGCCACAAGGAAATGTCGAACCATATTTATCTGCAATGAGAAACAAACAACGAATCGCCAAAAATGGAGCGGCGGATAAACCGTACGTTACAGTATTTAATTGGTATACCTGTAACTCCTTATCCCTGCTCGTTCTCCATAAAATAAGTTGATACTTTCTGTCTCTTTGATCAACGCGAAACTGACGATACATTTTTGAGATATCAGCAGTGAGAGCGTATTTGTTGAGGCGAAACGAAAACAAAGTAGTAATTAGATCTTGTTGAATAGTAGGGCCAACCATCTGGACATCGTTCAACGAAAGATTTGACGAGCTTTTAGCGGACGCATCAAATACGACTCGAATTTTGGTTGTTGTACTTTTAGGCTTGAGAACGCAATGATGAGGTATAACATACGTTGAATCTCTTGTTGGCAGAGCGTAGGGTGACATGTGACCAAGCGCTGAGTATTCTTCCATGAATTCGGTATACATGCCTTTCAATGTAGAGTCGCGTTCTAATCGCCTTTCGAGCGACATAAAACGTTTACGAGCCATTTCAAATGAGTCTCCTAAGCATCCAGGAGATTTTCTAAATGGTAGACTAACTTGAATTCTACCATCAGAGTCGAAACAGACATTTTCGACAAAATGTTTTTCGCATGCTTGTTCTTCTTCGGAATATGCTTCAGGGGGCTTGATATATTCTTCTATTTCCCAAACATCATCAACGATTTGTTTAAATCGGTCTCAGAGGGACCGATAGCGAGATTACATGCCAACGACAAGTTAGTAGGAACTGAGTTCGATGTACCACCGACGATCCAACCAAAAACTGTGTTTGTCAGGCAGGGTAAACCATTTCCAAGCGATATACGACCATTGAGTAACAAGTCGAAAAATACTTCGGTGCTGAGCAAAATGTCGATATGTTGTGGCTTGTAGAATAGTGGATCGGCCAGTTCAATTGTCTGAGGTATCTTCCAGTGAGATGTTACGATATGCTCTCCAGGCTGTTGCGTGGAAATGGTCCTAGTGACTGCGAAAGATGAAGACCATTGGAACGAGCTAATTCGGAATTTTATTGTGGCTTCAACAGAAAATTGTATCTTCGTTCGGACTTCACCGATTCCAAAAACCTCCTGAGAATATGGTCGAAATTTAAGCTTGAGCCTCTTCGCTGTTTCTTCTGTAATGAAATTGAGTTCTGAACATGAATCGAGAAGAGCTCTTACCGGCTGAAATGTGCCACAATTATCTTTAATAAGAACAACAGCTGTTGGGATTATTGCTCTCTTGAATGAGCGAGCTACTAACGCAACCGGGTTGTTGTTGTTCACCAATGGCTGAACTGGAGTACTGTTTAATGTTGAAGGACCAGCTTGGTCAGAGCCACTAAAAATATGAAGCACCGTATGATGAGCACCGTCACAAACTCGGCATCGACATTTAGATGGACACTTCGAAACGATATGGCCTTTGCGCAGGCAGTTAATGCAGAGCCCATTACGTTTTACAAAATTAAAACGTTCAGAAACCAAAAGCGTAGTAAACGAAGGGCATGACGCAATGTTATGCTCCGTCGAATTGCAGTAACCACAATTTGAACTTGCATTCACAAAAGTATGGGCAGGCCTATTGAAGTTTGATTTGGGTTTGTTACCCTTTGCCTTATCAGCCACTTCTGGTTTTCTTACATGGCTCTCAAGAAATTGACATCGGTGACCCAAAACGTCGTAGCAGTGATCCCAAGATGGCAGCAATTTGAAATCTTGTTTCTCATCATAGTTTTCCTTCGTATCGGAATCCACTTTAGATAACACCATATGAACCAAAATGGCGTTCATGACATCCATCTCTGTACCAAGAGACAACAGTGATCCACGAATGGCAGAAATTGTGTCAATGATGTTCCTCAATGAGACACTATCACCTTTATTCATTTTGGGAACATTAAACAGCGTAGTAATATGCTCCAAAAATATCAGCACCTTGTTGTCGTACCTCTCTTGTAACCTTTTCAATGCATTAGGGTAATTTTCATCCGATATTTGAAAAGGCTCTACAACTGCTAATGCGGGACCGGAGAGACAATTAAGCAAATAATTGAATTTATCGACTGAAGTAATTGATGGAACATCATGCACCAAATTGTTGAAGGTGGTAATGAACCGCTTATAGTCGGCATACTTCCCGTCGAAACGAGGAAGTTTCAATGTGGGCAAACGAGATTGATTTGGGACACTAGACCCGGAAACATTCATAAAACTGTTATCCATTGTAAATGAGCTACGAGTTTTATTCAAAAAGCTTAATATTGTAGCCTTCGCAGTTATGAAAGTTTCCTCCAAATCACTTCTAGCGTTATCGGATGCGTTCAATGCTTCTATTTGCCCTTGCGTGTGACATATTTGCTTAAAGTACGATTCCAGAATTTGTAGCCGGCACTCTAGAATCGTAGCATCGACCTTTGCGCCATCCTTTTCTACCTTCTTTTGAATGTTGACGATGTTTCTTTTCATGGAAGTGCGCTGTTGCTTAAGAAAAGATAACTCCGAGCCACTTGCGTTTGCTTCCTCTGGCACCTTATCAGTACCGTCTCCGCCCATATTCACAAAATTGCAAAGAAACACTTGCAGTATTTATGCGCCAAAATGTACGATTATGCACACTGCCCACTAACTATGGCCGACAAATATGTTTCCCGCAGCGGTACTCTTTGAATCACCAACAAAATGTTATTCTAATGTGCCACTGAACCACCAGAACGAAAATGCCAACAATTTAAGATAATTGTTTCTGCTAAAGCAATCATAATATATGATTACTTTCGAAATATTTTTTCACGGAGGCACAGTAAACTTTCGCTTTTTTCTTGCATGAGTAAAGCGCAACTATATTTACTGTCCGTCCTGTCACGGTCGCCAAAATGTTTGCGCAGAAACTATATGGTTATAAAGAAAAACACGAATTGAATTTGGTTTCTTATAACATTATAAATTTGAACTTTATTGTTCACTTTACGATCAACAACTAAAAAACTTTACAAAAATATTCTTGTCGTTGGGCCACCAAACATCAGAACAAACGACAGTTAATCTAAAAGAAGTAACAAAAACAACCCAACAGCTGAAATACCAAACTGAAGTCAATGACTTCATCAGCGCTGTTGTTGTTGTTACTTTCTTTTGCTGCAATACTGTAAAGAATTACATGCATACACAATTAACACACATCAATAAAGACCAAAATAGATTTCTTGCTGGACCACAACAAAACGCGAGAACGGCAGTTATTGATATGTATGTACATACATACATACAAAACTACCAATTTAACGAAGAAATAGATCATCGCGTTGTTGTTGTCTTTGATCACCAGCAAAAATATCAAAGCAAATAACAAAGCAACTGAGACTCAAATAGAATTTTGAGTGTTATTGTTATTGTTTTGATACAAATTTAGATGATATTAGGGTGACCCAAAATTATGTTATTTTAATTTAATAATATAATTTTCTTCAAATATTAATAAAAATATAAACAAAATATAAATAAAATTGAAGGGCGATCTGCTCCGACAGTTGTAAACAACTTTTTTTAACCGTATTATGTTATAACCCAGTATACAACCCAGTATTATTGCATACTTTTAGGATTTCGGTATTCAGTGTCTGAAAGTTGTACCAATTCGTTTTGTAATCTGTGATAGTCATGCCCATGTGAAGTGTTCTGGCTTCAATGGAAGGCATTATGACGTAATTACGGCTAAGGAAAGCGGGCTTCGCTGCACATGTTGGAAGTGTTGGAGGATATCTGTTAAATGGCCTGAGGATATCTCATCATTCCAAGACGGAATAAAAGCTTCTATCGATCGTAATTTAATTGTATCAGTAACTCCTAACTTGAATAGTTTCAACAGTCTTTTATTATCTCCCAAACAGTCGTCGTCTGCTGTTCCTTCATCCACAGAAGTCAGGGATCGAAATCATTATGAGTTTTATTATAAAAGCTATATACTAATGATTATATTATTAGTTTTAAGAATTTTTTCGATGGTGATGATTAAATTTGAGTAATATTAAAAAAATCAGCCCATAATCATTATTGTTGACAAAAAAAATCATAAATACTTGTTTTTGTTTCAGAACGTTTATTGAATTCAAGTAATTATAAAAAAATTTAGTGCCATAATAAACAATAGCAGGTATGGCATTTGTACGGCTTTATAAATTCTATTTGTTGAAATCAATTTAACACTCATATAAGATAACAATGTACTGAAAAATTTTTAATAAAAAAATTACATAAATATCGTATTATTTATTTTTTATAAATCAATAATTTCCTCACTTTTTTGGGTTTTGACGTTAGTGCAATATCTTTATGCGATGTGTATTTTTACTGATTTAATATTTGCCCGTCTGTACATATGATATATGGCGGGAATTCCATTTGTTTGATGGATATATATTTCTTTGTCCAGGTATATAAACGCCTCGGGTGGGACAAACCCCTTTCGTAATGTATTAGTTAAATAATTTGCATTGGCATAGTAGGGAGCCATTATTAAATTGTTTTCATAGTTTCTTGTACAACGTAGTATATGGTTTCTTATTATATTTATGATGTAATTGTCAATTCGAATTACATTTGCCTTATTATACTTACACAATTTCTTGTTTGATATACATATGTATACTTTGTCTACTGACTTTGTGCTGTTCTGTACAGAGACGTACAGGCTCTTAAACATTTCCTTTCGAATATTCTTAATTTTTCCATGAACGCCGGCGATACGTTGAACCAGACAGGACGGAACGAATTTACGTTTGATACATAATAGTTTTGACACGGGAATTTATATGTTTAGAATGAAAACGACGCCTGTATACTTTATAAAAAAAACCTTTCCTTGCCTTTAAGACTATCTCCTTCATATGTTCATAAAAGTATAAGTATTTGTCCAGGTACACCCCTAGATATTTAATTTTGTGTTTGTTCTCAATGCTCGTATTCGAAAGGTCTGATGTGATTCCGAATAGTTTCCAATTCCAATTTTCGTCGTTATTACATTTTCCTACTGGTGGCCGAAATACAATAGTCTCACACTTGCTAGTGTTTATTTTTAAATGCCAACCAAGGGCATACTCCTCGACCATGTTGCATGAGTTTTGAAGTCCTTCATTAATATTAGATATTGTCTTATCAGCATGGTAAATAACAATATCATCAGCGAATGCCGACTAGGTTGATTACTATTGTTTCCATCGAAATCCTTATATTAATGTATTGGTTCTAGAAAAGCTTCTATTGCATCTTGCGTTTCCACTTGGTAACGCATCCGTATTATCCTTTTACAGATCTTTTGCATTATTAACAGTATTACCCCATTCTGTGTGCTTGCAGTTCAAGTCTCCCGCTAATAGTTATTTGAATTTTTAAGATTCATTGTTTTTGCAAGTCTGCTCGTATTGAATTTGTATTGCCGGCCGGATAGTACGCACATATAATAACTAAAAAGTTGTTGCAGTCAACGGGTATCTTTATGGCGCATGTCTCTAAAGCATCTAGTGAATATATACTTTTGTTATCGTAACTGTAGTATTGTTTGTTATTCTTGATTAATATAGCAGTTCCCCCACCCCTTGTTGCATCAATTCGATATTTTCTTATGATTTTATAATTTCTAAATATTACATTGTGTCTAGGGTTTAATTTTGTGTCGTTTAATAATAGGACAGGATTCCTACTCTTTTAAATTTACCTATTCTGGAAAAAAGGACAAATTCAAAAAAAATCCTATTTCTTAGAAAAAACTTTTTTTCAAAAAATACCTTACATATCTTACTTTTTGTTACAGAAAGTACTTATTTTAAAAAATAGTACTTACTTTCTTAAAAACACATTATCTTTTAATAAAAGAAGTACCGTTCTTTAAAAAATTACCTTTTCGACGTGTTGGAACTAACTAGTACATAATATATAGCGAAAGGAAATTCGTTCCAACCGGGTGTCCCATGACACCTCATGTGATTTTTTTATTATAAAATGTAATCAAAAACTTTAATTTCCACAGAAGAAACGAAAGTATGTTTTTGAGATTCCTTAAAAAAATTGCTCCATATTCTATAAATTAGAAAAACCCTAACTTTTTATTTTTAATACATAGTTTTATTTGAATACATAGTTTTAAAAGAAAAAAATTATAATTCTGGAGATCAGTCCATTTAAAAAATAAATATTTTTAGTTTATAAGGCTTTGTGTTAAGTTTGAATGTGTTAATGTAATAAAAAAAACCCCGTGGAACCGACAAGAAACAGCCGGTTCCACCGGTTGTTCGAAATTGTACATTTTCAGAAAACCGACGGTCCGTGGACACCCAAAAAACCGGTGGGCCGGTTATCGGTTTTTGAATACTCTAGTCCAAATTCAGGTTTAGAAAATATGAAGAGTTGAATTATTTTTTTCAACATTCAAATAAATTTGGAAACCAACGCTTTCTTTGATCCTCACAGTATATATGTATATTATAAATACATTCATAATTGGAGCTACCATATCTCGGAAAAATTAAAAAGTTAGCTTAAACTTACGCTTTAAGGAGTCCATTTCCCTCGAAGCAGGGGAAACAAAATCTGTAATCTTTTAAAATTGTCCTGCCTCCAATGATGAGGTTTCCAAAATGCTTCCAGCACTCGGGGCTGGCGCCGTAACATGGAAAAATTTTAGCGTGTCCTTTCGCATAGTCTTTTTGTTTTATCAATTTTTGATAAAACGCCCGATTCTTTTCTTTCCCGAATTCCTCGGGTTGGTCATCAGAGTGAGCATCGCTTTCCTTCGATTTATTAACCCTTTCACTACCGACTTTTTGTTTTACTACAAATAATTTTTTTGAGTATTGTTTTATACCTAGTATACCTAATGAACAAAATAGAAAAATTCGCTTTTGCACCCCCACCCCACCTTCGCCCTCAAAAAAATTGTACACTACAGTGTACATTGGTAGCCAAAGGCAGTATAACTTTTCTTATATCTTTTTATTTTTATTCATATATTATTATTTTTAGCTGTAGTTATAAAGTAGATTTGTGTTATTTTATATGCATACATACTTTAAAACTAGTTTCTCTGAAAAATAAAAATAAGGCACCATTAGGATGTATTAGGCTGTGTGGTATGTAAGGAAACAATTGGTACCTCGCTGAATGCATAAGTGTGCCTTACATTTTGTGCATTTTATATATGTTCTTTTCGTACATGATGGCAGCTTGCAACGTCCTGGCGCAGTCACATCTTCAAAAAATGGAAAGTGCCCTACTCCATCGAAATGAATATCTTTCATCGGAGCCACAAAACGTCCCTCTGCGTGTGTTTATGTAACGGGCTACATACAGGACGTCCAGCTTTTCTGATCAGAGATTTTCCCATTAAAATCATAGCACTGCATATCTGCATTCGGAAATTCATTAGATCAAGTTGTTGGTTGAGTTCATTATTTGCGGCATCCTTGCGATATTCAAGCCATGAAGCGGTTACGGCAATATCAAAAAAATCCAAAAGATCGGCACCTCCCATTCCATCGTTGTATTTTTTTATGACTTCCGGTATCGGAACTTCAACATAAGTGAGCAATGTTTTGTAATAACGCTTTACATTGTCTAGTGTACCCACTCCAAGGAAATTCGAAGCCATATGAACAGGTATATTATCGAACCATTTAGTGACAATAACACTTCCATCTCTACTAATGACTTGATCCGACGAACCACGCCCCCTTTTTTTAAATCACCATCGCTTGGTAATGGCGGTTTTTGGAATCGATTAATTCGGGCGGTTCCCGCGGCCTGTATGTTATTGGCCTTTATGTAGTGAAGAATGTGATATGAATTAAAGAAGTTATCAAAGTATAATTTGTGTCCAACAGCATCTTTAGGGATTCTATTGACTAGGTGAACGACAATGGCTGCACTAAATCCCATGGACTTCAGAACATCGTTACTTATTTCCGTAGCAGCGCCTTGATACGCAACAAAATCATAAGGCATACCACTTTTGCCACAAAGGAAGAAAAATTTAATACCCCAGGGACATGGTTTGTTTTTGATATACTGTTTTATTGATAGCTTGCCTTTAAAAGGTACCAGCTGTTCGTCAATGCTAAGGGTTTCTTCTAGAGGAAGGAAGATTAAGCATCCGTTTGCGAAAAAATCCATAATTGGTCTTACCTTATAGAATTTATCCTTATGGTTCGGATCCCTTACATTATTGTCGACCAAATGCAATGCTGTTCTCAGTTGAAAAAATCTATTTTTGGTCATATTTTCGCTGAAAATCGGTAATGACAAACCTCTTTGCCAAAACATTTCAATTCGAGGAAATTGTAAAATTCCCATATCCGAAAAATTCCCACGTCCGAAAAATACTTCAATTTCTTTGCGTGTGCAGGGATCGAACCGCATTTCTTTTTGAACTGCATACAAATTCGTAAAATGTGCTGCTTTCTCAAAGAGTTCTTGAGGCAGATATTTTTGAAAATAGCTGTAAGGAGTTTTGACATTCATATCTTCGTTAACTTTGTTAAAACAAATAGGTTCTGGCAAGGTGTGCCTAATGCGCCGCCAACCTATTGTCTTCTTATCAACACACACGTTGTCCTGCAGCGGGGATATAGGCGACGGATCTTCTGTTTCTGCAGCATCAGCCGATACAGATGGTTTTATAAGGTGGCGGCAAGTTCTTTTTGATGGTCCGGGGCCACAACTCCAAGTTATCAATTTCCGTGTGTGCTTGTCTGTAAATTTCTTTATCAGGAAGATATTTTTGGATTATAGATTCAGTCAACGCAGCAATATTATATTGTTCCTCTGGATCTGTATCATCCCGTCCCCCGTCATTACCTCTACGTTCATCATGATTTATGGGCAATGTAGGCTTTTTTGAAACGACTTTATGCGACACTTCATCTTCATCAGCTTCGTCGCCATCTTCTATATCAGAGCATAGCTCTAAATATTCAAGAATTTGCTCGTCTGTCAATTTTCCAAGATCTACACGATGCATTTTCTAATAAAATTAGTTAAAATTATTATTTCAGTTTGAACACAACACATAAAATTCTAACTTACCAAAGATTATCACGAGATGAACAAGAAGAAGATAAACTGTAACTTCAATTCTGTTTTGTTATGTTTTTCTCAAAATTGTTACAACAACTGTATGCACAATATTACAAAGAAAAAACACTGCAACCATTCACTACCGATGTACACTACAGTGTCGCTTACTTCAAACCATTGCCCAAGCCATACCAATGACCAAATGTTGTTAGCAAAGGTTCAAACCACATATCTAAAGACTTAGTAAATGGAAAAAAAAATATTTTAGTGGATTTGGTATAAGCTTGTTGCTATACTTAAAACGAAAAATGATTTAATTGTAGGAAATAGAAAAAACACAGATATCTGCACCAAATATCGCGCCTAGTCTGCGCTTAAATGAAATTTCTCTTAGTCGAGTATATTAAACGTTTAGTTAACGCTTCAATCAACATATGTATTCCAAAAAAATACACAATATTTAAAACGGGACTTGAAAAAATATATATGAAAATGTGTACACTGTAGTGTACAATGGTAGTGAAAGGGTTAAAAAAAATAATTGATTGATTTTTGAGACATTTTAACTAATTTTCACTTCTTTTCTCTTTCTTTGTCGTTTTATAACGGAACTTGGCGTCATGTTAGACAGTGTCGTACAAATCGTCATAGTGAGTACAAATACCACGTATATCGGTACCGAGTGTTCGTTACTGGTTACTTTAAAGTACTTGAAACTTCAAAGTACACCTAAAGAAAAAATCGTCGGCTTCCACTTAACCGGCTCATATTTTAAGCCGATTAAGTCGGCGGCAGCTCGAAGTATAAAAAAATTACTGGCGGCGGCTGCAATTCGCTCGGCTTGTTACTCTGAACCCAACGTCCACCTCCTTCATGAACACGTGATTTCCACTTCCACTTAGATTTGAATCAAAATTTTATAAAAAATATAAAGTAATACATTTTGCCGAACTCTGAAATAATTTAAATCAATTTTCAAATATATTTGAACACCTTTTGCAATTAACTACGCAGGAAAAATTTTAATATTTGAACCAAGTTCACTCTTTAGTTACTTTCGAATAATAAAGGGTTTTCCAATTTGAGTGATATGATTTCTTTAAAAAAAACACACTAATTGTTAAGGAAGTTCAAATGTTTTTATTTAATGTGAAATACATCCGATACAATTAAGTTTTGAATAAAACGTATTTCAAATGGTCTCCAAGGCGTATGTCATGAATAGCACTTTCAATATTGACTTGTAAAGCTTGAAGAGAATCTGGTTTATTGCTAAAGACCAATGACTTCAAATAACTCCACAAGAAATAATCTAATGGTGTTAAATCACAACTTCTTGGAGGCCATTCAATGTCACAATTTCTTGAAATAATCGAATATCCAAATTTCTCGCAATAATTCGGTTGTTGCACGTGCTGTGTGGCACGTAGCCCCGTCTTGTTGGAACAAGATGGTATCAAGATCAACTTCTTCCAATTTCGGCCATAAACAGTACGGACCGGACCGTTGATTCCACCATACCAAAAACCACACCAAACTGTAAGTTTAGGTGTAATGGTGGTTCATGAATAATTTGTGGATTTTCTATGCACCAGGAGCGACAGATTTGTTTATTTACCGCACCACTCAGACGCTTATCGGACAAGATGATATTCTTAAAAAAATCGATATCGTTTTCAAGTTGCTCCAAGACAAAATCGCTAGTCCAATTGCTTCAGTTCTTGAGTGACAACAATTTGATACGGTTTGAGACACTGCCAATTGTTGAAAATTTTGTTAATTTACACCAAATCGACGAATAGCGAGCATAGATGGACGATTATTACGACTATAAAATGGCAAAAGCGCACGAAAAGTTGCAATTGGAGAACGATTATTTTGATAAAAAAATTTATGTTTCTCCATGATGAAATTGGCAACATTACTGAATACAATGAAAAAAAATACAGATCATGGCATACTTCAAATGGCCGAAACGTCACTTAGAAATCTTATCACTCAAATTGGAAAACCCTATATATATTTTATTTTAATATTCTATAAAAGCCGCATGTACTTATACAAAACATACATACATATTTTAATTTTGCACTTTAATATACTATATAAATTTGTCCTTGAAGGGTAATATATCATTTTATATCCTGAAGGAGGACTTATTTCTATTCTGATATTTGCAAATACTTACCAACAAATTGGAATATTGAACAATAAATTTTAAATTAGATATTTCTAAGGGTTTTCAATGGATACTAAAACTCTGATATATGCCCAATTATATTTTCAAGCTTTGTAGAATTTAAAGTAAACTAAAATACACATTAATAATTTTACCTCGGAATGTGTCACAAATCGGTCCAAGTTAAAAATAAGTTTGTTGGCTGAATATTAACATAGCATGCTGTATGTCATTGGACAAAAAAAAATGCTGTAGTTTTATCCACATCACTTATAGATTCAGATACGGTTGGTGTGAAAGATAATAGCGGCATTCATGCAAACGTGAAAGACGAGAACTTTTGCTCAGCGCAAGTTTCCCTCGCACCGTTGCATGAGGCACCAGGTAAAGTTGCTCAGCGTAGTTGTGCTCAAAACCATATCAGCTGACCAAGATGGATACATAAGGTGGTAGCAGTAGCAATTGCATGTATTATGTATGTGTACTTTTTCTACTGTTCTAGTGCTATCACCTTATTTATCCATCCTAGTCAGATGACAACGAAATGTCAAAAGTTTACACGTTTCTCCATCCGACGTTTGCGCAGCAAATTTGCCACGAAAACTTTCCACTTTTGAGGAAGTCGCTTTGTATGGGAAATTTATACAGCATTCGCACTGGCATCGATTTTCTTGATTTCGCCACTTTTGTTGATACCAGGCAGAAATCAAGAAAATTTGCTTAATTTCCCATGCGTTTTGACAGACGACAAATCGGGTATTTTTTCTTATTTTTCTAGGAACCAGGAAAAAAATGCTTGATTTGCTTTATGCAACGCTGTTTTATCTCACACTATGAACGAATAGTACGTTTGTTACAACAATTATGCCCACACACATCTTATAACATATTGCGCTTGTGTGTGAAGCAGAATAAAACGAACTTCAATTTGAATATTTTTAAACAATTACGCACATGACCCTTCTCTGATTTCATTTGCATTGAAAAACTGTAAACAAAGCAAGTGCCGAACGCGCACGATAGAAAACACACGACGAAGCGTATACTATATGCAGCACATGTGCCGAGGAATTCAAAATGTGGGCATCACTGGTTTACAACCATTTCAATTACGGCGCATCGATGTGGTGGTACCACTAGAATACCCGACTGCCTTATCGCACGTTGCGGGATGGGGGCTAAATGAAAAAATTTTAAACTACTTTGTTACAACCCATTATTATCAACTATATTGGGTACTTTTGGTTTGGTTTAAAGGAAAGTTTTCTAGGTGGAGCCTGTTTATTACATATTGTAGTTATGAACCCAATAAAAAGTAATTTTAGAAAAGCCAAAGTGCAAGACTGGCAAATCCATGAAATACAACCCTGAGCTTGGAATTACATTTGCCAGCACACGTACTCTTACACTTGTATTTTTGATTTGGTTTGTGTCTAGACTAACATATGGGGGGATATTTTTTGTTTAATGGCAAATTTTCTAGGTGGAGCCTGTTTATTACATATTGTAGTTTTGAACCAAAAAAAACGTAAATTTAGAAAAGCCAAAGTGAAAGAAGTTTAAAAAAATAACATTTTCCAAAATAAGTGCGTTTTCTTAAAAAAGTAAATTTTCTCAAAAAAAATACCTATTCATATTCTTAAACAGAGTACCTTTTCCTAAAAAAAAAACCTTATCTTAAAAAAGTACCTTTGATTAAAAATGTAAATTTTCTTACATTTTCTTAAAAAAAAGTAATTTTTTAAATAAGTACCTTTTTAAATAAGTACGTACATTATCTTACAACAAATTGCCTTTTCTTAAAAAACTATCTTTTCTCTAGTTACTTTTTTTAAACAAAATAACTTTTCTTGAGATAAGTACGTACTCTTAAAATTGTAAATGTTCTTTCTTAACAAAAATTTTGTTATGACATTTGATACGAAATCTGGAAAATATTTTGTAGCTATTACGTTTGGGAAACGACTGACCAAGAAAGATATATTGGGCAGTATCTTCAAATAAGACGTTTTGACTCAAAATCCATAATTTTCTATGTACCTTTCTTAATAAAGATCAAATTCGGATGATGTTAAGAAATACATACTATATTGGGGATCTCTTTTTTTATTATTATTTCAATAATCCAATAAAGCTTTGCCAAGTAAGATACCCTTTTGTATTGGTGTTAATTCGATAGTTGGCAACCCTAATACATATGACAATTCTATTTGTCATTCCTTAATTTTCTGGTTTCGCTTTCAATAGTTTTCCCTTAGAGTCTAAACATAATCAGACAGGCAACAGACGACAACGTTTTTTCTACATTTGTTTCTTATGGCAGGGAAAAATCGTCACGAAAATCCGCTGCGGCTGACGACTCGCCGCTAGAATAGAATCTTTTCTAATTTCTTGGCGGCGCTGTCAGGAAATATCTCAATTGCGAGAATGAAGTTGCCACATATTCATGAAAATCATAAGAGAAACCAACACATATGTATATACGATAGTACATCTAAATGTAAATGTAAAAGAAAATTAAAGAAAAGGGTTAAAAATAGTTTATTGTTCAACACAATACAATACAAGTGAATACATTTTTAAAAGCAGTAAAAACAATTTAATTCGTGTACAACCATATTTTTTTCCCAAAGTTTTAAACAAATTCCAGAAAAGAGCCGCAAATATATACGACGCAGAGAGAAAAAAAAATTAACCGAAGTCGCCAGACGCTGTCTCTCTCTCATTTCGCTTAGACGCTAGAGATTGTTTCCGTCGTCGTCTGAAGTGTGTCTGGTTCTGTTTTGACTCTTAAGCCAGCCATAGACATGGGATATGTGCGTGTAATTTGTGCGCGCACCATTTCTCCATATACTTGCAACATATCATATTGTGGTTGAACGTTGAGAAGTAAGCATGGGTGACGAAGCGGATGATGCAATTGCGCCTTGTTGATTTATACGTGCGAGTTTATGTGTCCAAAACAAAAACAGAAAATAACTACCACGAAATGAAAATGGACGGAAGAATGGTTGTTAGAAAGGAATAAACATTCACATGTAAACACGCTGAAAAATATGGAAATGTCAAATCCAAAACATTATAAAACTTTCTTACATATTCGAAAGGCCATATGAAGAATTCTTAAGATATGTAAAACCAGCAATAGAAAAGGAAGATGCGTGCCGCTATTATGCCAAACGAAAGGCTTTCTCCATGTTGGGCCTCCTTGCTTCTGGTCAAAGCTATGAAGATCTTAACTCTATAACAGTGATGACCAAAAATTGAAAAACATACCACATGTGGTAGGAAACGTAAAATGCTGCTGACGCTCTGCTCCCACACGTTCATGCTCATTTGATTGTAGCAACAACAAAACAACGTGTTTACTCAAATGAACTCAGTTGCTGTTTGGCATTCATGTGCAGCGCAGTTGCCTATTATTGCACGCACACAAACGTACTTTCCTAGTGTTAGTGTGGCCATCACTGCTCTATAACCAAAATCTCAGCTCTGAGTCTAGGTAATATAATAATAGAGACGTCTAAAGCTATAATTGTAGCACTGAAACCATTTATTAAGGTGAGTAAAAATTAAGTTGTGGCCGTGGGTGGTGCAATGGTTAGTGTGCGCGGCTCTTGTACATGAGATCCTGGGTTCAAACCCTGCTCTGACCACCTTCAAATTTATTTCGGCGGCGATCACCTCGCATAGTGACGGCGACATTATCGAGTATCTAGCCATGGAAAAGCTTCTCAAATTACAGTTCGGAATCGGTGTAAAACTGTAGGTCCCAATCAGTGAGTGAAAACTGGAAAGCGCACAGCTCAGTGATTGTGAGAAGTTCTCCCCAGTCCCTTCATGGGATGTAATGGGAAACCATTTATTTTATTTTTTTTTTAAATTAAGTTTACATTAAATTATACTAAAAATTAAAGATTATTGGAATTCGGTACTGTTAAATTCTTGGAATGCATTTTGTGCAGGAATAATTTCACTAGATATAGTTCGAAGCGATTCATCCGAGGTGGTGTTTTGATTGGATGTCATTGTTGGGAATATGGGTAAAGGTGGCTGTGCCGGTACAGGTGACGGTGTTCTATTAGGTGAAAAACTGGGAATATGGGGACAGTACGGAGACGTATGAGTTGGAGTGGCTGCGGTGCATCATATTGGGATGATTTTTACGTATGACTTGTTGAACTCCTAGATTTATTGAACTACCAATCGATAGGTCGCCCAGTTGCGCGTACATACATAAGTGTCTCATCCATCATGAGTATTTCAAAAAAATTCTGGTTGCGCTCAATTTGCGAAACGTCACTGCCCACGCTTCACCATAAATATCTGCATCATCCTTGTTGGCTTTCTGGCTAGATTTTTGTAGGCGTTCAACAGCCGTTTGGAGGAAGACATTTGGATCCAATTGTTTATTTTTTGCGGTGGGTTCCTAAAAAAGAAAATATAATGTACATATGTATTGTAAATAATAAAATAAAGACATAAATAAAAATAAATAGATAAATAAATATTTTAATTTTTTCCTAATTTCAGATTCCAAACAACTCGGAAGAATGGAAAGCAATTGCCAATCAATTTTAAAACAATTGGAACTTTAAGCACTGTGTTGGAGCAATAGATGGTAAACATGTGAATATAGTGAAACCATCTAGATCTGGCTCCTATTTTTATAATTATAAAAAAACCAGCATCGTGATGATGGCATTGGTGAACGCAAATTATGAATTTTTAGCGTTGCAGGTCGGCATAAATGGAAAATCTACTGGTGCTGGAATTTTGGGCAGGTGAAGTCGAAGCAAATTCATGACGAGAATTTTTTGAATTTACCAACACCAAAAAAACTACCACTGAGCGAGGACGTGGTTTCATATGTCCTGGTTGGAGACGATGCTTTTCCACTTTGAGAGAACCTCATGAAATCTTACAGCCGGCATAACTTGACAGTGGAGGAGCAAATATTTAATTACCGACTATCAAGGGCTCGGCGAATAGTGAAAAATGCGTTCGGGATTTTAGCTAACCGTTTCAGAATTCTTCACTCAACTATTAATTTGTGCACAGAAAAAGCTTCATTGGTAACACTTGCCTGATGCCACTTGCATAACTTCTTGTGCCAAAAAAAATATACATTTACATGCCCAGCAATGAAAATGAGCCGCAGAATGATAATTTGGCAAACTTGGAGCCACTTGCTCATGGCAACAAACTATGCAACTATTTTAACCCCGTTGGCGCCGTATGTTGGCAAACAGATTTTCAGAATAAAATATACCTATAGTATCATGTCTTTAATAATTTTTCAATAAAATAAATATTAATACGCATAATTAAACTTACCTTTTCAATTTCCTCTTCAAACGAAGCATCAATTGTCGATATTCCATCCAGCTGAATTTCTTGATCCGGGAAGAAATTTAAATTTTCGAAATACCACACCACACTTTTCCACAAGTATTTCCCATGGCTTTTGTTTTTCCTTTCGGTCTTTATATTTTTCACTTTTTGTTTGCCCAATGGCAATTTCCCTTCTTAAGACTTAAAACTAAGTTAAATTCTTTACTTGCCATTTGTTGCCCACTCTCTTCAACGTTTCAAGAGTAACTGAAATTACGAAATGTGTAAACGTGCGCGCATCGCCACACAAATAAGACACAACGTCGCACAAATCCCAATTCTGTGAAAATTTTCAAATACTTGTGATTTGTACGCGAGTTACACTTCCACCCTTTTTCCCAAATAAAAGATGGTGTTTTTGTTTTAGGAGGAAACTGATGTTCCTTTATTAATGTCACAAACAAGACTGACTTCTTAATAGTTATTTGCATATATCGGTGCTGCAATAACTGCAACGTAATTCAATATAAATTATACATCGTTTTTATAAACTGCAACTTAGGTAAATAAATTCTAAAGAAATAACATTTTGCTTATTTTGGTTAATGACGGATGTTGCCCAGACGTTTGTTGTTCAACATTATTGGAATGTGCAAAGTACGTATATTTGGTTGTTTTAGGAACGTAAGTATGGTTGCATTTATGTATTTATATGTGTTTGTATGATTGTATATGTGTATGTATATTGGAACGAGTGTGTAAATATATTGTTTATTAAACTGCACATATGTTTATATAACTCCTCCCACCCCTAGACTGAGGCGATGACCAGAGTGGAGGATTGGTATGAGACTCAGGGATAGGTTTAGTAATTTCCTGAATTTTTGTAGTTACTTTCCCTTTTTGCAAACACCATATAGAGCAAACACCATATAGAGCCTGAATAAATGCAATTGTTGATATTCCGATAACATTAGTTGTTGTTCTCAAGGTTTCGATTTGTTTAGTATTATTCAAGTGCAATTCCTCTAATGCTTCTAGTGATAGAAGTTTTATATTCTGCTTTTCCAATGGGGTTGGTTTATATATTGCTGGCTTTATTTGTAGATATGTTGTTTCGAAGTTGTAAAATTTTAGATCCCTTATCTAGATGGTCTCATTGGTAAATTTGGTGCCCGGACTTAACGCCCGCGGACGTAACGCCCAAATTTGTTTTTGGTCGTTATGCCCGCGATAGAGTCGGACATAATGCCCAAATTTGGTTTGGGTGTTTCGACCGCTCCCAAAACGGACATAAAGCCCAATGGGCGTTTTGTCCGCCAGCCAGAAGGAAAAACAATATTAATCAAGATTTACAAAAATTAATATTTATTCAATAAATTCAGGGGGATGCAATATTTTTCTATATTTTCAAAAACCAATTATTACATTTATAGGAAAAGCTATTAGATACAATTATTAAACAAAAATCTCCTCGACATGGCCTACAATTTGCCTGCAGAAGGGACGTAACTTAAGGGTTTTACTTTTTATGGGTCTTTTGAACATTGTTTATAAAACAAAATTTCACATAGTATACTATCGGTAGTAGGAGTATCAGTTTCCGAATCTGATGAATCACTGCTGTTGTTTAAGGTTATGTAATGGTAAGTATACACCTAATCTTTGTATTCAAAGCTTTGAGTTTATATTTTTTAAATCATAAATAGCATTAAGTTGGGAAGAGGGTAGTTGTAGGCGAAAAAACGCGCGTTTTTTGTAACATATATAAACTCAAAGCTTTGAACACAAAGATTAGGTGTATACTTACCATTACATAGTCTTGAAGAATTGTAAAGCACATATTTACTTACATGTCTTTCGTGTCCAAAATTAATAATAAGAAGCTGATGGTACAACGGAAAAAGTTGCATCAACTAAATAGTGCCGATCAACAGGAGTCACGTTTTGTATACGATTTGCAATTGGTAACAATAAAAAAAGTGTGTACGCAAAATCTTTCCCTAAAACCGTCGGTTGATAAAATCGTTGGTCTGATTTACTGTCGCACATACCATATTCTGCCATAAACTCAACGTTTTTAAATGCATCAATGAAATCTTGAGGCGATTTTGGCATTGCTGCTGCCTTAATTCTACGTAAATTCCTCTGCATTTTTTTACACACAACTAGTTGGGTTGATTCCTTGTTTTTATGGCATTCGGAGTTAAAAACTGCCCGTACTTTATTAGCTTGAAGGGTTGCTTTGGAAACGTCGATTTTTATACATTCCTTCAGTTGGAATTCCTTCATTTCTAGTTTCTGATCGGGATGGTCCGCATTTTGTTCATCTCCAATACGCTTTTGGCATATTTCATTGTTTACGATCTTCAAAATGACTGTACTTTTACCGTTTTAGAAGTTATCATCGTCCAAATATGTAGAATACTTAATAAAAAGATATTTGGGTTGTAAGTTAGGTATCATTTGTGGCTGTATGTCCGTTTTGAGAGCGGTCGCAACGCCCAAAAAAAATGCCCGTGTCTAAGGCGGTCATAACGCCCAAAAAAAATTGGGTGTTATGTCCGTGGGCGTTAAGTCCGGGCACCGGTAAATTTGATCAGGAATGCACCGTTTAGCCTTTTCTGCTCCCCATTTACCATTATTTTGTCGGAGAATTCATTAAGGAGGATGAGTCCAGGAGTTATTACTTCAATTTCAGGTATGTGATAGGCGATGGTTGTGTCGCAAGAAGAATCTAAACTACTAAGCATTTTTGTTTTTTTCAGTTTCAATTCATTTATTTTTTCAAACTACACTTACAAACAAAAAATACGGTGTAAATATAACCATAAGGGATTCATACATCTTATTCCTAACATTAAAAAAATACTCTAAGGACTATCCATTCTACTACTATATAATTTACATCGTTCAGCATGAGGCGCCTACATATCGTTCATACGTTTACTTAAAACTATTAACTGCAACTAGTGCATAAACCCTAAAAGACTGGCAATCAAAACTGGGTCGAATTCAACGTTAACACTTACAAACTAATACTTAACACTACTTAAAACTACTATTTACATATTTACAATATTTACATAACAAGGTGCAGTCACTGTGCGGTGTTGTAGACCGTGCTGCTAATATCAAGCGTCCCTACTCTCCTATGGTCGAACAAGAGCCTATCGTCAACATAAAGCATTCCCTCTCTATTCAGCGCGTCGAGGCCGACCGGCGGCATGTAATCAACTCCTATCAGTCCGCCCAGATCCCCGTCATGGTCCAGACTTTCCCTAACTAATACATTATCTAGAGAGGCCGCCCTCTCTAGAAATTCCAGCGCCCCCCCTACGAGAAACGCGTCGATCCTACCGAAATCCACCATCCCGTATATCCCGGCACAGGATGGGGATCTATACGAGCCATCGTCAGCTCTTTGCGTCCGCAAGCCCAAACAGCTTTTAAGGATGCGTCTTTCCATTACCCTAAGCCTTTCCATCTGATTGGAAGAGATTCCAAACCAGATTGGGAAAGCATAGGCTAAAATGGGCCTGATGATCTGTTTATAGATCAACAAGCGAACGTCCGTCGAGAGGCCTCCACGGCAGCGAAGCACATGGAGGTACGCGTGAAATACTCTTTTCGCCTTGACCAAGATATGGTCGACGTGGCGATTGAACATTAAGTTCGAACTAAAAATTACACCCAGGTATTTAAGCCTGTTGGTGCAAACGATGGGTCTGTCCCCAACTCGAAGGTTGGGTTCAAAAGCTCTAGCCTCCGGAACAACGACCGCCATCGTCGTCCTCGGAACATAGTGGCTTCGCACTTATCGACGTTCAGCCTGAGTCTCCATCTATCGAAGTACTCAGCTAACACTCCCAAATACTCATTGAGTATGGAGTTCGTCACCCTGGTCCACGGGCCCTTAAGGGCCACAAGGATATCGTCAGCATAAACCAGTAGCAGTCCGCCCTCGGGCGGTTCTGGTAAATCGCTAACAAAGATGTTGTAAAGTACAGGGCCCAAGAGCGAACCTTGGGGTACCCCTGCTACCTACAACATCTCTAACGCTCGAGAGTGCGTTTCCGACCTTGGTTCGGAATTTCCGCCCTTCGAGAAAACTTGCCACAATCCTACGGGTGGCAGTGTCAAATCCGCATCCAGTCATTTTATGAAGGATTCCATCTTGCCAGACCGAATCAAATGCTCTGGAGATATCGAGGGCCACCGCAATGGTGACTTGCCTCGCATTCAATCCTCTCGTCACATAATCGCTCAAAACCATGAGCGCATGTGACGAAGAGTGTCCTCGTCGAAAACCAAACTGGTTGTCTTTGAGGACTCTTTTATCCTCCGCTGTGTCGACAATCCTATTCAAGACAAAATGCTCGAAAAGTTTGCCAATGGACTACAGCATCGATATCGGTCTGTAGCTACCACACCTTCTTGGGTCGGCGCCCGGCTTAAGGATAGGAATCGTTACCGCTTCCTTCCAGGCAGCCGGGAAATACCCCAAGTTGAGGCAGTGGTTAAACAGTACCGCCAAAAATCGCCAAATAGCGGCATCCACCCGCTTTAGTACCACTTCCGGGACTCCATCCCTTCCGCTGGACTTACGGTTCGGTCTCCTCCGCAACGCCCCACTAATGTCTACAGGTCTAATAAAGCCCTGTTGACGCCAGCAGTCGTTATTACCATCCTGTGACCCATCAGCCATGACATTCGTTCCGAATGTTACGGCAGGATCATAGGTGGTCAGGCGCTGAATTCCGCCTTCAACGCCATCAGGAGCGCCAGCAGCGCCAAAATCATCCGCAGTCGGGTTCCCCTGTATGTGGTCCGCAAGGGGGTTAGCCTTGCCCTCATCGACCTCCACCAGGGAATTATCAGCGTCAAGAAGGGCCGGTATTGGCCTCCTGACTCGGGCGCCGGCCACGCCTCTAACTCTCGAAAGGGTGCTGCTATTCACCCTTATACCGCTTAGGAAAGTCGCCTTCCTATCCTGCTCGAACCTATAAATAGCTCCCTGAATAATCCGGTCGATATTACGCACAATGGCGCGCAATGTCACCGCCCTGCCCGGATCACCAGTTCTATCTATTATCCTCCGCAGACGCTTCTTTTCCCGTATAAACTCTAGTATATACGGTGGAAGTCGTCGAAGTCCGCCGGGTCCAGTCCGAACCATTGGGGTCGAGGCCTCTATAGCCTCACCGAAGGCCGTGCTCATCGAATCGACACAAGAGTCGATCTCCGAGCATGACACGTTCCTATCCGTTGGGAGTTCGCTTCCGTCAAGCCCCTCCTCAAGCACCCGGTTAAATCGCCGTCGATTCATCCGGTTGTAGTCAAAAAACATCGGGCGCTCCCGATATGCCAAATCGCCTCGTTCCAGCAGCAGCTCCGCAGCCCTATGGTCCGATCCGCAATCCAGTGTCCTTAATCCGTTAACCCCCGAGTCGCGCCATGTCACCCCCGAAGAAACAATAAAAACATCAATATATGATGCAGCTGTGGTGCCGATCCTAGTTGGGCCGCTAGTTGGTACCACATTAACATCAGGGCATTCAGTAAAAAGTTGCTGAAGTGCCCTGCCCCTACGGTCAGTCCTGTCTCCCCCCCAGCTAGTATGCCTAGCATTAAGGTCAGCTCCTATAACAACATCGCCTTGACTGGCCAGATCCAATAAAGGCTCCAGCCAAGAAACGTCAAGTCGGTCCTGTGGTCTGAGGTATAACGACGCTACAGTAAGTGTAGAGCCGTTTCCCCTTCGAATACGCACGCACGTATTCTCAATCCCGCCTAGGTCCAATACCACCCTGTCATGGTATATGTTGTCCCTCACGACGACCGCGGTTCCTCCGCCCCGGCCAGCGTGTCTGTTCTGTCTGTGGATAATAAAGCCGTCATAATTCAAAGAGTGAATGTCAGACAGCCTATGCTCAGCCACAAGAACTATGTCCGGTCTAATACCGTCCATAAATACCTTAAACATGTGTCTCTTGTGTAACGACACAAGAGAATTCACATTAGCGAAAATGCATTTTAGTGGTGTACTAACCATGATGCATTGTCGCGAAAAAACCCATTAAGGCACGGGTTCTGTCAGCGTCGCTGGTGAGGCGCGCATAGCCCGCCGATCTCGGTCATACAGGTAATTAAATCCCTGCCGAAAAGTCGACGACAATCGTCGTCGATGGCACCAATTCCAGCCTGGTGGCCGACTGGGATATTCCCAGTACGACCGGCTGGTCTAGCAGGTGCCCGGGGAATGGCACCCGCTGAGTGAACGCCTACCGCTGAAGCGAAGGACACCCCACTCTTAACCCCCCCACTGTTCTGTGGGAAGGAACGCACAACTCGCGGGTTGCGGTTTCTTGCCCGCTTGGCAAGAATGGTCTGGCGCTTGGGGCAGCTCAAAGAACTGGCCACATGCCCATCGACCTCGCAATTAGCGCATTTCAGCGTGTAGCTTACAGTGCGCGATACTGCCCCTGTCGAGGGGTCAGTAGTTGGAACTAATGGCACCTCCGCCTCACGCGAGGGGATGGTGCATTTTCCAGGGCCATGGTTTCCACTGCACTTCACACACCGAAAAGGCATGCCGCAGTTTCCAGAAACGTGGCCGAAGCGCTGGCAGTTGTGACACTGTGTCACGCGCTTCTTCTTATCCTTTCGAATTGCCACGCGGCAATTCAGGATACCCTTGACGCGATAAAATCCCTCTATGTCAGAGTCTCGCGACAAGTGGACCAGCCATTTGTCATGACCCAATTTGGCCAGACGTTGGATGTCCAACTTCAAGTTGAGGGCCCCAAGGTAGCCTCTCACATCCGGCTCATCGTAAGTGCCGGATAGACCACAAATTACCACCGAAACGGGGGTTTGGGTCTTATGGGTGTACGTAAAGTACTTAAAACCTCTTTCGCGCAAAAGAGATTTCAATTTTTCGTGGTCGCCCAACGAAAAAACTTTTAAATTGGTCACCGACTTGCTGATAAGTCGGGCCATGAAATTAACGTGGCCCAAGCCATCCCTAACTAAGTTTGCCAAAAGCTTGACATTAGCGTCATACACAGTTATGACTGGCACCTTACCCGCCTTTGAGGCTGGAGCAGCCGCAGCCACCGCTTCTTTCTTCTTCTCCGGCAAAGATCTATTTGGGCCCTTCACGCCCTTGCTAGAAGTCGCCTTCTCCTCCACCACCAGTGCCGGCTTTGCACTGGTCTTCCGCGCTGGCTTTGCGCGGGGGACGTCTGCTCGTGCTGGCAAGCAACGAGCCTTCTGTGCCGGTGGTGCACAGGTATCCAGTGCTGGCGGTGCACTGGATTCAATCTCCATTTCGTCTTCCAGGTCCGAAAATTGGGCCTCATCGACTTCCTCGGTGGCAAGCTGCTGCTTTGCAACTAGCAACTCACCACCGACCCGCTGTTGCTTTTCAACAAACAGCGAGTAATTGTCGGATTCGATTCCAGCGCGAGCCAGACGCTCCGACATCCTTTTGTTGTCAGCCAACAATTCTTCAATATGTTTCTCCATTTGAAGAATTTTCACATTCAGTTCATTCGCCTTTGCATATGATATGAATTCGGGGTTGCATCCCCGCTTCACTCCAACTGCATTGGCCATCTCAATATTTTTGCCTTCCTGGTCTCTTGCTGCCATAATAAGCGGCAATTTATCCAGTAGGCTGTTTTTGCCAACTAGGGGTCCCTTGCTTTTATGAGAAGCGCACACCTCCCTAGTATTCTCATTTTTTTTTTTTTTTTTAAACTGGTTTTATTGTAAGGTTTCTACACATTCTACTGGTATACAATACATACTACTTAATATTACCTATTCTATTTCCCTCACACCCATAGGGTGCCCTTCGGAAACTTCCATCCTCCTAAAAAATATTACATACATACATCGAGTTCTTAAATATAAATTACATACGCTGAAAATAATAAATTTCCCGAAAAATCGAAGAAAAAACGGGAACGCCTCGGTTCTAGTATTCTCACTTTTGCCAAAAACCTCCCTTGAAATTTTGAGAAGCGGCTTTTCGTATAGTAGGCACTATTTCTGCTATCAACCAATCAGAGGCCGAGTTGACCAAAAATCGATTTTTCTTCACTTTTGGTGCTGATTCGTGCGAAATGGCACAAAAAAAGCTCCTCCCACCAAAAAATTTGCAAATTTTGCAAAAATTTTAGAAATATTTCCAAAATTGAAAAATTCAGGAAATTATCCAAAGTCACCAAATTTATCTCTTTTTCAGGATTTTCACTTTTTATTTTCACTGTTTAACACTTCACTGCAATACACAATGTTTCGTTTGGAAAAAAAATTGAAAAAACTTCAAGAAAAATGGAAAAAATCCAAAAATTTTAGCTTTTTTACCTTCCTCAACTCATAACGTCCAAACTAAGCTTTGTGACGTGAAGCGCCTTGGTGGAATTTAAGATTTTAAGGTTCTAAACGAGAAATAGAAAATTTTGGCCAAAAATCTTTAGCCGTTTTTGTGCCATTTTAAATGAAAAAGTCGTAAATCTACCTTTACCACTTATTATTATAATAATTTTTTTTCTCTCAGTGTACGAATGAAATATTCATCTTAAATGAAAGGCTACTAACCCAGTTTATTGTAAAAAATTAAAAAATTCCAGTTTTTTTTTTTTTAATTTAATTTTTTAATTTTTAAGCCCACGAAAATGGTTAAACTGTGTTATATTTTGAAATACAACTAATTTTTAAAAAAAAACTCGTGGAATAAATATTGTTTCTGAGTCCCCAATGATTCATATTCAATAATAAAAAAGTTATTTTTCGCAAAAAGTCGTTTTTGACATATTGCTATATATAATACAGATATTTCTGATAATTCGAGGACTTCTTCGATTGTGCGGAATGGTATGTTATCAGTTTTCATTCATTCTTCTAATCTCTTGGTTATTTAATAACATGGATTTTAATATATTTAGTTTAGCGTATTGTAATGCATATTTATATTTATTATTTCCTCCTTAATTAGTCTTACTTTGCTCTGTAGGTTAAACATAACCTCTATACTGACATCATTATTATCTTTAATAAGGGTAGTTAGAGTGTTTGTGATTTGTATTAACTTATTGATTCGAGTGTTTAGGTTACTATTGATGATCGTTTGTCTATTGTTGTTATTGTTCAGCGTATTGATATCTTGGGTTACAATTTCGAAGTCTTCCCGATCCGGAGTACCGGCTATATATTTCCAAATTTTACCCAAAGCATCTATTGATCTTGTCTTCCTTGTACGTTGAACAATTGGTTTTTAGATTCGATAAGATCAGTGGTTTGTTCTAGTTCATGGTGTAAAAGGGGTATCAAGGTACTATTATGTGGTAAGATTCTCATAGTTTGCTCAATATTTGCCAAAAATATGTCTTATTGGGTCATATCGATGAAGTGGATGATTCGGTGGGTACCCTCTTTAATTTTGGCTAGCCTTCCATAAATTTGAATTAGATACGTTGAGGTGTAATCTATTATTTCCACCTCCGCCCAGGTTGAAAGCGATAGTACAACAATGAAATATGTGGGTCTGAAATATGTATGTATGTAAAAATTTATTTATATTCTCCTTCTGCGTTTTATTTTAGATTTATTAATTTTCTTGTCGCCTGTGGTAATCACAGTTACTTTTCTATTAGTTTTGACTTTGTGTTTACTGAATCGTGGTGTAAGTTTGTTTCGCCTACATTCTTTCCTATATATTTCAGTGTTTTCCTCTATTGCTTCTGCATTTTCCTTATTCGTGTTCAGTTTTGCAGTTCTATGTTCAGTATCTTTTTCCAATTTACTTTTTATTAAATCCTACAGTTCTGTTTGAGTTGAGTTTCTCAAGGTAATCATGCTGTGACGTGTATTCAATGTTTCTATTAAATTTGTGACTGCGGCCGTAGAACAATTCAAAGGGAGTCAGTTTAGTAGCCGAATGTATAGAATTGTTATTTGTCGTTAAGATTTCCGAGAGAATGTCGTCGTGATTAGCGTCTACGTTTGCCTTTTTATATTTTTGGTGTACTATTCTATAAATCTCCGTCATAGTGGTGTGTAATCTT
Organism: Phaonia tiefii; assembly: GCA_963931995.1. NCBI lineage: Eukaryota > Metazoa > Arthropoda > Insecta > Diptera > Muscidae > Phaonia > Phaonia tiefii. The sequence goes on from OZ008368.1 coordinate 90,318,114, forward strand.
TCCACTGGGGCGTTACTAGAGCTTTGTTGGAAAGATGTTATATGCAGTTCGATGGAATATTGTTTGCAAAAGTCCTGAAAAATATTTGCTGTGGACTCGACACCTTGATCACATACAATTTTCCTTGGTATACCGTGTATGCTCAAATAATTCCTCATACTACTCAAGACGTTGATACTATGCCTCGAAGGCAATGTGTATGCAGCTGCATACTTTGAGAATTTGTATATTATCGTCAAGATACTGCGTTTATTTATGGTATATATATCTATGTGGATTATATCACGGGTTTGGGGGGATTTCTGGTTCCTTGAATTTAATTTTGTGTGGTTTCCTGTCGTACTTCAATGTCTGACAAGTGTCACAATTATTTATTGTCTGCTTTATTTTGGCTTTCATGAATGGAAAATAGTAATTTCGCTTCAAATGATAGAACGTTTCTTGGATGCCTCTATGGTTATTCGCAATATGATAGTCACATATAATTTTCTCCTGGTCGTCACTATCCGTGATATCATCTAACTATTCCATGCATCGAATTAACTTGGATATTTTGTTGTTTGCAAATATTTTTAGTACGTCGCTTGAACAATTTGAAAGCTGATAATTTGTTTGGAGGAAGAAAATTGTCGAATATTTCCGTTATTATGGATTCATTGAATTCTAGCCGTCTAATAGTTCGCCTTTGTTTGTTCTTAAATATTGTTTCCACTTTCATGGGAGGACCCTCTGATGATTGTATCAAAAGAATTTGTATTGCAAATTCATTGAGAGGTCTTTCAGATATTGGAATGCTATCATTTGCATCCTCTTCTGCTGAGTGAATAGTCGATCCCGACGTGGCGTTAATGGAATATTTTTCCAAAACATTCAATTCGATTTCTTTTTCCTGTAGACTTTCATCTATTTTCACTCTACTCAATGCGTCGGCATTCGTATTAGATTTGTCTTTTTTATACACGACTTCGTAGTCAAATTCTTCTAATTTCAGTCTCCACCGAATTAGTTTAGAATTTGGCTCTTTAAGATTCATCACCCACGTAAGTGGTCTCTGATCTGTGATAATCTTAAATTTCCAGCCGAAAAGGTAAGGTCTAAAGGAGTTCTTTCTCTATATTAGAGTAGTTGACCTCAGAACTCGTTAAAATTCTACTCGCGTAGCATACAGGTTTATCGACCCCAATGAGACCTTGAGAGAGAATTGCCCCGATTGCGAAATTGCTCGAATCGGTTGTCAAATTTAATGGTTTATCAAAGTCTGGGTATTGCAGAAGTAGATCATTTGTCAATATGTTGTACTTCAAATGTTTGAAGGTATCTCTCGTTTAATTCTATTTTCCTGTCTTTCTTCAGACATTATGTTAAGGGTTTGGTCAAACTAGCAAAATCATTGATAAACTTGCGGTAATAGCTCAATAGACCTAAAACTGTTTTAACTCCCTTTCGAGTTTTCGGTATTGGAAAATTTTTTCACAGATTGTCTTTTCGTTTAGTTTTCGATAATTTATTACTAAACGCCATTTCCGCACATTACTAGCGTCTTTTTTTCTTAGCCACCACCCAAACTGGTGCACTCCAAGGAGAAAGGCTTCGTATAATTATTCCCTGATCTAACATTTTCGTTATTTGCTTTCTAACCTCCTCTTTATGCACGTAGGGATATCTATAGCATTTAACATAAACCGGCAGATCATCTGTTGTCTTGATCAGGTGTTTAATTTCGTCTGTGAAACTTAAGTTTTGCCCCTCTTGAAAGAATATATCGTCATAATCTTTGCAAAGGCTAAGCAGAGCTTTTGTTTCTTCCGAATTTAAATGATTCGTACGCTATAGTGAAACGATAGCCTTCGTAATTGGTGATGCACTAGTCGTTATATTGAAATTATGCACTTCAACAAATTGTTGCTTGCTAAATGGTTGGGTGTGAATTGGCTGTTCTATCAGTAGAGTTTTTAAATGAAAAGACTCATTTGTTACCTCAACTAGACTATCAATTTTCTGCGCTGTATATTCCCTCTAGTATGTAAAGAAAGGTTTGTATGTAGGTTTTCCGTACGAAAAAGTCTCCGTTTTGGGTGCCAGCAGGGATTTTCACAATAACTTTTGAAGTTGATGGGATCTCGAATATACCTGACGTAAAGTTTGGTTTTGATAAAAGTGGTATAACCGAGTTACTCGTTATAAGAATTTTATTGCCAAGATCAATTTTCGCACTTAATTTCGTAAGAACATCCAAACCTAAAAGACCATCAAAGTAGTCGTGGAATTTAAAAATGAAAAAATTGATGCTTCGCTCTTGGAATTCTATAAACATGGGAAGGTTTATAATTTTATCTAGTGTATGTTTGTTTAATGCAGTTATTATCGTAATAGGCTCGCAATCTTGATAGAATTTAGGGCGAATAATTTTTTCGCCGGTGGGTTCGGCGAGGCTCCTAACAGAAAATTTTGTTGATCTTCGATACAATTTATGGTTTTATCCTCATAATCATAATATTGATTGATATTTGTGGGGTATTGATAGTATCCCTCAGGATAATCATAAGCGTTTATGTTGTGGAATTGTTGGTTTCCACGAAATACTATATTTTGCCGCGACTGGCCGCTTTGATTCTACGGTCTACGCGAGTATCCCGAACTTGTGTCCATAGGTTCGGGAGGTGGGAGATTATTTCTCGGTAACGAATTGCCATTTGCCGTGATTGCATTTTGATATTGCGGTCTCGGAGGAATGGGATTCTGATATATGGGTCTTGGTGGAATGGGGTTTTGGTATATGGGTCTTGGTGGAATGGGGTTTTGGTATAGGTGTCTTGTGTGATAAAATCCAGACATAACTTGTGCATTATTTGATGGGTTGTTCAGACGAGGTCTCGGGGAGAAATTTTGGTATATGTTTTGTGGTTGAGGAACATTCACTTTCATATAGAACATATTTTGTCCTTGAATGCAACATGTGAAAGCCTCCGTTAATGATGTTGGTCTCATGGCCCTAATACTTGATCCTAATGGTTCTCGAAGGCCAGATAAAAACGTATTAAGACACATCTCGCCGAATAAAAGCTTTTTGGCTGAAACAACATTCGGATCACTTTCGTGTATGTACAAATTATTATTAATGGTCGCTTCGATTTCGATCACGGAACCATAGAATTTTTCGATGGTTTGGCCGCTTTGTCTTAGGTTGTGAAGGTCTCTTATGAGTGACGTTTCACTTCTCTTGTCAGAATAGTGAGTCACTAAATTTTGCTTTATTCTATTCCAGTCCAATGGGGTACCGTACATGTTCAGTGCCTCATTCGCTGGTCCTACAACTTTATTCCTTATTGCCCTGACCAGAATTTTAGCGAATGGCGTATCGCTGTAGCCATCTTAATACTTAAAATTCTTCCACATTATATAAAAATTCGTGTAGTAGGCGTGGGTTGCCATCGAATTGAGGCAGATCCTTAACTGCATCAGGGATTCGAAGTGATTCGAAAATTTCCCTGGGTGGGTGTTGCGAAGGATTTGGAACGTCTGGTACAATGAGTGGGATTTGTGGAATATTCACCCCGTTTAAAATTTGGCTTTCGTTAATTGGTGTTAGTTGTCTTGTATATGGCATATGCCTAAACACTCTTCTCATTACTTTAATTGTATTCAATTTTAAATCACTTTATTATCACCCACTTGATAGTTTTGATCAAAGACATATAAATAAAAAGGTTTGAGGAGGGTCACGTAAGAATCGCTGACCTTTAGACTTATATGAATTTGTGTTTCAAGAGTATAAAACCACTGTACGAAATAATTATTCTTTCAGGAATATTATATTATACGGTTGTTTATTTCTAGTTTTTTCACTTATAGTAAATCGTCAAATCTTACACTTAGTTACTTAATCACTGGAACTACACTATACTTATCTTACATTAAAATCTGCATTCTGATGAAACTGCAGCTCCTTAAAGTTAATAGCTGATAATCCGTCAGCGGGGGTTGTCTCGTTGATAATACTGATGAACCGTCAGAGGGGTTGTCTTGTTGATAATGCTGATGAACAGTCAGCGGGGTTGTCTTGTTGATAATGCTGATGAACAGTCATCGGGTGATGACTTGGATATTTGCTGATAAACCGTCAGCGGGTATTGCCTAGGATGTTCGCTGATAAACCGTCAGCGATGTAGGTTCAAGCCGTCGACTGCGCCTGTTACACTTCCACCCATTTTCCCAAATAAAAGATGGTGTTTTTATTTTAGGAGGAAACTGATGTTCCTTTATTAATGTCACAAACAAGACTGACTTCTTAATAGTTATTTGCATATATCGGTGGTGCAATAACTGCAACGTAATTCAATATAAATTATACATCGTTTTTATAAACTGCAACTAGGTAAATAAATTCTAAAGAAATAACATTTTGGTTGATGACGGATGTTGCCCAGACGTTTGTTGTTCAACATTATTGGAATGTGCAAAGTACGTATATTTGGTTGTTTTAAGAACGTAAGTATGTTTGCATATGTATGTATATTGGAACGAGTGTATGTAAATATGTTGTTTATTAAACTATGTGCTTATGCACATATGTTTATATAACTCGCGCACTTCGCCACACACATGCAACATGACGTCGAGCGCACACGTAAAACGTTCAGACTTATTATTAAGCACCCACTGCCAATATTGTAAGCTAGTGTGTAAGTACGCCATAAGCTATCATTAAGTACGCTGAATTGTTCGTTATCAGTTAAATATGCGTAAGCAGATGTTTGGCTAAGTGCGCGAAGGACAAGTTGTATCAGTCGCCTTTTCGCCATCAGCATCATCAGTTTTTAATTAAAACTAAAATTTGAAATCTTACAACTAAATCGTAAATTGTAATCCTAAAGTTACATATTTACAACTAAATCGTAAAATTGAATTTCTAACCTAAGTTCGCATAACCAATAATTCTAAATATATCTGAAGTTTTATAACGTTTTACGACTCATCGTTTTTCTTGGCAACTGATGGTCAGCGCTTTCCCAAACGAAGGTAATTGTATTCGTCCCATTGGTGTTCTCTAAACCCTCATGCTAATTCTTCTTTGTGGTTAACTTTCATCCACTTTTACACGCACGGGCATACTATCTCTCCGCAGAGAAATCGTATAAACCCTAAATCTAAAAGTACATTTCATACCGTCCACTCAGCTACACCTTAAGATAAGCCGGAGCTTATACAGTTTCAGTGAATTGAATTGTTGTTTTTGTTTTGTCTGCATCATCTTGTTTCTTGTGTTCAGTTACAAACGAGCAAGCAAGTGCTGAAGACGTCGCGTTCGTCAAATAAAAATAATAATTAATTTGTACGTGCATATGTAAATGGATATGTATGTAAATGGTCCGAAAAGTCGGAATATTCTCGCTTGTTTGTTCAGACCTCTCTCCAAAGTTTCCACGACAAATAGTACAATGTGTCAAAAAACGATCGGAAAAGTCGGACCATTATCGGATGATTTTTCGGATTTCTCTCCGAAATTGGTACGACAAATCGGACAAAGCATCAGAAAATTACGGGATAAGTTTGGCCATTAACGGATGTTGAATTAGACTTTATCCCGACTTCTCACAGAAATCTGTCCGATAACTCTGCACACTCTTCCGAATTTCCTCCGTCAAAACTTTCCGAATTCTTCTTAACCGCCCATACGATTTTCTGTACGTGGTCTTACCGAATCGGACTCGGTAACTTGTGCAGTGTCTGACAGATTTCTGACCGAATTCTGAACAAATTGTTTACTGGATGGCTAGCTTTGAACAATATTTGTTGTTGTAATATGATCATGCCATGGTGCTGTCCATGGTAAAATAAGTAAAGTCAACAAGTAGGAATTGTTGTAATTTTAGGCATTTGACAGACTAGGAACACCAAACAAAAACATTTGGTTACAGTAAAAGTAAACAAAAAAGTACAAAAACAGAAAACATGTGAATTTTAAATAAGAGGTACACCTAATCGCGGATAACGAAAGTCGCAGAAAAATATATGTAAGTATCATTTGCCATGCGAGTGGCCGCGAAAACCACAAATTATTATAAAACGGTACTAGTAATTAATGTCTGAACGGTAAAACCATAACGGGTTTTGTGTCTTCATTGGCTTTTGGCTTTGTTGATATAAAATCAATAGAAACATATGTAATTATTTTCACCTTTTTAATATAACATCAATTTTAATTCGAGCGGAGAATGTCCAATTTGAAAATAAAGGATTGAATTAAAATGATTTGAGAAAGAATCCACAATAATGTTGAATGTCTAGTTTAATGAAAGGAAAAAACTAAAAAGGGAACGTAAAGAATTGTATATTTATTTACAGCCAATTCCTGTAACTCAAGCGAATGCTTTCTTTTGCTTGCTACACGACAAACACCTGTTTTGGGTTTGTGTAACACAGAAACTCCCTTCGCTGTCATCTACACGAACGTAAATGTCAAAAGGAGCAACTTGAGTCCAGGTTGTCGCTTAAAATTAAAAAAATACAATAATGTGGAAATGAGTACAACGGAAAGCAAATGGTAAGTAAGTAACAATATAATTATAGAAATTTTTAAGTTAATATCAATATTTAACATTTCAGCGTAAGAAAGTCAACGTCGTAGCAGCTCTATGTACTGGTTGACTGCATGGAACAAAATCCAGAGTTTGCCAGGGGAAAACCGGTGTTTGGAGCCAGCAGACTGCCCATGGAGGACCAGTGGCGTAAACTTACCCAAAAAATAAATTCCCTTCGCCCTCCCATGCGTACCGCTCTAGAGTGGAAGAAGGTAAATATTGTATTTTGTAAATGTATGTCTTGTGTATTTCTACACTATTTATTTGCAGAGTTGGCCGGATTTGAAATCTCGCACCAAAAACAAAATTGCAGATAATCACAACTGCATGCGTGAAACCGGTGGTGGTGTCTATCGCTTCACCGGCCTCACACAGATAGATGAAGCGATAGATATAACTTGTGCCACGGTTGCAACAGGGATAATTTTTAATTACTAGAATTTTCCAAAAAAGTGACTAAAAGTTACCAACATTTAGAACATTAAATGTGTATTTAAAATAATTAATTATACATAATCATATTACATACATACATCAATATAAAGATTACAAAAACATAAAATATGTTATAACTAAACATAAACTTCACTTTCTTTGCATTTTATTGCCTTCAATTGCAATGCAAAAATTGTTTAGTCCATAATTGTTTAGTCCAATAATAGTAGAGATGAGAAGAAGAGTGTAAAGAAGTGAAAAACTAAAGCTCTATAAAAATAATAAAATAATATAAAAATCAGTGCAAAAAAATAGACAGGGCTATTAAAAACTATAAAAATACTAAATATAATTAAGGGAAATTGAAGTTGTTGTGAAATACAAACAATTTTTATAACAAAAAACAATAAAAGCACTCAGTCATGGCTGAGTGCAGTAAATGTAAATCATCAATTCGTGGAGAAACGGGAATCCAATGTGAAGGGGTGTGTAAAAAAAACCTATCACTTTACGGTGAAGTGTTCTGGTATTGACCTGTATTCACAGAAAATTTTGCATGAAAAAAATTTCGTACGTTTTGTTTGTGATGATTGTATCCAGTATATACACAATGTTGATATGGACCTTAGGGATATACAAGAAGATGTGCATACAAATAAACAACACCTGGTAGACTATAAACATGAATTTTCAACATCATTTAAACAAAACGAGAATGAAATAAAAAAATTAGAAAAAAGGTACGAAGAAAGGTTAAAAAAATGGATACTGTTCAAAAATCATGCGAAAGAAATGTTGAACAAGTTAAACAATTATATGTTAATGTAAATGAATACCAAAACAACAACAAAGAAATGTGCAAGTCGATAGAAGAAAAGAACACAAATATGTGTAACGAAATAAAGAAGGTATTAAAAGAAACCAATAAAAACCAAACAAAAATGACATATGCAGACACGGTAAAAAAAAAACAGTGTTACCAGATGTGAACAAACAGGTGCCACTAATTGTAAAGCCGAAAGAAAAACAAGGAGTAGAAAAAACAAGGGAAGCACTAAATGATAAAGTTGATCCAGTTAATTTAAAAATTACTGGTGTAGAAAATAGAAGAAATGGAACGGTTGTAATACAAAGTGAAAATAATGAAGAAAGAGAAAAAATAGAAAATGAATTAAATGATGGATATGAAATTATGGTGCCCAAACCAATAGAACGTAGAGTTAAAATTACAGATATGACTTTTGTACACGAAGAGAAAAAAATAATTGAGAAATTAAAAAAGCAAAACCCAAGTATATCCAATGCAGAACTCAAAATAATTGAAAAATACCAAATTAAAAGAAATAACAAAACAATCTATAATGTGAAAATGGCAGACGATAACGAAACATATACAAAAATGATGGAAGCAAGAAAAGTAAATATTGGATGGGAACGATGTAGAAATCAAGAAATATGCCTGATATGTCATGGACAACACAAAACAAAAGATTGCAAGAATACGGAACAAATAATGAAATGTATAAATTGCGTGAAAATGAATAATAAACTTAATATGGATTTAGATGAAAATCATTTTACAAATAATAGAGAATGCCCCGTTTATCAAAATAAATTGAATTTAAAAATGCGAAGAAATGGTTTATCAATTTAACAATCAAAGAATATAAGTGATCTATACACAAATGTGCTAGGCTTAATAAATAACTATAATCAAGTAGAAATAATAGCATTAACAGAAAACCCGGACATATTTATTCTTACGGAAACACATATAACTAAAGATGTCGAAGAAAATGAAATAACATTACAAGATTATAATCATATTGTATCTCTGTCTACATCTAAAAGAACAGGCGGAGTCGTTATTTATATATAAAAAATATGGAAAGTCACTAAAATTATTGAAAAGATAGACGGTGTTAAATATTGGATTCTAGTATGTAAAGCTACATGCCAAGACAATCAAATGATAATTGCTGCAATATACAGATCACCTAGTTATGGAGAGTCGGATTTTTGTAAAAATTTTGAAGAAGTCTTAGAAGAAATCAGTGATTATACCTGTAATATTTTAATAACAGGAGATTTTAATATAGACTGGTCGAAAAATTCGCAATATAAGAATCAAATGGAATGCATACTAAATGATAATGGTTTTAAACAATTAGTTACTGAATATACAAGAGTAACAAAAAATTCAAATACTATAATTGACTTTGTAATAACAAATAACGCTGATATATCAGTAAAGAACAGCAGTACAAATAAAATATCAGATCACGAAATGATAAATATCTTAATCAGGAGTGAAAATAATAATCATAATAAGATAGACAATAAAGAAATGGAAATTTTTAAGTACAACAAAGAGACATTTAACACAGAGTTAATTAAAAATATGGCATATAATGAAAATAAAACCATCCAAGAAAATGTGAATGTATTCGATAATGGCCTTAAAGAAACTATAAAAAAATTTACCAATAAGCAAATTATACAAGAAAAAAACAATGTAAATCGATGGTTTAATAATGAAGTACGTTTAATGAAGAAGGATAAAATAATTAAATATCAAACGGCAAAACTGATGAACACAAATCTGGCATGGACCAATTACAAAAGAAAAAGAAATATGTATAAAGTTAAAATCGAAAACGAAAAAAATTAATACATTAATAATAAAATTAACAATGCATGCGATCAAAAACAAATGTGGGGAGTGATCAAAGATCTAGTAATGAAAAAGACGCGCAATGTGATAAAAACTGTGATATTTAACCAAGTAGAATATAATCAGAGTATAGATTTGGCAAGTCAATTCAATAATTACTTTGTAGATAGTATTAAAACAATAAGAGACTCAATAGAAAATGTGCAATATGAAAACCAAATAACTGTGATAAATTCTAAATTCCAATTCCGTGCAATAAACATTTTTGAACTTAAGAATACAATTATACAAATGAAAAATAAAACAGACTGCGATAAAATATCCAATAAAATCATTCTTGATAACTGGAACGTAACGGAAAACATACTGCTACAAATTATTAATAAATTATTGGAGACAGGCGAATTCCCTGAAAACTGGAAAAAAACTATTATAACACCAATTGAAAAAGTACCAAAAACAAATAAATGCGAAGAATACCGGCCCATAAATACACTGAAAACCTGTGAAAAAATTTTGGAAAGGGTTGTGAAAGAACAATTAGAAAAATATATAGAGATTAATTCGATATTGTCAAAGTATCAATCAGGATTTCGTAAAAAATACTCATGTGAAACGACAGTTAATTATGTAATAAGTAAATGGAAAAACATAGAAAAAACAAAAAAAAAGTGATGGCCATATTTCTGGATTTTAAACGAGCATTTGAAACAATTGATAGACAAATAATGGTAAAAAAATTATATATGTATGGAATACAAGGTACAGAACTAAAGTGGTTTGAGTCGTATTTGAAAAATAGAAAACAAATAACAAAAGTTAATAATGTACTATCAAATGAAATTGAAAATGATTACGGTGTACCACAAGGGTCAATTTTGGGAGCTCTGTTATTTATTATATATATCAATGACATGCCGAAGGTATTAGATAGAAGTGAAATGGTGCTATATGCAGATGATACTTTAATATACGCGGAAGGAGACGATGATGAAAGTTGTAGAGAAAATATGTACCACGACATCAATAAAATTAACACCTGGTTAAAAATGAATAAATTAAAACTAAATGAAAACAAAACAAAAATAATCGAAATAAATATGAGCACGGAAGCAATATTTAAAATAAATGATAAAATAATAGAAAAGGTTGAACACATAAAATATCTCGGTTTTATAATTGATAAGGAGTTAAAATTTAAAGAATATATAGACTATACATGTAAAAAAATTGGCAAAAAGATCGGATTTTTTAAAAGAATACGAAATAAAATATCAAAAACAACTGCAATAAACATTTATAACACGATAATTAAACCACATTTAGAATACGGATCGACGATAATATATACATGCTGTAGTGACAGTCAGATAGAAAGAATGCAGAAACTCCAAAACAAAGCAATGAGGATTATACTTAAATGCAATCGGTATACTCACATCAACGAAATGCTTAGAGAACTAAAATGGATGAATATTATTCAAAGACTTAAATTCAACACTTTAATTTTTATTAAAAAAATGAAACAAGGCGATGCTCCAGAATATCTATGTGAACAAATAAAATACGTTGGAGAAGTTCAACCGTATGGATTAAGGAACACAGGAGATTTTAGAATCCAAAGAGTCATGACAACACATATGCAGAAATCCCTTTTTTACAAGGGTTTTAAATTATTTAATGATTTACCGAACAATATGAAACTTGAAAGAAACTACAATTAGGGAGTTCACATGGTGTACTATTGTGTTGTATTTATCGTATATGCTAAAATAATACAACAGTTGTAAGTATGTTGTTGGTATTCTTCACGTAAATATATTTTACGACTATACAACCTGAGCATGTCTGTTTTTCCAGTGTACTATGTTGTATGTTCAGTGTCAGCTATTTTTGTTTACTATTTAATCATGTTTTGAAGAAATTTTGCATTTTTCTACAACATTAACTCAAGAATTAATTTTAATTGGTAAAATAATAAAAAAAGGAAATTGGACAAATGGAAGGAGAAGAAACTACTTCGGTAAGTTTTTGTGCACAAACTTTTCACACAAACCCGTAAAAATTTTATCTTTTTCGCTTCTTGTTGGCATTTTTTAATTTTTTTTTTTAATAATTTTCTTTTGTTGTTTGACGTTTTTATGACTTATGATTTAGCACATGCTGCTCACATGCATAAGTCATATGTAATAATATCTTAAATATGACTTTACGACTTATGACTTTAGGAGACCATGTGAATTCCCTAAATGTATTTAGAAGAAAATGTACAAATTTTGTAAGATACCATGTATTTGTATAGAGCTTACAACAAATGTAATAAGAATGTAAATAATATTTTGTTTGAATATTCAAAGTATTTTTAATACTAATAAAATAAAAAAAAAAAATTAATTATTTATAATCAATCAAGATTCAAACTCCGCCCGGAACATTGTGCTCCCAGAAAAAATCTAAGTAAATTGGGAAATAAATTCAGAACAAACCCGGTCGAAGGCAAGACAATTTATGCCTTGTTCATAAATAACATTTCATTTGAAATATTTTTCCCTTAGTTAGATTTTTCCACTTTATTTTTTTGTGAGGAACGTGAATTTGTCTCCATTGGGAAATTTACTGATTGCAAAAATTGCATTTAAACAGCACAAAGAGTTCTTTAGTGCGAAAGAGACGAATATGTTTAGTTGTTTAGTGCGAACGACGGCAAGCGCGTATTTTGGTTAGTCCCATAACCATTTAATTCTCTCAAACAGTGTTTCCACTGCTTCATGTTTTCTTCTGTTTGTAAGTAACATTTTAGATCATATTTGGACAACTTTTCTAATAGAAGTTTGAAATCAAATGTTCTTTCTTATACTAATTAGTTCTTTTCAAAAGGTTACCAAAATGAATAAAATGTTACCATGTTACCAAGCCGTTTGAATGTTACAAATTTTGGTTGGATATTACCAACCTTGGCAACCGTATCCACAGCTGCAGCTCTGATGCTGTAGAAAATTGCTTTCAGCAGTTGGTAGAGACACCGCCCAGGAGCTCAAAAGCCGTAGTGGTAATTACTCCAATCAGGCAAAAGGGAATGCAATGCAGTCAGCTGCTAACATCGCAACAAACCAGTCCAGCTCAGACCAGTCAACAAAAACGGCTGCATCAGCGTAACGATAGTGACGATGAGCTCCCTACATCTTCAGTCAAGAAAAGAAGAACTGTAGCGGATGAACAATTGTCACTATTTCGACGGCGGCTACGACTGACTGAGCGTGCGGCTGCTACGGCAGAAAAACAGGCCGATGCTACAAAACAAATTAGCAGATGCTGCCATCAGAAGTGCTGTAGCCGAAAAAACCCAAGCCGAGGCTGCCAAGAGAAGTTCAGAGTCTATGCATCAAATTTTGCTACGACTGAAGAATTTTATTGAAAATTCGATACAAAAAAAATAATTGCCTATATATATTTTTAAAATTAAATTTTTATACAAACAAGTGCATTGCAATTATTGAAATATATTATATGTATATAAATAGGTTTCAGGCTGCTGAAATAGGTTTCAGTAGAAAGATCCTTCTAAAATCTGTAAGTGTGTTTATAAAAATATATGCTTTTATTAACCCATTGGGGTGTAGTAGTAAAAAAAACTAATTTTCAACTCACTTTTTTGAAAAAATTTATTTTTCTCAATGAAATGGTGAAGTACATTTATTTGTCCCTAATCTCCAACATTAGACAAGGCTTAAACTTTTTTTAAGGTATAATACTCAACAATAGCCCTTCCAAGACCGGAAATATTCAATATATTCCTTTTTTACAGGATTTTTAGCATTCAATAACTAACCCACTTATCGAAATCAATTATTTAGTTTTATCCCATTTTATGATTTCTATAAGAAAATAAAAAATATTAAAATGTGAAGAGCACAGCATGCATTCATAATTTGGGTCGCCTTTTCTGAATAGTAGTGGAGCCAATCAGACACCGAAATTTGGTTTTCAGCACGCCATAGCACCGCTCAACCACGTTTCGTGCGCTAATATGTTTTTTGTTGTAGCGATTATCTGCGGCATCCCTTGGGTTTCTGAAGGGCGCCATTTAAAATGGTTTTAATTTGTAGCCGCCATCTCCTAAAATCAAAACAAAAAATGTATAGGCACATGTAAACCACTTGGTAAAATAGAATACATATTGATATGTTCGAATAACTTGCCCAGAAGCCAAGTGTTCCGTTTGCCACCATCGAAATCACGCTGCAGTTGCCTGTTTACTGCACTTTGCTCCCTAATAAATGAGTCATGGCTGGCGACGGGATACCATTAACATTATCCATACTAACATAAATGTGTATATATTGATGTACTTACCACCATTGCATTTATGCTATAAAATCCTTTCCTGTTGTTGTATAAATGCTTCTCATTATCAACAAGAGACTTGATTCGTAAGTGGGTGCCGTCTACACACCCAATGATTAACGGGAATCATCCCTAAAAGGCCTGTTGTAGTTTGTCCTCTTCTTGAGGAAGAGGCATTCGTATCCATTTCGGATAAATATACTGCTCAAAGAGCTCTAGACACTCAGAAATCATTTTACATACAGTCGATATGCCTGCCGCCGAAACGTGTTCGTTACCAGCTGCCTGCTGGTAACAACCCCATTGCAACTATCCGTAAAACTGTTGTCAGCTTTATGTCGGCCCTTATTTGCGTGCACCGGCGCCTCGGAATACACTTCTCCTCCAGCTCCTTAGAAATCATTATAAAGATGTCTTTGGTGACTCTAAAATTCTGGATAAAACTAAAATAAAAGAAAATGTATTTGCATTTAGCATATAAGTATGTATTTATATTATACTTACTGATTTGTAGGCATTTCCAGAACATTTGCCATGTCTCGTAGCTGCCTCCGTGGCACTTCTACTATGTCCTCATTCTGGTCCACAAAATATACGGCAATTGAAAACTCCATCTTATTACTTATATTTATATTAAGGAAGATTATAACAAATTGAAATTACTAAACTTTCCTTGTTTTGTATCACTTTGTCTATATTTTTTTTAAATATGACAACTCGTAGATTGCTTACGTTACAGATGTATAGTCATGCGAAATAACGAAAGAATATTACGGGAATCAAATTTCTGACGAAAGTGAGTGACTGGGTTTATTTCGAGTACATTTTCGTGTGAGTTACGGGAATTGGCTGTTAATAATAATTATATTATACAGTCAGAGACTAAAGTTTAAAAACACCTGTCAGAGTTAGAGTATTAAGAGAGGGAAACATTTTTCCAAAATGTTAAGTATACAGTTTCATTACATTTTATGAAAGATTAAAAACAAAAAACATTTACTTCATCGCAATTATAACAGTATATCTTACAAAAACAAAAAAAAACTCACTGGACAAAAGTTTAAATACATATTCAAATATGACGACCTACGTTTTCTTCTTTTCTAATTCCTCAAAGGAAAGTACCGTTATATTTGTTGTTTACTCAGATTTACTCTTTAGGAGTCTAAAATTGTTATAAGTTGCGATTTTGAAGTCATGAAATAAAGTTATAGGAAAAAGTGTTAAAATTTTAATAATAAACCACTTCAAAGAGTGCAAATCCTATCGGGAAATAGGAAAACTGTTGAATTTAATGTTGAATTTAAAGGTTAATGGTTCAGTAGAAAATATGCCGAGAAGCGGGCAGCCAAAAAAAACTTTCTCGTCGAGCTGTTAGCCACATTCTGCAGGAAGTAAAAAAATCCAAAGTTAAGTGGCCCAAAACTAGCAATTGATATCGCGGAAGTGTCGAACAAGCATGTTCATCCGAAAACCGTGCAAAGAGCATTGCGTGAGAATGGATATAGGAGCAGAGTTCCACGAAAGAAGCCTTTAATAAGTGAGAAAAATAGGCGGCTTAGATTGGAGTTTGCTAATAAATACAAGAACAAAGACGTGGAATTTTGGAAAACCGTGCTTTTTACAGATGAATGCAAGTTTAATTTGTTTGGTAGTGATGGCAGGGCAAGAGTCTGGCGACAACCGAAAACCGCACTTCAAACAAATAATTTGATACCAACTGTGAAGCACGGTGGTGGTAATGTGATGGTTTGGGGAGCAGTAGCAGCAGCTGGCGTTGGGAATTTGGCCTTCATTGATGGCATAATGGACCGACATTTATATAAGACCATATTGGAAGAACATCTGCAGCCTTCTGTGGACAGTTTGGGGCTTGGACCGCATTGGATCTTCCAGCAGGATAACGATCCCAAACATACTGCACTTTCGGTTAAAGAATGGCTGCTTTATTATGCTCCACGGCAGCTTCATAGCCCTGCTCAATCACCAGACCTAAACCCTATTGAGCATGTTTGGTGTATAATGAAGCGAAAGTTGGAAAATTTTACAATAACTAGCAAGGATTCGCTAAAAGAAGCTCTCAAGAAGGAATGGTCGGAAATAACGGTTTCTGAAACGGAGAATTTGGTGCTATCGATGCCACGTCGTCTGGAAGCAGTCATAGACAGCAAGGGTGGTCCCACAAAATATTGATTTCTTTTATGTTTTACAAATTTTTGAGAATTACAGACAATATTTGGATATGTATTTAAACTTTTTGTCCAGTGAATTTTTTTTTGTTTTTGTAAGATTTACTGTTACAATTGCGATGAAGTAAATGGTTTTTGTTTTTGGTTTCAATCCTTCATAATAGGTAATAAAACTGCATAGTTATCATTTTGTGAAATGTTTCCTTTTCTTAAAACTCTAAATTTGAAGGGCGTATTTAAACTTTAGTCTCTGACTGTATACATATGTATATTAGAGCGACTCAATAAAAAAAGTGATTTTGTTACCCCTCTGAAAATAAAGTTTGATATGTTTTATGATGATTCCCAAATTATTTTGGTTCTAGCTTTGACCATCCGTGAGCTGGACCATTTTAAAAAAATGTATTTTTTTCAGTTTTTCGAATTTTTTGCTACTTTGCTCCAAGGCGACATAAATAAAATTTGGTATAATCAAAAAGAGTTTTTGAAGCAGCTTCCAATGGTATATAAAACTTGACAACTTGCGACCTACTAATTGAGATATTTAACTACATACATTTTTTCGTTTCGGGTTTTCATATAAACTCTACGTTTGTAGAAATAATGTTGTTGTTGCTATGTTGTTGTTTTTGTACAAATGCGATAACGTGTATAAATAAATCTTGCAGCTGTTCAACGTTATACCAAAGCGTCTGACTTCATTGTTTACATATTAATCAGCTAATGACAGGTGCACCATAAATTTATATTATTAGACTTAAAAATAAATTTACAAAACACTAAAAATGGATTTCATTCCTGTTCAATTGAACAAAACTAAGCTTCCGACAAACTGTGACATAATGCAGCATTTATTATTTTTGCGACAGCAGTGCAATAACCAATCATATGGACTCTCAAAGTTTTATAAAGCAACTATTACGGAGTTGTGTGAGTTATGGAAATTTGTTCAAATTCCGGTAAAAAGTTATGCAGCTATATGGAAGAAGGTGCAATACCTCACATGGAGATATCGGGACGTCAAAAAGAATCCTAGGCATTATAATATAAACGATTGGAACGTACTTTTTAACATTTCACTGTGTGAATGTTCTCTCAAAATAAGAAATCCATGCAGGTGTACTGGCAAGAGCAAAATTCCACGATTTGCGTGGAAGTTTTACGTAGATCAAGCTGGCCCAAGAATGAAAGATATGTTAACATGTGGCTTTGTAACGGGTAGACACCATAATCCAAATCATTCACCTGTATGTAGTGAAGCTGAAAGCGAGAGCAGCTATGTCCTAAATTCAATAAATGTAGATGAATCTGACCAAGTTTCATCATCATCTGAGAACGAAAAAAATATAAAAGTACATAAACCAAAACTTCCATCATTTAGTGCTGCCTTGGATCGAGCTGGCGTGTCTAATCGCTATGGAGCCCTATTGGCCAATACTCTGCTAAAAGATTTAAATATCACAAGCATAATTATAGATCAGCATAAAATAAGAAGGGAGCGTAATAAGGCTAGAAACTATGCAAAAAAGAATTTACGTTCTAATTCTTTACTAAAGGGTATATCGTTTGATGGCAAAAGGGAACGCACCTTAAAACAAGTAGTTGTAAATGGGTCTCCACGTAACGTAAAAGTAATGGAAGAGCATGTTACGCTTGTTAAAGAACCAAACTCTTGTTTTATTGGTTACATTACACCAGAGGATGGCAAAGCCAGAGAAATTGCAAAAGGAAATTGCAATTTCTAAATAATGAAGGGATTGCCTTAGATAACCTGGTTGCAGTTAATTGTGATGGTACTAGTACAAATACAGGCAAACATAACGGAACTATTTGTACTTTGGAAAGAGAACTTCACCGACCGTTACAGTGGTTTGTATGCCAGTTTCATTTTAACGAACTGCCCTTTGTCGCTCTATTAAAAAGTCTGTTGGGAAAAGCGACTGGCCCCCAAAACTGGCCTGGAAATATTGGAAACCTCTTAAGAGACTGCGAAAATATCCCTGTAAGTATCACTAGACCATTTTTGAATTTGTATTTAATTTATTCCTGTATTTAAATTTTCGTTTACTCAAAGCCAATTTCTAATTTTGCACCCATATCTTTGGGTGAAATGCCCGAAAATATTGACAGTTGGGATCTACGTGCAGACCAAAAGTACTTGTTTCAAATGGTCAAAGCCGTAGACAGTGGAAATTATGATAGCCATGTAGCCAGTTTGAAGCCTGGATTACTGAATTTATCCCGTTGGTTGACGACAGCATCAAGAACTTTAAGACTCTATGTTACTCAAACTGCTCCCTCAGAAGAATTAAAAAACTTGGCATTATTCGTTATGAAAGTTTATGTTCCGTTTTGGTTTCTTGTAAAAAGTCAGCCTCATGCCATTCACGGAAGCCGCCACTTACTACAATATATAAAATGGACACGTATGCTTCCAATCGAACTTCAACAAATTGTCAATCATTCCATTCAAATAAACGGGTTTTTTGCACATCCAGAAAACATTTTACTCTCAATGGCAACAGACAAGGAAAAAGAAGTTCGCTCGGAGGCATTAAAGATCATTATCGAAGCTCGCGATAGTAATATTGATGATATTCGACAATTCAATATTCCACAAATATTGTTCGACTGCGAGTCTTTAAAAGATATGATAAATTGGAATGAAATTGGCCGCATTACTGAACCACCTTGTATACAATTTTATTCCCATCAATATTTAAAAGATGTTTGTGATTCTGAAGAAATTATTGAAATACCAGGTAAAGTCACATTTTCAAAACTGTTCATAGAGATAAAATTAACTGCTTCTTTTACCAAAATTAATTTAGAATTCCCATTCCATTCGCAAAACACGGAACGATTTGTTAAGCTAGTAAGCCAATCATGTCTTTCTGTTATCGAAAGTAATCGACCAGGTCATATTGCAAACAAAATGGAATCGTGCAAACTTTATACAAAGATAGAATCGCGTAAAGATTTTTTATGTGAATAATTAAATAAAAAAAAAATTAAAATTTCTGAAAATCACAACATTATTTTTACATACGTAGAATTTGTATGAATTTGTTTTAATATTGCCTATATATGGAAAAGATAAAATATATTGGGATTTTCGCTTTTTATGTAAATAATTACAAAAAAATAAATAAATTAACATTATTTTAAAACAGATTCAATTTGAAAATCAGAACATTATTTCCACAAACGTAGAGTTTATATGAAAACCCGAAACGAAAAAATTTATGTAGTTAAATATCTCAATTAGTAGGTCGCAAGTTGTCAAGTTTTATATACCATTGGAAGCTGCTTCAAAAACCCTTTTTGATTATACCAAATTTTATTTATGTCGCCTTGGAGCAAAGTACCAAAAAATTCGAAAAACTGAAAAAAATACCTTTTTTTAAAATGGTCTAGCTCACGGATGGTCAAAGCTAGAACCAAAATAATTTGGGAATCATCATAAAACATATCAAACTTTATTTTCAGAGGGGTAACAAAATCACTTTTTGCCGCTCCATACAAAATGAGTCGGTCTAATGTATATAAACTCCATAAAATAATAATTGCATTGTAAAGAACTCGAAAACGTGCTGTAAAGTGAAAGAAAAAGGAAAGCAACAGTATTCTTTCTAGAACTCGAAATTTGGTTAAGGAGTAAAAGTGCCGGATCAAGATTCTATAATCACAAACCCAACCACAAAGAAAGAAGTTATTACCCTACTGTTCAATTGAAGAGCATAAGCAACAAAAATTTTCTTTACTTAACCCTTTAGTGCCCAAATTATTTTCTTTAAACAAAAATTATTTTTGGGTTGGATTTGTATTAAAAGTAAAGGTTATTTTTAAAAAAGTTAACTTTTTTGCGTAGATCCGGTTTTATGGGGCTAAAACCTTAGACCGCCTTTAGACAGCTTTGGGAGAGAATGTCAAAAAAAATTCCAGAGTATTTTTTTTATTTCGCACGCGAAACTCGCTTCTCACTGTTGCGAGGGACCCCCTGGTTAGAAAAAGCGTGCCTACTGGACGATTTGCCGCTTCTCATAGTTGCAAAGGACCTAGAAGGCAAAAAGATAGAATCTGCTAATGCAGTAGGAGTAAAACGGGGATGCGACCCGGAATTTATTTCTTATGCACGTGCTAAGGAAATGGAAGAAAAAATTCGCAAGCTAGAGAGTTTTTTCGTCGAGGTGCTTGCCGACAACAAAATGTTAACCGAGCGATTAGCTGTTGCCGGAATTGAGGAGACTACTCGCTGTTTGTCGCAAAGCAACAGCGGGTCGGCGGTGAGTGGCTAGTTGAAAAGCAGCAGCTGGCCGCCGATGAGGTGGGCGAGGCCCAATTCTCGGACTTCGGAGATGATATGGAGCTTGAATCCAGTGCACCGCCCGTACTGGATACCTGTGCACCGCCAGCACAGAAGACCAGTGGAAAGCCGGCACTGGTGGTGGAGGTGAAGGCGTCTTCCAGCAAGGGTGAGAAGGGCACCAACAAATCTTCGGCAGACAAGAAGAAAGCGGTGGCTGCGACCCCAAAGGCGGGTAAGGTGACGGTGTATGACGCTAACGTCAAACTGTTGACTAACGTTGTCAGAGATGGCTTAGGCCATGTAAATTTTGCGGCCCGACTCATTAGCAAGTCGGTGACCAACTTAAAGGTTTTCTCGTTGGGCGACCACGAAAAGTTGAAGTCTCCTTTGCGTGAGAGGCTTCAAGTACTTTACGTACACGCACAAAACCCAAGCCCCCGTTTCGGTGGTAAATTGTGGATTGTCCGGCACTTACGATGAGCCCTTGGGGCCCTCAACTTAAATTTGGACATCCAACGTCTGACCAAACTTGGTCATGACAAATGGTTGGTCCACTTGACGCGAGACTCCGATTTGGAGGGTTTCTATCGCGTCAAGGGTATCCTGAATTGCCGCGTGGCAATTCGTAAGGATAGAAAGAAGCGCGTGACCCAGTGTCACAACCGTCAGCGCTTCAGCCACGTTGCTTGAAACTGCGGCATGCCTTTTCGGTGTGTGAAGTGCAGTGGCAACCATGGCCCGGGAAAATGCACCATCCCCTCGCGTGAGGCTGAGGTGCCATTGGTCCCAACTACTGACCCCTCTACAGGGGCAGTAACACGCACAGTAAGCTACACGCTGAAGTTAGCTAATTGCGAGGTCGATGGGCATGTGGCCAGTTCTTTGAACTGTCCCAAGCGCCAGACCATTCTTGCCAAGCGGGCAATACAACGCGAGTTGCGCGCTCCTTCCCACAGAATAGTGGGGGGGTAATGAGTGGGGTGTCCTACGCCGCGGTAGTAGGCGCACACTCAGCGGGCGCCATTCCCCGGGCACCCGCGAAACCAGACGGTCGTACTGGAAATAACCCAGTTGGTATTGGTGTTATCGATGGCGATTGTCGTCGACTTTTCGGCAGGGATTTGGTTACCTGCATGACCGAAATCGGCCGCCTATCAGTAGGCTACGCTCGCCTCACCAGCGACGCTGACAGAACCCGTGCCTTAATGGGTTTCTTCGCATCAATGCATCATGGTTAGTACACCACTAAAATGCATTTTTGCTAACGTGAATTATCTTGTGTCGTTACACAAGAGACACTGTTTTAAAGTATTTATGGACGGTATCCAAGCACCAACTTTATTATTTTATTTTATTTGTTCAAGCTCAAGACCATTTGCTATATCTCTATAAATATAAATAGAGATATAGTTGTTTGAAAAAAAGATGTTTGCAAATGCATCCTCATGATTCCTGGTAAACCGTATAGCTATTTCAGAGCTCGCCACAGATCTTCATCAGCGGTTTTTTGGAATGCTGCTTTTGAAAAAATCATCAAACTAAATGCAAACGAAAACTCATCTGAATTGACAATTTTCCAATATGCAAGTGTTCGAAAAATATCGCAAGCAAACCACACAAGAAAAACATTTGCAAACAACGTCTTTAACGTTAACTAAAGAGAAGAAATGGAATGATCTTTAAACTATGGAATGGAATGAACGTTAAACTCAAAAGAAGAAATGGTAAATATTATAAATATTTTTAAAAATATCTTGGTAATTAAGGGTAAAATGTTAGCTTTGTTAATCTGTACTAACTTTTCAAATCGGCTCTAAAGCGACTAAGCTGCGACTAATTAGGATAATTTGGCCATATAAAGAATTTTGAGGCAACTGAATATGTTGAAAATGGTGTCTTAATCTCCTCCATCACACCTTATAATTATGCTAGATGCTTTTACAGCAAGCCTGTCAAACTCAAAAAATTAATTTAAAAAATAATCGACAATATTTCAGCATAGGATATGTCAATAACTAAGCGAATTATGAAAAAATTTAATTTAATTTTTTTTCTTTATTTTATGTAACAAAAATATATTAGATGCAACATAAATCGCTTTAATTGTCTCATTGGCCCATACCTCCGAAAATGGGGACCGTCACCAAGTTTGTTATTTAA
This sequence comes from Phaonia tiefii, assembly GCA_963931995.1. Lineage (NCBI taxonomy): Eukaryota > Metazoa > Arthropoda > Insecta > Diptera > Muscidae > Phaonia > Phaonia tiefii. The sequence continues at coordinate 90,340,806 of OZ008368.1, forward strand.
TAAACAATGACTTCTACTTCAAACCAGTGATATTTTGGCTAGGCCAATGGGAGCTAAACTAGGTTTAAGCCCAAATCTTACACGACGCACAGTGTCGCGATTTCATAGAATTAAAACGAGTTATCACAGAAATCTTAAAATTTCCGCATGTAGAATTTCTAATGATATATGAACACAGATGAAATTTTGATCACATCGCAGAAGAAAGATCCATAATGCCAAAATTCTGTATTGAATAAAATTTTTTGGCATTTATAAAAAAATTTTGTTGACCACACTTATAGCAAAACAAGCTGTTTGAAAGTCAGGCAAAAAAAATAGCATTGTAATCGAAAACTTGGCGAAGTTTTGTTTTAATGGTAACAAGAGTATAAAAAGGTAAGTAGAATTGAACAATATATTTTGAACAAGTTATTAACTTTTGTTTTACAGTAAATAGAAAATGATTACCAGGTTCCGGTAAAGAAGAATAAAGCAAAACCAAAAGTGTTAAAGGAGTGGGACGAAGTGAAGCGAAACTAATTGCTTTGGTGGAAGTTGAAACTTTCCTGTGGAAACTTTCCTGATGACGGCTATCACAACAAGGTTCTACGCGACAACGCCTGGCAGAACATTTCCGATAATTTCGACAACAGGTACGGCATAGCAGATTTGACTGCCAAGTGGACAAATCTGCGCATACAGTTGAGTGGCTATGCTGGCAGATCCAAAACTAAATCGGGCCAGGCAGCAATGGAGCCTCCAAAATGGAAGTACTACAACCTGATGAGCTTCGTGGGAAGAGCTGAGAACCTGCAAACCGATCCAACGGTCCAAGTTTAGTTTTAGAAATAGAATCTGATAGTAATTTTAAGTATTAATTTCTAAATCCAATTTAAAGCTTTACACTTGAAATGTTCTATGCATACCCTCTCAGCTCTCGATAATTCAACGACGTGCTTGTCAACGCCACCATTGCCAACATCACGGCGATCCACTACACCAAATATGGCAGCAACAGCGCATCAATTCGCAAGAATGTGATTTTATTTTTCATGGAGTGGTTGGAAGAAGAAAGGGAAACTCAATTCTGCCCGTTTGTTTTAAATGGTATGTAACATTGTTTGTGAGTATTTATAAAAATAATAATAATTCCATACTTATGTACATTTAAAACGTTATCATTATTTTCTAGCAGAGTACAAAACTTCGTTTCACTTTTGATATTGTTTTGTTACAGATGTCTGGTAAGGTTTCTCACAGTGCCAATTTATTTTCAAATATCTAATTTTTTGAATTAAAATCTAAGTATGTTATGTCTGAATTGAATTTGTTTACATAAATCTTTGTTATTTCTAAAGGAGCATCTTTTGATTATAATCTGGTTTTGGAATATATTTGTTTTAATCTTAAAGTAACGGGTTTTTCAATAAGAGCGCTAAACAATATTTTTAATAAAAACAAAACCGGTTTTAGATACCAATGAAATTCTTTATTCCTGTGAAAGTACGTTCGATGTCATTATGTATGGAACTCGATTTCTTTTGCATGGCCACCACGGGCACGCTTGCAGAAGTCCAGACGCTGAACCCAATTTTCGACGGTTTTCAAGCATAAATCGGCCGATACTGCTGCAATTTCACGTTCGATATTCGTACGAAGTTCATCAATCGTCTCTGGCTTGTTGACAGACCATAGACTTGACGTAGCCCCACAGGAAATAGTCTAACGGCCTCAAATCGCACGACCGAGGCGATCAATCGACTGGGCCATTTCGTCAGATAACAAGTTCACCAAACTTGGTTTTCTATAAATTGATTGTGGCATTCGCTGTATGGCTTCTGGCGCCGTCCTGTTGGAACCACATGTCCTGCAAGTCCATATTATCCAATTGGGGCCAAAAGTATTCGGTTATCATTGAACGGCAGCGATTCGCATTCACAGTAATGTGCCGGTCTTGATCATCACGGAAGAAGTACGGCCCAATGACGCCGCCGGCCCATAAACCGCACCAAACCGTAATTTTTTCGGCATGCAATGATGACGCATGGATTACGTGTGGATTGCTGTCTGACCAATAACGCATATTTTGCTTATTGACGAAGCCATTCAGCCAGAAATGAGCCTCATCGATGAAGATGATTTTCCGATGAAAATCCGAATCATGTTCAAGTTGCTGCTCAGCCCAATTCACTAAAATACGACGCTCATGGTGGTCAAGTAGCTTCAGTTCTTGCGTCAATTTGATCTTGTAAGGATGTAGATCAAGATCTTTTCGCAAAATTCGCCACAACGACGTCACAGAGATGCCCACCGCTTGAGATCGACGTGTGAGAGACACATTTGGGCTTTCTTGAACTGAAGCCTCAGCGGCAGCAATATTCTCGACACTACGGGCACTTCTTTGTCTCACTGGCACGGGAACATTTTGTACTGTGCCTGTGGATTCACATTTTTCCACTAGACGCTCAATTGTTGATCTGGTAGGACGATTATGACGACCATAAATTGGACGTAGCGCTCATAAAGTTGAGGCCACTGACTCCAAATTTCGGTAGTAAATTTTAATAATTTCGACTCGTTGGCTCGTATATATTTCCATGATGAAATGGCAAACCTTACTGAAGAGAAATGTCAAAAGAACGGGAAAAGATATGGCGTCGTTTGCTGTCCCTATCGATTTACTTTCGTATCGTCTCTGTTGAAAAACCCTTTACCTATGTATATAATATATTATTTTATAAAATTTCTATATTTGTTTCTATTGAAACGAAATTTCGCCTTCTTCTACAAAGTATTGGGAAAATTGTAAATGATTACAAGTTTTGCGTTAAAATAAACACAACTTTTGCGGCTCATTCAAATGTTGTGCAATACGCAGCATGCAAGAGTGACTCGCCTTGTTTTTTCCGAGTATGGTTTGGCTGCTCTAACAATATCCACAAAGCCAAAGTTCAAAAAATATCGCTGCATAAATTTCACGATCAACACTGGCCACAAGAGCGATATGCCAATGTGGTTAATGAGGTCGAAATCAAACCCGCTATTGCCGTTACAAACACGCTGAATTTGCCATTGGAAACGGCTTGGACTTGTCAAAAAGATTGATATCCGGGTTCTGCATGAGCTTAAGGAAATCCTTTCAACAAAGCGAATAAGCACTTGCGATTTATTGCTCAAACGCAACAAAAGTGATCCATTTATGAAAGGTATTGCCACTGGAGATAAAACATGGACTCCTTGCAAAAATCTCAATCGAAAGAGATTCTGTTCCAATCACAATGAACGCGCTCAAATGTAAAAAATGACTAAACTGCACAAAAACGGTCATGTCCATTTGGTAGGATTTTAAGGGAGTAATTTAATTTGAACTGTTTCCTAAAAACCAAACCGTAAATTCTGACATCTATTGTCACCAATTGGCGACCTGCATTGGGAAATCGCAAAGACGTGGTTTTCCATCACGACAACGCTAGTCCTCACAAATCTATGTTGAGTCGGCGAAAAATATTGGACCTTGAATGGGAAGTGATGTCACATACACCTTATAGGCCTGATCTGGCACCTCCGGATTTTCATTTATACTGGAGTCTGCAAAAAGTTTTGAATGCAAAATCAATCAATACAGAAGAGGACTTACAAACCTAGTTGTTCGAGTATATTTGTGGGACGATGACAGACGGTCATTCTATGAATCTGAATCAAAAAGTTTTCTGGACGATGACAGACGGTCATTGAACAAAATGTTATAGATTACAATTAATTATTTGAATACTGGAATTGAAAATTACTCTGAAAAGGTTGAATCCATCACTGAAGAAGCGTGCATACCTTTTATAACTATCATCTATTCCAGTCCTGCCTGTCCGAGAAAGGATTGGGGAAGTTTCTCTCAAATGTAGAAGTGGGCGTCATGTAATCCACTTCTATTGTGGATTATCGCAGGTACCCTAAAATCACACCCACCCCCACTGGGATTCTCTGGACGTTTTTTTCACACATTTATGTAAGTGAATTTTTTTAGTACCGGCCACAAAACGACAATGCCGTAGAAAATTATCGGGCGGACAAGAGTTGTATATTTCTAGTAAAGCGTATTCTGATGTTTTTTTACACGAATATAGGGCCACTGTGCCTCTACTGATCCTATCCACAGAGTTTGGCTCGGAACTATTCTTTTCGTCAAGCATCACACCTAAATATTTTGCACTATCACTTAGGCATATTTCTCTCTCACGTAGAGACAATACCTAAATATACATAACTTGCTGCATCCTATTCTCAGTCACGAGTCTCTTGATTTAGTCCTGAAGTGCATTTTCCCTGCAATACTGATGCCAGGCTTTTTTATACATTTCATTTAATTACTGGTATTCTGTGGTATGAACTTGATTACTGATTTCAGAAACACTATTAAAGTTTGTAGTTCCTGAATTAGTTTTAATTTGGTTTTGTACTAAACCTGTGTTTGACACTGCATATTAGGGTGGACCTTGTGTCGATATTTTGGTAGATGAGGGCTCTATTCCGTGCCTTTTTGAAAAAAAATGACAATGCCGAAAAAAAAAATTAAAAAAAAAAACATTAGGGGTTGCGCACGAGCCGAGAAAAAGGTCCACTTTGCCAAAATTAGGAGGGAAATTGCCATAGGTCATCAGGGGTCACCCGTAGGGGGGAAGAATGTATGGCCGACCCCCATTAACTTTTTACCGCCAACATTTTCCCCCAAGACACCCACCCCCTATCTCCTCCCCTTAGGGGGGTCACCATACAAAAATGGAGGTTGCTCAGTATTTTCGAAAAACACCATAGGTCATCAGGGGTCACCCCTAGGGGGGCAAAATATATGACCGACCCCCATTAACTTTTCATCCCCAACATCTTTTCCGAACAAACCTCTATCTCCACTCCTTGAGGGACTCCCCATACAAAAATACTGAAAATCTATTTATTTACAGTTGCACATATCGAGATTTTTTTGATTTTTTTTGATTTTTTTACAGAAATTCCACCAATATTCAAGAGTGGTCATTGTTTGGAAAGTCTTGAAAAATTTGAAAACGCACACGTGCTGAATCAGGTACATAGGCACCCTTAGCAGATGCCCCCATTCATCAGTACCTGGCAGTAAAATATTGCAAAATACGTAGTAGTTAGAAATAGCAGTTCATTCATCGATTGTTGTCATTCAACAAGTGCCGACGACCGCGAAAAGTAAATTGATTTTTCTCCCGTTTTTTAAAAGTTAAGATGACAACACGACTTAGACCGCGCGACGATATTTTTTGATTGGTTATCCAAGCATGAATATTACGGGGAACAAATTACCGTCGAAGAAGCAAGTGCTAAGAATGCATTTCTTCAACATTCGCAAACGAAACATGTCGAAGAAAAATAGTGCGGTTATAGTCGCGGACGCAGTGATGATTTTTTGGCGCCAAGCAGCTATTCCGACGAAAGCCAGAGGAGATGTTACAAGAAAAATAGCTGCGCTGCACGATGAGTGGGATGCTTTAAGAAAGTCATCTCACAGAAAGACTGAGTCCACTAGAGAAAAAGAGAATACGTTTTCTGATAGCTTGGATAATCTTTTCGACATCGCACACGCCAACGCCCTTGAGAAAATGACAAATACCGAAGACATTGAGTTTCTGCTAAAGCAAAGAGAAGATGGCCGGCCAGGAACTATGGGAGGTGTGGACGCTACTGATACTCGAACGAGGAAAAGAAAAGCTGAGCGCGAAGAACAAGAAGAGTTGCGACGCAAACGTGCAACGGAATCTAGTAGAGATCGGTTCGCTAAAGGCGGTAAGCTATTTCGCGCTTTGTGTGTTCGTCCAATGTTTATATTCAAATGAAATTCGTTCAATTGCAGTGGTTAAATTTTGAAGCAGTGATTCAAGCGATGATAATGGGAGACAGGACGAAAACTTCCCGGCAGAAGCTGGCCCGTCAAATGTTGGTGACAGAAGAGGTTACAAACAATGTTTTACTGAACGAGTCCTATCAGCTTTGGACAAGTGCAAAGTGACTGACCGAGACGCGGTCGGCATTATGATAGCGGCGGCAGAAGCATTTGGACGCGATCCTCAATAATACACAATAAACCGTACGTCGCTTCGGAGATGTCGGCGTTCAAATCGAGAGAACATGCTGAGTTATGTGAAAGACAATCCGGAAGTAAGATCGCATAGATTTATTTGCTCTCATTCAGAATTCTTATTCTTCAACGCGTTTCATTCATCTCCAGCTTGTCGCAGCTAAATCCTTCGTAGTCCATTGGGATGGCAAAATGCTTTTGGATTTTGTGGGTACAAAGAAGGTGGACCGTCTACCGGTAATTGTCTCGTACGGAGAAAAAGAACAACTTCTTGGAGTTCCCAAAGTAGAAGATGGGAAAGGAAAAGGCCGGAGAATAGCACATGCCGTTTATCAACTGTTGGCATCTTGGCATATGACACATCGAATACAAGGACTTTCTTTCGACACGACATCAACGAACAGTGGCCCATTCTCCGGAGCCTCAGTTGCTCTTGAGCGGCTGTTGGAGAGAGAAATCTTATATTTACCTTGCAGACACCACGTATACGAACTGGTGCTAAGGGAAGTTTTTGAGACAAAAATGGGAAAGACCAGTGCACCAGGCGTTCCTTGCTTTGACCGTTTCAAACGGGAATGGGACGCTGTAAAGGTTAAACCATTCCATTCGGGCTTGATAGACGATCAAGTCGTCAGAAAAATTCCTGTGGCAATGCAAGTCGGCATAAAGAAGTTTTGCTTAGATCAGTTGAAGGAGAAACACCCTCGCGATGACTACAAAGAAATGCTACAATTAATTCTTTTGTTTCTGGGTGAAAAACTTGAGAATTACCATTTCCGACCTCCAGGACCCGTTTCCCATGCTCGATGGATGGCAAAAGCCATTTACAGCCTCAAGATGTTTTTGTTTCGGAGAACTTTTCACTTATCTGTATGTGAATTGAATGGTATTCGACACGTTTGTATTTTTGTGGTGCGACTTTACGTCAAGGCATGGTTTGGTTCTTCTCGAGCAGCTGAGGCGCCGAATCAAGATTGGAAGTTTTTGAAGGACATCGTCGAGTACAAGTCCGTTGACCAGGATTTATCTCGGGTAATGATAAAGAAATTTATCGGTCACCTATGGTATCTCGCCGATGAGCACATAGCCCTTGCCTTTTTCGATGACAAGGTTTCAAATGAGTTGAAGGCCAAAATGGCCCAAGCATTGCTAGAAAATGAGAATGACGAAGGTGAAGAAGACGAAAAAGGTGAAGAAGATGAAGAAGACGAAGAAGGTGAAGAAGATGAAGAAGACGACCCGGTTCCCCAGCTCCTCGCGTCGTAATCAAAAGCACCAGCGTTAAAAAAATCGAGGTGAAATTCAAAGATGTGAATGAGGAATTCTTGGCTAAAGACTTGAGCAACTTCGTCTCTCATAATACCAAAAATTTATTTGTACGATTTGGAATATCGCAAGATTTCATTCTTGCAAATCCAGCAACCTGGAAATCTCGCGCAGACTATCAAGAAGGTCGTAGAATTGTAAATAACTTGCGCGTTGTGAACGACACTGCCGAAAAAGGAGTAAAAATGATACAAGATTATAATAGAATACTGTGTCAAGGCGAAGAAGAGAAACAGTATTTACTACATGTTATCGATTCTTACCGCAAGAAATACCCATCAGCGAACAAAAATATGTTAATTTGACTATATTATATTAAGAGTGCTTAGTAGTACTACTCAATTACAGCTTCTTTTATTTTTGTATGGGGAGTCCCTCAAGGAGTGGAGATAGAGGGTAAGTTTGTTCGGAAAAGATGTTGGGGATGAAAAGTTAATGGGGGTCGGTCATATATTTTGCCCCCTAGGGGTGACCCCTGATGACCTATGGTGTTTTTCGAAAATACTGAGCAACCTCCATTTTTGTATGGTGACCCCCCTAAGGGGAGGAGATAGGGGGTGGGTGTCTTGGGGGAAAATGTTGGCGGTAAAAAGTTAATGGGGGCCGGCCATACATTCTTCCCCCCTACGGGTGACCCCTGATGACCTATGGCAATTTCCCCCCTAATTTTGGCAAAGTGGACCTTTTTCTCGGCTCGTGCGCAACCCCTAATGTTTTTTTTTTTTAATTTTTTTTTTCGGCATTGTCATTTTTTTTCAAAAAGGCACGGAATAGAGCCCTCATCTACCAAAATATCGCAAAAATGTCATTTCAAGGTCCACCTTACTGCATATTGAACCAAATTATTCGTGCCAAGGTTTCGTGAAATGCTCAATAAGAGCTAAAATGATAACAGATAAATTACTGGAATATATTGTTACGATTAAATTAAATCTTCTACTTACTCTGAGTGCCTAAATAACATAGTGTTAATAATAGGGCGTCTTATTTTGCGCCTGAAGGTATGCCGCTGCAGCAGCATACCATACTCGCCAAAACAGTTGGTGAATAGCTGCAGAACAGACTGAATCCGGTTGACATCTCCACTATTCGAGAAAAATATGGTACGAATAGTAGCGTCTGCAGCTTCCTATAAGTTCAACAAAAACGATATAACGAAAAGATCGAGAAACGTGTTCTGGAATCGGGAAGAACATTCTAGAGAACTTAGCGGAGAAATATAAAACTCGTATAAATAGCTGAGGTCTTTAGAATATGGAGTTAGTATGTGTTGCTACGCTGAAAAGTAAGCAACACCAAGTAATAGTAAATATAGACAATTGTGAATGTTAAGCGTAAACTGACCAGATCTTCACAACATCAATGCTGAACGCTGTCCAAAAAAAAAACTTACAATTACATTTTTTCAGCAATTATTTTACTTCAATTTCAGTCTTTATAAGTAATAAGAATAATATAAATAACTTAAAAATTAATATTTAATTTCTCTGTCACAACTAGTGTTATAAATTAAAAAATAATAAAAACAAAAACGTGTTTTTTCAACAACACAAAACAATTGTATGTGTATAAAAATATAATACTAATTAAGAAATTAGTAACATAAAATAAATCACAAGGAACATAAAATAAATCACAAGGAACATAAAATAATTTATAAATATTTTTCTGCGGAATGAATTTTTTTTAACAATTCATCATTCTGGCAAATTTTTTCCATAAACTCTTCGCAAGAGTTAGATAAATTATTTTTAACAGTTACCATTGCTTTCACAGTTTCTATTGAAAGCTGACTTTTTGCAGTTGTCCAAATTTTGTTAAGGAGAGAAAATACTCGTTCTGTGGCCGCATTTGTTCCCGGCAAACATAGTGCATATTCTACGATCTTCAATAAATTATTGTACGGCATACTATTATTTTTAAAATGGGAAAAAACGGAAATCCATCTACTGTCAGTTTTTGTTAAATCCCTGTTCCATTCGGCTACTACGAGTTCACTGGCATAATTTTTTGCATAAGAAACTTCATCAAATAGTGAACTTTCATCGATTTTGTGATTTGATATATTACTTATAATATATTCTAACGACTTTTGCACTTCTTGCCAATCCAACTGCTTTTTCAAATTTAACCAACAAAAGTGGCGTGTTTCTTCGAACTGGCCAGACCATAATTCCAAATACTGTGCACAATTCGCATAGAAATTTTTCATGTGAGATATGAACCAAATTCTACTTATTTCCCCATTTTCTTCCAACACTCGTAAGTCCGATCTGATTGTGAGTGGTAAGTATTTTCCTTGCAATCTCTCATTACATATATTTTTTAAAATTTCAATTTCTTCAGAAACTTTCATTTGTATCCGTGTTCCCTTCTATGGTTTGTACGACATTATGAAATAAAGATGCTTGGCTAAGAAGGAATTTCAACCACACTTCAGAGGTGTTGTCACTGAAAAATTTTTCAATAATTGTTGGGCACTTTTCCACGGATAAGAAGTAAGATCGTAGAGGTTCGAAAAGTTGGAGGACTCGTTCAATTGCAGGCATTAAAGCTAGCCACCTTGTTTTGCTATATCCTAAAATTCGATTATATTCGACGTCAGCTTCCATACAAAATTCTTTCAAAGCTTCGACTCTTACCGTATAAATAAAAAAGTAACCGTAAATTTTGATAATGATATTTTGTACATCAACAGGTAATAGATCTGCAGCATGAAAAATAGGATTGTGACCAATATGTGCGGCACAGCCCGCTCCAATAATATTTTGATTTAGTTGACCATTTAATTTTCTAAAAATATTGTTAGAGCCTCTTCGGTGAACACCACCGAAGTTAGTGTTAGCATTATCAGCACAGAATGCTACAAGTTTGTCATTTAAGTTGTTGTCTACCAACATTTTTAATATGGAGTCAGATATAATTTCTGCTGTTTCTCCCGGTAAAGAAATAAAATCTAAAACTTTTACTTGTATACCATTTTCGGCTGTAAAATATCGAATGAGTGAAGGGAAAATTTTCAAATCCTTATGGTTTGACGCATCAGAGAACAAAGAATTCGTGTTTCAAAATATTCAATGTATACGGGGCAAGTACCTTTTTGACAATTGCTTCAGCTTTTGTTCTGGCGCAAGAACATTTTTTTTCAAACAATTTTTGAATAATTTTGGATGTGCAGTCCATAGATCTGAAGCTTTGATTGTGGAAAATTGTATGGAATGCGAAAACAGCCTCGGAAATCGCCAGCTCCTTTTCTTTAGTACCAAAACCTACTTGGCGGAAATAGTCGTTAACCTTGGAGCATTGTGCCGCAGCATGTAGTCCTTTCTTGTGTTTTTCAGAATCTGTGTGCCTTCGGATATCTCTACCTCCACCAGATGTTATTGAAAAGCTGGAAATGCAAATATTGCAATCGCCATTCCCATCAACTTTAGATTTTTTTATGAAGGGATATTCTTTACATAGCTCCTCTGTGAGATTGCATTTTCTTTTAATTAATAATTATAAATTTTTCTAGCTATTATAGAGTAAAAAAAAACAAATACCTATTTAACAGCACTTCTTGTGCAATTGGAATAATTTTTGTTGTTGATTTAAGTAAGTAGGTAAGTTAGCAACACAATAATTTTTCTTATAAAAAGAATTTACTCTATCTTTACAGCTTCGCTTACGGGGAACTTTAAAAACAACTTGTTTGCTCCGTGCTTAACTACCGACTGATTTAAGACTTATCATAAGACGGCAGCGACACGATCGATACTAGACATCTGCAAGCGCATGAAATAGCAAATACCAAATATTACCGTTATCAAACAAACATCAAATATATCGTACAAATGTATATGTGTGAGTTGATATTTACTTTAACTATAGGTATCAGAGAGAAACATGAAGTACTCGCCAAAGAAGTATACTCAAGTAAATACTCTCAGTTTGTGTGCATACATACACTCCCACTTCTGAGAGTACAATTATCTACTACCATATACATTCAAGTCCATTATCTACTTCCATATACATTCACATTTCTCAGAGTATGATTATCTACTCCAAATTCTTTGTATGGGCGTTTGAGTACTTCATCAGTATTCTCTGAGTACTGTATTCGTATGTATGTTTGTATATGAAAATGCAAAATAAGCGTCATGATCAGTTGTTTGTTATTGTTTCGCTTTTAGATTAGCTTGGCTTCTGGTAAATGCAAAAAGGTTTTTATTAATTTTAAAAAAAAATTTCATTTACAATTACATTTTATGATTTACATTACTACCTGAATTTATTTTAATTTTGTACCTGAATTGACTTTAATTTTATAAAAATATATTTTAAAAATAAATTTCATTTTCACATAAATTGATAGTTTTATTTGGAAAAAAATATTGTATTCAAATCTATCCGCCATTACATTTTTTTATTCAGTCTATAAACATTTTTAAAATGCATCAAAATCATTAATATTTTGGCTTCATATAAATTTGTAAACAATAATTCTCTGCTGCTGAACACATGCGGGAACATTGCTCTCAATCATATCTGTATACTGAGTATACTCATATACTCTCCAGTATTTTCGTTTACTTCGAAGTGAAATACGTCATCAAACCAACGTGTGTGAAGAATTTACAGTGACCAACGACAACGGACACTCGCAACCATTTCACTTCATACATGATGCGTATGTGGAAGTATTACTCATCGGTTGCTGCTACTTCAGCTACTTGTACTTTTTTTTTGAAAATTACTTTAAGTATACTCAAGAGAGTAATTCTGCTATTCTCTGATAGGTATTATAGCTGCACAGCAGTTAGAGCAGTCAAACAGAGAGAGAGAGAGAGAGAGAGTAGGAAAACGTTGGCGTTTTTGAAGACATCCACGGCGGCAATACTGATATAAACGGCGGCAACAGACCCTATATGCAAACAAGCATTTGCCGGTATCGTAAAAGTAATGGTTAATGTTTTTCGCAAGAAATAATAAATTCCTGGACAATTTTGGGTATTTTATGGGTGGCCGTCGGTGGTGCAATGGTTAGTGTGCGCGGCTCTTGTACATGAGATCCTGGGTTCGAACCCTGCTCTGACCACCTTCAAAAAAAAATCGTTCGGCGGCGGTCACCTCGCATAGTGATGGCGACACTATCGAGTATATAGCCATGAAAAAGCTTCTCAAAATACCGTTCGGAATCGGTGTAAAACTGTAGGTCCCAATCAGTGAGTGAGAACTGGAAAGCGCACAGCTCAGTGATTGTGAGAAGCTCTCCCCGGTCCCTTCATGGGATGTAATGGGAAACCATTTATTTATTTATGAAATGCTGGACCTTTTGACGGACAACTTTCAATGCTGGATGCGCTCCTCAAATGCTGGACGAATGGTCAGTTTAGTTAAGCGGGGTAAATAAAGTAAACTGTTGTTCTGTATACATAAAACGAAAAGAAGTACAACTGTTGTACTTATCGTAATTCAAAACGAAACGAAACGGCATAAAAGGTCAGAGCAGAAATTGGTCGATCAGAAACATTGGTGTCATAAGTAAAATTACGAATTAAGGACCATGAAGTTTGAAGAGCTCTAAGTTAAACAACTAAAAAAGGAGTTAGGTAAATTAGATCAAACGATAGCTGGCAACAAGGTAGGTAGGAAGGTAGAATTGAAGCGCCGAAACATTGACATTAACACATACCAGCTTGAGTGGCAAGAAGAAGTGGAGGTGTCTGTAACAGAAGCAACTGGTAATGTAGATGATTCTACAATGTTTGTTGCCATAACGGAAAGTCGGACAAAATGGACGACAAACTATAGAAGAAATTCAACGGAAATTTTAGAATTATGAATGAGATTTCTAGAACTATGGACGAGAAATTTAGTCAGAGTTCTAGATATATTAACAAGAAACTAGAAAAGAAATTTGGCGAAAGTATTAGATTATTCATAAAACATCGAAAGCCACAAGTTTCAAGCTACATTATATTTCAGAAACTATGAACAACATGAAGATACATTATATTTCAGAAACTATGAACAACATGAAGATAAATGGACAATTCGAAAAGGTCGAGCAGAAGTTCAAGGACTTTGAACAAAAAATTGAGCAGAAGTTCGAGCAAATTGATCAGCATTTTGAGGAAGACTAGCAAACACTGGGAAAGGACGTCGATGAAAATATTCACCGAACTGGAAAGAAAAATAAATGACCTTCAAGCACAGGAGGGCCCAGTGCGAGTTATTTTTGAAAATTCTAGTAGACTCAAAGCTTCCAGTGTTGATTGGTCGCAATCAAAAACTTGTGGAACAGTAACGATAACGAAATAGAGCTGATTTTGGAACTGAAAGGCAGTGCAGCAGAAGTCCTTCAGTGCGTTCCCACCGGTGACTGAAGCTACTATCAAGGTGATAGTAGCTGCGCTACAACGCAAGTATGGAGTATGGCATAGAATTTAGAGGCCATGTTCAGAAGCAAAATGATACGTTACAAGATTTCGCGACCGAGGTGGAACTTTTGGTATTGGTAACTTATCCTGGTGAGTCCCACCCATTCCTGGATCAATTTAAGATTGGGGTTTTCGTCAACAGCATCCATGATTCTGATATAAAATATGTGATTTGCCAAAAATCTACATTCACAGAAACCGTTTTGATTACATTGACAGAGAAGGTCATCTCCATGCCCCAGATACATAAAGATCGTAAGATCACAATATAATTGGAAAAGGGCGATTTTAAGGGTGCCATAAACGATCTCACCAAAGCGTTATCAGACACAAATAAGCCCAGACCAAAGTGATACAATTGCGACAAACATTCACGAATCTGCAGAGAGCCACGAAAACGCTCAAGATCTAACTCATCCCAAAGTGACAACAAACGGGCACATTATACTGCATTAAATGAATTTATTTATACTAAAACGAACTAGCTCAGAGAGGCATGGACTGGCTCACACAGACGACGACCCCACGATCTCCATCTCCTAAATTCAACAGAATTCGAAAGCGCATATTGACTATGGACACAGACGAGACACAATCTATTATCAGATCTGCCACTCTGATCCAGCCACTGTACATGGAAAAGTCAAATTGAAGTTAGTCCTTGCCAACATACATATGTATCGCCGACATTGTAGATTAAGTAATAATAGGCGCAGATTTTAGCTAGATAGCAGCACGCTATCACGTGGCCTAATGTGGAAATTTCACTAAATGTAGGATACGACAATACAACACATATCTGACACCATAGTATGGAGATTGTGAGATCGGCGTATTGTGGGTAGTTTAACCGGCAAGTATAAAAAAGATTAACATTATCTGCGCCAAAGCTTTAGTAAAACCTAATAATGGAGGTTACTTGCCCGTACGAGTCCTACACCTGTCCAATAACCAGGAGGTGATCGGCGACCGCGCAGAAAGTGTAGAATGTACTCCAGTCGTGGCGGTCTTCAACAAACTATTAGAAAAGGAGCAGAAACAACTGGAGTCACATAAAAGCGGAAAGTGCGAGAACTATAGCCATCTGATAGAAACAAAGCGAAACAGCTGCTGTTGAAGCTTGCATCCGCCTTCGCCCTGAAGACACAATACCAGTGTAGAACATCAATGGTAAAGCATGAAATTAACACAGGAGACCAATAAAACAACCACCCAGAAGACTCCCACTTGCAAAACGAGATTAGGTGAAGAACCTGGTAGCTGAAGTGCTGAAGAAAGGTGGAATCGAACCTTCTTCAAGGCCATGGAGCTTGCCGGTGGTACTAGTTAAAAAGAAAGATTGAAGTACCCGATTGTTCGCGAACTATAGAAAGTTGAACGACGTCACAAAGTACAGATATTCACTACCAGTTATTGTCTCCATTTTATTTGCAATCTGGTTTCTTGACATTCAGCAATATTTAAGATTATGTTACATAGTTAGCTCATGAGTAACACATCATGGAGAGGAGGCAACCAATGGTGTACCTCATAAAGGTTTTAGTTATTTATAAAATATGAATTATCTTGTAGTTACTAAATGATTCAGACGAAAGCATTTTCGTCTTCGATTGGTAGATGATGAGTGAAGCAGGTTGTTTGCCAAACTATTCGAGTGTGTTGATAAGCGAATGGAATATGATCTGTTTATTTCACTTATTTGCTCATCTACAGTAGGTATCCTTAGATCTTGTAGTATAACATTGCTTGTGACGTAGTTCGGAGCACCAAAGATTGCCTTAGAACCTTTGACTGGAAGCGCTGGATAATATTGATATTGGGTTTTGCTGCTGAGCCCCAAATTGTCCGTATTGGTCTGAGAATTGACTTATATATTAATAGTTTATTGTCTATTGACAATTTCGACTATTTACCAATTAGCCATTTTAGCGATGTTAATTATAGTCCCATCTGTTTACGTTTGATTCAGATATCCTTGTAAATAACCAGCAACAATTTATAACTACAATGTTTATATACGGAAATGATGGCTTGAACACTCAACAGCGTTGGATTTTACCACCACAAGTGTGCATTCACATGCACTAGTAGTACTACTCTATATACGTGGGTGGATAAATTACCCCTGCAGTCGACGTAGTTAACGAATTTTTAGTTATTTCCCTAACTACCAGCAATTCTTTACACTGACGAATTTAACATGGGGATGTCATTGACGGTAGTCAGTGGCTACCCTCTGCACTACCATGCCCCATGCACATCGCTAGTAACATGAAATTGACGAAATATCTAACAACATTGTGCTAACTACTTGACTCGTACAATCCGCTTGATGAATTCGCCGGACCATAATGAATTAATGCTATGAATAAATCTTGTTCATTAGCTATCGGTATTCTGAACATATAAAAAGAAAATATATTAATTTTTGTTTAATTTCTATTATTTTCAGGTGCCACGATCAGCATAAGAATGGAACTAAATAGCAGAAGATTTTATTCAAAGTTAACATTTTCCCAGCTGCCTGGGCGCAATCGACGGCAAGCACATTGCTATAAAAAAAACTACCCGAGTCCGGCTCACTGTACTAACTACAAAAAGTTTTTCAGCGTGGTACTTATGGCAACGTTGAACGCCAACTATTAGTTAAAATGGGCGTATTTCTGGCGGTAGAATTATTAAAAATACTGATTTTGGGAAGGCAATTTATGCAAATTCGTTATGTATTCCACTACCTTCGCAACTACCACATAGAAGCAAGGTGCTCCTATATGTTTTTGTTAGATAATGTGTTCCAAATGCAGGAAAATGTATTTAAAACATACGCTGCCATTAATCTTACAAATAAAGAACAAATTTGCAACTACAAAGTAGAGCTCGCAGAATTGTTGGAAATATCTTTGGTATAGTGTTTCCCGATTTGGTGTTCTGGAAACCACAATATCTGTTTCACCAGAAAAGACAGACAATTGTTTTGGCTTGTTGCTACTTGCATAATTTTTTGCGCAGGAGGAAAACCTATGCATTCAATAATTTAATTGACAAAGAACGTCCAATCTTAGGAGACTCAGGCAATGGCGCAAAGGCGTCAATATAAATGCATGGAAAGCAAAAAATTACTAAACTCCTCAATTAAAGCTAAAGCTGGAAAGCAAAAAATTAATAAACTCCTCAATTAAAGCTAAAAAAGTTCGCGAAGACTGATTATTTGTTATTGTGACTTTTGTAAATATAAATATAAATTTGTTTACTTACAATTGTGCTTTTTGATGTGCAAGATAATTCTACACCATTTAGAAATTCCATCTCCTTGTAGTAAAACAAATTGATATCCATAAATTCCTCAGCACCAGCTCCACTTTTACTGCACTCCGCATATCTCTGCTTCTCCCATCGGAAATTTGGGCATAAAGCATTTTTTTTTGTCTTCCACTGTCCCCTTGGGATACTGCTCTTTATACATCTCCCGCAGTATCGCATACTGTTTTTTTCGCCCCGGTTGCTATACTCCTCCAATTTGACGCTCCATAACGCCTCTAAACATTTATAGCGTTCAATGAAATTTAATAACAATTTTCTTTCATCCGCACACTTGATAATGTCGGCTTTCACTACCAAATTTTGTTTTTATATCAAATACAGCCGACAACGCGTATGTGTAGCCGACGAAAGCCGAGTGCACGCACACATTCAAAGCGTTGATGGTTTTAGTTGATCGCCTCCAGGGCGATTTTGGCTGAAGAGCACCCGAAACAGGTAAAAGCGCCGCCGTTACATGCAGACAAACCGACGGATTTGTGTGGTTTAAGAGTTGGGTTCAAGGAAGCCGTGGTTACGGCCAACATTTGAAATAAATTGTCTTTAAACTTCATGTGTGACTTCATTACCAATAAAAGTAAAGTTAATAAAAAATAATAGATAATTTTTTTGTCAAATCATAAATTGCTAGTAACTCACACATGGGTTTTTTAATTTGCATTGAATTTTAATTTGCATTACTTTATCTAATGCAAATGCAAAAGAATTACCAATGTTTTTGAATTTGCATTTGCTCAGACAATGCAAATGCAGGTTGTGGAATAGGATGCCAATTGTAATGAAATATGGGAATGCTTTTAATTACTTTGAATTTGCTGAACTGCTGGCAATTCTGCTTTTAAGTGTTTTTTATATGGATAGGTTTGTGGCTTCGATAGGTATTGCCTTTGCAAAATCTAAGAAAAACTTTGCAAAATTTAAGGAAAAAAACTATCGTAACAGAAATAGACTGAAAATCGAAAAATCTCATGAAAAGTGACATAAAATTGAAAATTTTATTGAAAAATTTAAAAAATATTGAAACTTCCGAATATAAATTGTAAAAGAAATTGACTGAAAATAAAAAAAAGAGAACTAAAAATTTGAAAAAATTGAGAAAAATAAACCAGACAAATTTGTGAAAAGTTTATTAAATTATTATTTAATAAAGAAAATAAGTACTTTTTTGTTGACATAAAGTTCAAAATTTGTGGTGTCAAAAATTAGACTTAAGACACGAGAGTCAAAATCTCTGATAACGAACTGTGGTATTGGGCACTGGTGAATTCGCTAGTGACTCAATGGGGTCGTCAGGCAGTGAAGACAGACGCCTAGAGAACCCTCTAAAAAGGAGGAAAAAAGGCAAATTGGCCGAGAAAACAGCGGAATTAGCGAAATGAGAAAATACGATCAGACCTCAGTAATGCTATTGACTATATAGCAAGACTTGAAGCTAACATAAAATCGCTACAGGAGAGCGTCACACTCCTGCAGATGATGATGGCATGAGTGATGCCGTATTCAGTGCTGATGAAGTTGTGGAAACTGATAAAATACTGTCGCAGCAAGAAGCCAATGGACAGTGGAAAACTGTGCCCTGTGCAAAGCCGGCACAGGGCAATCGAGCCCGTGCAGAGCCGGCACAGAAGATGGCGGTGGCCATGGACAACGAAAACAGGTTCAACATTTTAGACAACATCGCTGATGAGCCAACCAGCAACAATCAAGTTCTGGAGAGTAGTGATTTTCCCAATCTTGCGACTGCAGCATTTACAAACGGGACAACCAACAACAACATCAATACGAAAAAGGCGGTACCAATGCCGTCGAACATCAAGGCTGCCAGTGGTAAGAAAAGAAAAACAGTACCTACAATAACTACCTACGGATTGGACATAAAACTTATACTAAACTCGATGACACGAACTTTAGGACGTGGACTATTTTCTGTGAAAATTTTCACCAGGAATGTGGTCAATATACAGGTCAATACGGTTGAGGACCACGCTAAGGTCCGAAACTTGCTCGAGGAACACCTCACCCAGTGAGTGGGGAGATGATGTCACGCAGTGACCATACGGCCACCTGCGTCAATTGCGGAGTGCAGGGACACACGGCGGGCGCGCGGACTTTTCCCTAGCGATTGGCCGTAATCCGGCGGATGCAAGAAAATCGGGCTAAGTCGGGTGATCCGCGACGGTTAACGGCACGAGTAAATAATGTAGTACGACAAAATGTGTCATATCCCAGCGCGGCGCGTGCGGGTGGTATACCATCGAGCGCGGGTGTTACCCTTGCGGGTGCTAGGTCTAACTTTGACCTTATAAATCGCGACTGCGAGCATCTCCTGGGGAAGGATATGCTCACCTGTTTCCGTAAGATGAGTACATTTGCCAGGGAATATCCTTCTTTGACAGGAGACGAAGAAAGATCTCGCGCCCTCCTGAGCGCCAAAATGAATAGACAACTAAAGTATATTTTCGCAAACGTCAACTCTATCGTGTCGAGGAGAAAAAGGCACTACCTGCAGCTGTTTCTGGCTGAACACAAGCCTGATATCCTCTTGATCGCTGAGCATAAGCTCAATGAGAGACATAATTTTGAGATGGGAGGATATCAGGTGTTCCGCCAGAACAGATGTCAAGGTCGCGGCGGCGGTACGGCGATCCTAGTAAAAGAGAATATTCGGTGCGTACGACTTGCGATACAATTCGGGAACATAGAGTGCACTGCGGTGAGAGTTTCGGAGTTAGCGGCAATTCCATTGCCGTTGTGTCTATGTACTGTGCCCCTAGTGTGACTCTGCGCGACGAGGATCTGGCCTCAATATCGGACCTACTGGCCTGTGCGAGGTGCGAATAGGTTGTGACCTAAACGCCAAACATCCGTATTGGGGTGGATCGACGGTGAACACAAGCGGGCGCGTTCTTCGAGAATTTATAATTGGCTGTCCGGACTTGACGTCTGTTGGATCGAAGGACCCACTAGGGTTTCGCGCGGCGCGGAATCTTTCATAGATTTATTCATGGCATCGTCGGGTTTGTCATTGGGGAGTGCCCCCTTGAATTTGTTCGCCTACTGGACTTCGAATCTGATCACAAGGCTATACAGCTTGTCGTGGACGGTAGCGGTATTGCGACGCGAGAGGTGCCAACCTTTTTCCGTTTTGGAGAAATGGACAGGAGAAAGTTCAATTCCACTTTATCAAGGCAGCTGGAGACCATTGACCTTCCTGTCAGCAGGAATACGTCGGTCCCCGAAATTGACGAGTGTGTGGCCAAGCTGGCTGCTTCCCTTCGATTCGCTATGGAGGAGTCTATACCCCGAAAACCACGATGTGCTGGTTCCCTCCCAGGTCTTCCACCCTTTATCATTGATAAAGTAGAAGAAGAGGATGAAACGGAGGATGCACCGCACACCTGATTTACTGCGGAAGCGCGAGATTAAGATTGAGGTAAACTATATCAGTAGGGTTATAGACGAATCCATAGCGGAATTCGAGACGAACCACCGGCTTGAATATTTGTGCAATATTCGTGTGGACGAAAAGACGTTCAGGAAGGTCAAAGGTGCTGCTGGTCGATGTTGTTGGTTAATGGTTAATGTGTTGGAGATATAGTGGATGAGAACGGACTCCTGATCCCGGACGAAGTTGGCAAGGCGAACTTGCTCGCGCGTTCGTTTGCTTCCGTTAATAGCGGAAATTTCGACTTGATAAACCCGGAATTCGCGGCCGAAGTAGCTGAGGCGACGTCGCCATTGTTGGATAGCTCGCCGGTATTAATATTTGGTCGGTCGATTACAGCGGATGGAATTAGCATTGCTAAAAACTCAGACCCAGGCCCCGAGTGGCTGATACGGTCTGACGATGTAGGCAGGGCCCTTAGGCGTAGGCCGAACAAGAGGTCATGTGGCCTTGACGGTATTCCCGACATTGTCCTACGTAGGATTAATACTTCGGTGTGAACGTTTTTGGCAACGTTGCTGAACCATTGTATGAATATCGACAACTGACTCTATCTGGGGCTGACTCTATTCGCCCGAACAGTTACAGGCCAATCTCGCTGCTTGCGCCGTTAGGAAAGCTACTAGAAACATTTATAGCGGGCGCGATTCGTGATTCGTTACTGGACAACCAGTTCGGGTTTCGGGCGGAGCATAACACGTCGCATGCGTTGATGGTTCTCAAACTTATGAAAATTTGCATTTCAAAAATACAATTTACAGTTTTTGTGGAACGAAACAGCATAATTATTTGCAGTCTCTGCAATTTACACTTTTCAATATTAACTTTGCACTTTGCACAAGAGAACATATGTGGAACAGAAATTGCAAAGAGAATATAAAAATTGCAAATACTTTGCAAATTACACTTATCAATTCCAACTTATCACGTTATAGTTCTGAGGAACATAAAGTTTTGCAAATTGACGAAAAATTTGATAAGTGAAAAGTTAATAAGTTGTTTTGTGGAATAGGGCCCAGGTATATTGTCTCTTGGAGTAATAAACTTTGTATACACCGCCCTACCAATACTAAACACCACATACACAGGTAAAGTAAAAGTTTTCAAGCTTTAACCCCAATTGAAATAAAGGTTGAATCAATTAACTCATTTTTATAGAATCTGGTAGTTAAGGAATCGATTTAGATACAAAGAAAATAATCTCATACATGGTTGAAGTATATGTATTTTGTTTTTTTTTTAGCATTAGATATGTTTTTTTGTCCATATTCTTTTACATTTTTAGACTTAAGATTTTAATTTATAAAATAATCAGGGGTGTCATAGAAACCATGTCGGTTTTACTAATTGTCGTTTTTGCAAACCAATATTGGTTTCATTTGGTGTCATGAAACCAAGTTGGTTTTGACAATTTCGAATGTAAGTAAAACCAATGTTCGAATCAGCTGTTGCTTACATGTGTTTATTTGTTTGAATAGTTTTCATGGAAATATCAATAAAAATAATTGTAATTGTATTATAAAAAAAGGATCAGCAGATGTAACATTTTTGTTATTAGATGAAGAACTCTCACCAAGTTGACGAGATCAGTAGGTAACGATTCAAGTATATGCAAGTCTCGGAAGAAGCACAGTACCAACAATTTTTGGGAACAGGTCTATTTTACGGCTTACATTCCAAAAAACTACCATTTTTTGAGGGGGACAGAACACGTTATTTTAAGCAAAAAAGTTAAATAACAAAATCCGGGTAAATGCATTGCTTCGGAGTTATGGTCAAATGCATATTTTTGAAGTTATGGACTCCCCGTATGTTGAAATTTCTAAAATTAATCGATTTGTTTTTAAATTAAGGGACTTTCTCCTCTGGCGTAGGTCCGACACCGGCTTTGGCATAGTAATTTTGTGGTATAAAGCTTTCTGCGTGGAAGGCCTTCGGCCGGGCTAAGAGATTTTCTCCTCTGGGGTAGGTCCAACACCGGCTTCGGCGTATTATTTTTGTGGTATAAAGCTTTCAGCGTAGTCGGGCTAGGGATTTTCTCCTCTGGGGTAGGTTCAACACCGGCTTCGGCATAGTAAAAGAAAATACTCGATAATTTTTCAAAATTTCAACATACGTGGGGTCCATAACTCCGAGATTATGCATTTGCCCCGATTTTGTTATTTTAATTTTGTTTTCTTAAAATAACATGTTCTATCCGGCGTAGTATGTTTTTTTAAATTTTTGGAGAATAAGCCGAATAATAGACAAATCCCTATTTTTCGGCTTTCTCCTAAAAAAAAATAAAAACAAAAATCCAAAAATATATCTTGTTACTGAGCAATTATTAAAATAAATTTTTTTTTTTTCAGTTTCAAAATTCAGGTTTTATTGGGTACTATGAACATCTGATGGAAAATAACTTAAACCTAACATTAATCTCTCAACACACTACTCTCTATACATTTAATAATATTTCTAGAACTATCTTAATCTACCTTAATATGCTTACAATGTTTGCATACCTTTCATACAATACTTATTTAAACCCTCTACCTGCAAAGCAGTACCCCCAAAGCTGTACCATTAAAAGGGGTTAATCAACGTTACTACAAACTAACTACAAACTAGGGATTAGTATCTACTATTTACATTTTAAAACTACTATTTACACTTAAAACTACTATTTACATATATATATACATAGGGTAAGGTGCGGTCACTGAGCCACATTGTAGACAGTGTCGCCAATATCGATCGTCCCTATTCTCCTATGGTAGAAGAGTAGCCTATCGTCAACAAAAAGTAACCCGTCCCTATTCAGTCCCTCCAGGCCAATAGGCGGTCTATAATTTCCCTCAAACTGTCCTCCCAGATTCCCGTCATGGTCCAGACTATGTTCAACTAATGCGTTGTCCAAAGAGGCCGACCTCTCCAGAAAAGCCAACGCACCCCTAACTAAAACTACGTCTATTCGGTCAAAATCGACCATGCTGTAGATTTGTCTACAGGATGGTATAGTCCACGAGCCATCGTCAGCTCTTATCCTCCGCAAACCCAAGCAACTTGAAAGAATGCGTCTTTCCCATACTCTAAGCTTCTCCATCTGGTGGGAAGAGATCCCAAACCAGACTGGGAAGGCATAGGATATTATAGGCCTGATGATCTGTCGGTAGATCAAAAGTCTAACTTCGTTCGTCAGTCCCTCACGGCACCGGAGCACATTGAGGTAACTCGCGAATATTCCCTTCACTTTGGCCAATGTTCGGCCAATGTGTCGGTAAAACTCGAAATTCGTCGTGAATAGGACTCCAAGGTATTTAAGAACCTCGGTATTTCCTATTCGGGCGTCCCCAATCCAAAGATCAGGTACGAATGCCGTCGCACTACGAAACAGCAATCGCCGTTTGCCCTTGATTATAATAGCCTCACATTTGCTAACGTTCAGCTTAAGCCTCCACTTGTCGAGGTATCTCGACAGAACCTCCAGGTACTCATTAACCCTGGAGTTTGTGTTTCTGGCTCTTGCACCTGTCATGGCAACAAGTAAGTCGTCAGCATATACCAGTAGCAGCCCACCGTCAGGCGGTTCTGGTAAATCACTGACAAAGATGTTGTAGAGTACAGGTCCCAGGAGTGAACCCTGGGGCACTCCCGCCACAACATCTCTAACGCTAGAGTACGCATCTCCGACCTTAGTGCGGAATTTGCGCCCCTTTAGGAAACTAGCCACCATCCTACAGGTGTCCATATCGAATCCTAATCTCACCATCTTGTATAAGATTCCGTCCTGCCAGACAGAATCAAATGCTCTGGCTATGTCGAGACCCACCGCTATGGTGGCATATCTCTTATTCAACGCTCGAGTCACATAGTCTCCGAAGACCATGAGCGCATGAGACGTTGAATGTCCTCGCCGAAAACCAAATTGATTATCTTTGAGGATCCTCTTATCTTCTGCCGTCCTGACAATCCTAGTTAAGATGAAGCTCTCAAGTAGTTTGCCCAAGGGCGACAGAAGCGAAATCGGCCTGTAACCCCCACTCCTTTTGTGGTCCGCACCCGGCTTTGGTATAGGAATCGTAACTGATTCCTTCCAAGCCGCCGGGAAATATCCCAAATTCAGGCAGTGGTTAAAAAGCACCGCCAGAAAGTTCCAAATAGCAGCATTAACCCGCTTAAGGACTATATCCGGTATCCCATCCAATCCGCAAGATCTACGATTAGATCTCCACCGCAACGCGTCACCAACTTCGGCAGGTTTTATGAAGCCATGCCGATGCCAGCGTCCCTCATCCACGCAAAACGACCCGTCTGCCATGGCGTCTTCTCCAAACGTCATAGCTGGATCTCCATCCGTCAAGCGCAGAATCTCACCATCCACGCCAAATGTGCCGCCCCTTGCACCGCCGCTCACCGAAGGAGGATTTCCCTGAATGCAATCAGCAAGGTGGTTAGCCTTGTCTTCGTCGATCACAATCGGGGTATCGTCATCATCCAACATGTCAGGAATCGGTCTCCTGACACGTATGCCCGCAGCGGTTTTCACCCTCCGAAAAGTCCCGCTGTTTACTCTAATACCACGCAAGAACGCCGCCCTGCTATTTTGCTCAAACTCTCTTATGGATCCCTGGATGATCATGTCGAGATTGCGCACTATAGCCCGAACCGATATAGCCCTACCAGGATCTTCTGTCCTGACGATTATCCGCCGAAGTCGCTTCTTCTCCCGTATAAATTCCAGGATATACGGGGGAAGTTTGCGGAGTCCCATAGGTCCCGTAGGAACCTTAGGGATAGAGGCCTCGATAGCCCCACGGAAAGCCACGCCCACAGATTCAACACAAGTGTCGATTTCCGCGTTTGTGACATTCCTATTGATAGGGAGTTCGCTCCCTCTCAACCCTCCCTCAAGTACCCGGTTGAATCGCCGTCGATCCATCCGGTCAAAGTCGTAAAACGTAGGTCGTTCGCGATGTCCGAAATCCCCCCGCTCCAGCAGCAGTTCCACGGCCATATGGTCCGACCCGCAATCATGTGTCGCCAATCCGCTCCCCCCGGTGTCACGTAAAGCCACCCCCGATGAGACCAGAAATTGGTCAATATACGTCGCCGATGCAGTACCTATCCGAGTTGGGCCACTCGTTGGTACTACAATAATATCAGGGCAACCAGTTAGGAATTCCTGGATTGCTCTGCCCCTAGTGTTCGTCCTGTCGCCCCCCCAGCTAGCATGGCTAGCATTAAGGTCAGCTCCTATCACTAAATCACCTTGGCCAGCTAGAGTCACAAGTGGCTCCAGCAGTTCCATGTCAAATAGACCGCCAGGCCTGAGGTATAACGATACCACAGTCAGCGTAGACCCATCCCCCCTGTGAATACGTACGCACGTATTCTCAATTTCGCCAAGATCCAATAGCACCCTTTCGTGATGCATATTGTCCTTGACAAAAACAGCGGTGCCGCCTCCCTGGCGCCCGCATCTGTTCTGCCGATGAACTACAAATCCCTTGAAGCTCAACTTGTGAGTAGCGGATAGTTTATGCTCAGCTATCAGAACTATGTCCGGGTTAAGCCCGTCCATAAAAACCCTGAAATAATGTCTCCTGTGGATGGACACAAGAGAATTAACGTTGGAAAAAATGCACTTAACGTCTCTGGTCATTTGAGAGAGCTAAGAAGAACCCAAACAAAGCCTGGGTTTTTTCGGCATCGCTAGAAAGTTTAGCGTAACCAGCCGTAAGACGGCCAATCTCGGTCATACACGAGACCAAGTCCCTACCGAAAAGGCGGCGACAATCGCCATCCGCCAAACCGATCTCACTGGAGTTAACTCCCGGGTGAGCCGGTGCTCGAGCAGGTGCCTTGGGAACAGCACCTGCTGAGTGGGCGCCTAACGCCGAAGCGAAGGAAACACCCTTCGACACCACCCCACTGTTGCGTGGGAAGGTTCGCACAACCTTTGGTGATTGTGCTCTCGCCCGCTTGGCGAGGAAGGCCTGGCGCTTTGGGCAGCTCTTAGAGCTAGCCACATGGCCGTCGACCTCACAATTTGCGCATTTCAGCGTATAGCCTACTACTCGCGATACCAGACCCGTGACAGGGTCGGTAGCTGGCACCATTTTCACTTCCACTTCCTTTGAAGGGATAGTGCATTTGCCGGGCCCATGTTCGCCACTGCATTTTACACACCGAAATGGCATGCCGCAGTTGGTCGAAACATGACCGAAGCGCTGACAGTTGTGACACTGTGTAACCCGCTTCTTATTGTCCTTACGCACTGTCACGCGACAGTGCAGGATACCCTTCAGGCGATAAAAGCCCTCAAGGTCGGAGTCGCGTGACAAGTGGACTAGCCACTTATCACGGCTCAATTTCGTCAAACGCTGAATATTCAGCTTTAATGTGAGAGCCCCAAGGTAGGTTCTCACATCGATCTCGTCGTAGGTGGTCGAAAGACCACAAATTACCACCGAAACGGGGGTCAACATCTTAGGGGTGTACGTATAGTACTTGAAGCTTTGCTCGCGCAGCATAAGCTTCAATTTTTCGTAGTCCTCTATCGAGAGGGTACTGAAGTTCATCGATCCACTATACAAGCGGATAATAAAATTGCCATGTCCTATGGCTGTCCGCGCTTTCTCCGTCACTAACTTGACATTGGCGTGATACACCGTTATTACCGGCACCTTACCCTTTTTCTGCACTGGTGCATTTTGCACCGCTGGTCTACCGCCGTTGGGGCCCATCACGCCCTTGCTGGTGGTTGCCTTCTCAGCTGGTCTACCGCCGTTGGGGCCCATCACGCCCTTGCTGGTGGTTGCTTTCTCCGCCAGAACCGGCTGTGTTCTGGCCTTCCGTGCTGGCGATGCACGGGTGACGTCTGCTCTAGCTGGCGTGCTCAGAGCCTTCTGTGCTGGCATTGCACAGGTGACCAGTGCTGACGGTGCACTGTCCTCTTCCTCCATGGCTTCCTCGAATTCGGACTCCAGGTCCGAAACTGGCAGCCCTTCCTTCTCATCAAACATCCTTTCAACTCTTGTCAAGTTGTCTCTCAATTTGCGGTTTTCCTCCATGACACTATCATATTTACTTTGGATGAGCCGCATCTCCTCCAAAATTTTCCGGTATGTGGAGCTCGGAATGAACTCCTCATCCACCGACCTCTTCACTCCAGCCATATGGCCGCTTTCGATAGCGGCCTGCTGGTTCTCCATCACTTTAGGTCCCTCGCTAAAGTGAGAAGCGAAATCCGCAATCGTAGGCACGGATTTCTAGGCCAATCAGCGATCAGCCAATCAGAACGCTTTATTTTTCGCGTTCGTTTCCTAAGTCTATTTCAATATGTATTTATTCATGACATTAGATCATTACAATTGGATTGCCATTAGGCTAATCATCATATCTTACTTACTAGTTAATCTAATTTTCCTTACACTATACAGTTTTTACAGGACCATCATATAGGGTCAATTTAGATAGGTGTTACCTATCATGAGAAGAACAAATTTCACATCTAACCAAGTTGTCAGCCAAAAAAGAATAAGAAAAAAGGCTCAAGCTATCCAAAAACTAAAAATAATCTTACAACTATACTTAAAACTACTATTTACATTATTTACACAGGCCCAAGGGCCAACAAGAGACCCAGGATAGCCTGGGCCCTAGCTCCATCCTCAGCTAATTGCGCGTAAGTGCGCAAAAATCCTCCTAACCTCTTTCGGCAGGGCATAAGGCCCATACCGAATATTCTGAAACAGTCGGCATCGATAGAGCCGAATTGGGCCATGGCCCCCTGCATGGTCACTTCATTGGAAGAGCCAGCAGCAATATGAACTCCTGTCGAAGGGGCACGAAGACCACCTTGGGCAGCGGCAGCATAGGATGTACCACCCCGAGTAAGTCCGCTATCTCGATGTGAACCGATTCCAGGAACGACGGAGCGTCGATTCCTGGCTTCGGTCCTCTCTCGAAGCAGTCTAGTTCTCAGAGGGCACTCCTTAGAACTGGACGCATGTCCATCGACCGAACAATTTACGCACCGAGTGGTCTGTTCGTGCTCGAGAGCAGAAGCTGTCGGAACCGGAACAGTCTCGGTGGAGTTCTCCCCCCGGTTTTTGACCGGGATGGCACATTTGCCTGGGCCATGTGACCCAGCACATTTACAGCAGCGATGGGGCATGCCGCAATTAACTGAGACATGCCCGAATCGCTGACAATTCCTGCATTGGGTAAGACCCGGTTTTTTGTCCTTGCGAACAGAAATCCTGCAGTTTAACATATATCTAAGGGCGTAGAACCCATTGATGTCAGAAGTCCTATCAAGGTGGACTAGCCACTTGTCCCACCCAAGCTTCGTTACCCTAAGAACCTTAAGGTTCATCTTTAGCATTTGAGATACAGTTTGAGGTCTGATTCCTCAAACGTATTCGACAACCCGACTACAACTGTCGCAAAAGGAGTTTGCGCCCTCGGCGTGTAGGTATAAAACCCTATCCCCGCCACCCTAAGCATTTCCTTAACGGAGTTAAACTCCTCAATAATATTTACCCTAATATTAATCAGAGCCCTACCTACCATTTTCATTACAAAATTTTCGTGTTGCAGCACGGCTTTAATTTTTGCCGATACTGCACGCACGTTGTCATTATATACGTACAAATCTGGCACAACTTTACTCTTAATTCTGCGGCTACCTCCGTCCTTCTTCCCCGTGGTCTTCTTCCTGTCACGGTAGGCACCTATGGTCCTCTTGGCTCCCATCTTGCTTTGTCTGGGTACCTCGTTCTTCGCCATGGCCTCGGCCATCTTCCGTGCCGGCTTTGCACGGGCTCCAATTTCTTCTTCTTCGTATTGCTCGTGGGCTTTTTGCTCGAGCAATACATCCACGAAACCGGGCGTAGTTTCATCATCCATGGACTCAGCGTCGTCCACGTCATCTCTACTTAGCATATTCTCCAGATGGCGTATCTGGTTCTTCATTTCCTCTATGGTCTTACTCGCCTGCTCGTAGTCAGTTGCCATTTTGGAATTCTGCTCTCTTAGCTGCTGGTTCTCCTCGATGATGCTTTCATCGGTTCGCCTTTTCTTTGGCGTTGCGCCTTTGGCTTTCATTGCCATAGCCGCCTTGGTAACGGCATCCATACGGGCCGCTACTGCTGCCTGGTCTTCATTAAATATTCTCATGGCTTCATCATGAGGTAGTGGCTCCTTACCGGGCTCTATGGTGTATAGAACCCTGGCCCGTGCTTTTGCCTTTTTCCCAAGCACTGGAGTAAATCCAGTATTGCTGGGATCAGACATCAGTCGTCTTAAAAAATTTTTTGATTTTGGCGTTTAGCCGACGGCAAAATCGAAAAATTATTTTCCTCAGTTATCTCCAATTTTCTATCCTGAAAAGGACTGAAAATTTAATTTTTCAAAGTTTGAGACTTTGAATTTTTTCCACTTTTCCGTTTTTATTTCACTTAACACTTCACGAATGCAGCACAAGAACTAATTTTCCTAAGTCTAATTTTGACTTTAGGTCCCTCGAAATGATGAGAAGCGCGTTCGCAGCAGCGATTGCGCTTATTTGTCTCAAAAATTTTCTAAGTTTTTGAAAAATTTCAAAAACTTCAAAACTTCGAATTTTCTCGAAATATCTCCAAAAGTCTTGAAAAAGACTAAGTTTGAAAAAATTTTATTTTTTTTCCACTTTTTCGCACTTTTCACAAGTTTTAATTTTTTCCACTTTTTCACTTTTTTCCGCTATTTTTAGGCACGTCTGTTCTATTCAACAGCTCAAAATATTAAATTAATATTATTTAATATTAAAATAAATCAATTCACTTACATTTTTATAAAACATCCCGGTGCAAACAAATAAACCAAAAGCGCGCAAATGAAAACTGACAGCTGTTAGCTGCTTGGTTTATTTCCAATATCAAAACCTATAACATTGGTTTCCGTGACACCTAAACCCGACATAAATTCTAGTTTTCAAAACCAATAGTGACAACATTGGTTTCTGTGACACCCCTCAATAATTTAATTTTGAAAATAATTAAATTTTATTTAATTTTAAATTTAATTTATTTTAAACAAAATTTAGGTTGGGACGTCTGTCCATCTCAATTCAAAAAACGAATCATTTTTGCAATTAGAAGGGATGACACTTGTCGAATCCCTGTGTTCTTTTCATATCGATAACAACAGCAAAAAATCGATACTTATATGGCAAGTTCTCAAGGAGTGTTCGCATTGTTCATTCTTAAGGAAGGTGCACCTGGTTTGTAAATCACAATTCAAGTGTACTAAGATGAATTCATAGACATTATATAATACAATTCATTCGAAATTAACAATAAAAATTCAAAAAATTATTTTCGCAACACCGGCCCCATTGCAAGACTTGATTAAGCATTCATTGGTCTTGCAACTTCTCGTGCGGTAGTACTGCCAACTTGTGGATTGGTCGTCAATAAATACCGTTGTGGTTTTTCAGCTGGCGACGCGAATTTTGCCGTCGCTGCTGGCCTCGACCTCGATTATCCTGCCAACGAGCCACTTCTGCGGTGGAAGGTTGTCCTCGTGGACGATGAGGACCTCTCCCACTTTGACGTCGTCTGGGCATTCCCATTTGGTGCGAGCTTGCAGGCCTCTCACGTAGTCATAACGCCACACATCCCAAAAGTGTTCCTTGAGCAATGACAGTTGACGAAACCGCTTCAAGGAACTCTCCTTACTGCCTAATTCGCCTACGTATGACAGCGCTTTGAGCGAGCACCCGAGTAACAAGTGCCCTGGCGTTAGGGCCACTCCATCGTTGGGGTCTTCGGTTACGGCGATTATTGGCCTGGAATTCAGGATAGCCTCGACGTCTACAAGTACCGTGGTTAGCTCTTCGAATGTTAGCAGTACTTGACCCATTTTTCGAATCATCAGGTGCTTGGCCGACTTCACTGCCGCTTCCCAAAGACCTCCTCACTTTCTCGCTCCACAGGTTTGCGGTCCCGACGAAATTTGTTCCGTTGTCGCAACATATCTTCTTCGGCAATCCTCTTCTGCTTACAAACCTGTTTAAAGTGGAAAAAACGTGTCAGTTTGTAAATCAGACAATGCTTCCAAATGTACAGCTTTAGATGCAAAGCAGACAAATACCACCACATAAGTTATTACCAGTGGCCTTCCTCTCATTCTCAGAGTTGTCATTACAGGTCCACATAAATCGACACCTCTCACCCATAATGGACGACATTATCTGTGAACTTAATTTGGGCTTGAATCGGAAACATATTGAACAATTATTAACTATCTTCCGAGCTAATTGTCTAGCATTTATTTCCCATATTCTTTCCCTTGATAGCGAAATTAAGGTCTTTGGCCCTGCATGACAATTCGATCTGTGCAAATCAGCGAAATATATTCGAATGAAATGCGAATCCCTCGACAATAATAGTGGATATATCGAATCATATAACGGGTCCGCCAAATAACTTTTTTTTTTTGAAAATGCTATAAAAAAAAAAACAACTGAATATTTTCTCAAATTTCTTTTTTTATTTGAATGTACAATCCTTCCGGTTAATAATGGAAAATAATCTCATTCCAATGGCTGCCTCGGCTGGCCATGCAGTAGCCTACACGATCGGGCCAATTTTTAAGCACATTATCGATTGTGTGCAGCTGTATTTCACCAATGGCTTCACGAATATTGTCCTTTAAAGCGTCAATTGTCTCTGGCTTGTCGGCGTAACACTTATCTTTGAGGGCACCCCACAAATAATAGTCCAACGGTGTCAAATCGCAGCTCCGAGGTGGCCAAACGACATCAGCCCTGCGGCTGATAATGCGATCTTCAAAAACAGGGCGCAAAACATCGAGTGTAGCTTCGGCCGTGTGGCACGTAGCGCCGTCCTGTTGAAACCAAATGTTGCCAATATCCTCCTCTTCAGTTTTTGTGAACAAAAATTCGTTCAACATGGCCCGATAACGATCGCCATTGACTGTAACGGCCACTCCTTGCTCATTTTCGAAGAAAAATGGCCCAATTATGCCTCTGAACCAAAATCCGCACCAAAGAGTGACTCGTTTTGAGTGCATCGGCTTTTCAATGTATGCGGGTGGGTTTTCTGTGCCCCAAACGCGTCAATGTAGCTTGTTTACATACCCGCCAAGATCAAAATGAGCTTCATCTGAAAAGACGATTTTTTTGGCAAAATCGGCATCTTCTGTAAGTCGATCGCAGGCCCACTTAGCGAAGCGAAAACGCATTATTTCCCAGCGTTGCTCAAGCGTATACACAACCATATTCGTTCAGCGGAAGGATAAAACTAATTATCTGTCAAATCAGACATGAGCTAAGTGTTACCATTCACGAAATTAGCACTAGTTGAAAAAAAACGTTAGATGGCGGACCCTTTAGTATCGGAGCATTGCTTAACCGCCTCCTACGCGCCACAGAGATACATTCAATCCATCCATACCACACTGCTGTATAAACGTATTAAACTTTTGAATATGGCGTTGTTTTGACAGGGACAATGTAGCCAAGTTGTCCTTATCCTCCTTAAATTCATCATTCTGAATTATTTACACAATTTTCAAAACCGCTAAATTCAATTCTTTCGTATCCAACGCTATAGAGTTAACGCGACATTTGTTCTTGGTACATCGTACAAACCTGATAACATAAGCTACAATACGGACCACTTTCCTATATGAAGAACATTTTTCAATCATACATAAAATAATATTTTCTAAACGCACTTCTGTATGGACAAGAGCTACCTTCGTCTTCTTATTGTTCAAAGTAAGCGCGTCCGGTGACAAAAAACAATGAGAATTATTTGGCCACATATCTGAGTTCAAAGTCAGAAACTGTGGCCCTGAGAACCACTAAGAGTTTTTTAATATTAATACATCACAGCCTCTACATACTATATCGGCTGGATTTTCAGCTGTAGGCACATAACGCCAGTTTGCATCGACAGCCATATCTTGAATCTGTGCCACCCGATTGCTAACAAACGTATTCAGTGCCGATGGATGGGTCTTAATCCAGTGCAAAACAACTTCAGAATCGGTCCAAAAGTTTATCTTATCCACATGAAATGTTAGAAGATTTGGCTTTACTGTAGTTTTGCCAATAAATGTGCTGCACACAATTCAAATCGTGGTAACGTTTGTACTTTTCTACCTGGCGCTACTTTCGACTTTGCCACTAGCAATCGGCTATTTATGCCATTCATGTCTTTGGATACTACGTATATGCAGCAGCCATATGCTCGCATTGGAGCATCTGCGACAGACGCGTTAAGCGTTGTACCAACAAATCGGGGTATAACAACTGAACTTATTTGCGACAATATATCTTTAAACATTTTCCACGCGGTCTCCAAATGTTGAGGAATCGATTCGTCCCAATCAATACTGCCTTCCCACAATCCTTGAAGAATTATTTTTGACCGAATTATAATGGGAGTCATTAATCCCAAATGATCAAATAGACGAGATTGATAAAATATTCCTCTTAGTAGATGACAGGTTTTCCAAGTCATTTTCTAACTGAAAACATAAAGCATCTTTCCGCGGATTCCATTTTATTCCAAGCGTTCTAATTGAATCGGAGCCAGAAAACTCCAGTGGTGTCACGACCTGATCACTATTATACCCGCTGCAGTTTGAATGCAAGCGAAAAATGAGTAAACGTTTTGCTTGAAGCATCAAATACAACTCTTAACTTTTTTGTAGTGCTATGAGCTCTGCTCACGCATTGATGCGGGATGAAATAGTGAGGCCCGCTTGGAATAACATTGTACATAAGTGACATGTAGTTAAGAGATATATACTCTTTCATAAACGCATTGTATAATTTGTTCAATTCCGGATGTTTTACTTTACTTGAACCTAAAGACAGAAATCGACGCTTTGCTATTTCAAATGAATTTCCTAAATTTATCGGATCCGTTTTAAAACGAAGCGGTATTTCAAATCTTCCATCGTATGTACGTTTTGTTTTAACGTTAAACATATTTTCGCACATACGCTGTTCTTCCGTAAATTTACTACAATTTGGTACTTGTTCTATTTCCCAAAACTTTTGAACTAGCTCATTCAACATTGACAGATTCTCGTTATCGCCAACAAGCGAATCTGAGAGTTCACATTTGTCCTAGGTTTGTATTTACCAGACAGTATCCAACCTAATGAAGTTTTTTGCAGTGTCGGTAGCAATCGACATAATTTAATTTGTCCAACTGACAAAAGGTCGAAAAATGATTCAGCCCCAATTAACATATCAATTTTCTGTGGTTTGTTAAATTGAGGATCAGCTAAAACAATATTATATATATACTGGTTATCTCCATTTGCTCATTTGGCTGAGGACTGGATATCGATTTCAGTATATAGAATTCAAAATTGTTCTTAGAGGAGTTTACCACTGTAGATAATCGTTGACGTACATTTCTATTACTCTCGCCAACACCAATAACGTTCAAACAAGTATCAACGCATTTTAAGGAAAGCCGTTGAGCTATTTCTTCTGTGATCAAGTTCACCTGTGAGCCAGAATCGAGCAGAGCCCGTGCAACTTGTTATTTTCCTCACTTATCCTTAATTTGCACTATTGCAGTCGCTAGAATTACTTGTTCATTTCCCTGTACGTACATTGTCATCGCATTATGTATGTTACTCCTATTCATCGGTACATTAGAACCTTGGACTAAACTACGATCATCGGTAGTAGGCGTTTGATAGCGTTGAGCTGCACTACTCGTAGTAGGAGTGTTACATTGGGTCCATTGTGCTGGACTAGTGGAATTACTAGCAGCGAAATTACGTTTTATCAACTCTTCATTGTGTAATAACGAGTGATGTGGCCGTTGGCACTGATTACAATGTGGAGAACGACACTTTTTCACAGAATGCCCAATCCTCACAGTTAATACACAAACCTTTTCTCTTTGTGTATTCATTGTATTATTTGTGTATTATATTCAAATAATTTTCCTCATTCACCTGAAAAGCCTTTACTGTTCGTAAAGCATCATCTTGCAGACTTGCCAACAAATGATTAAATTTCTCTATTTTCGTCAATGTTGGTTCATCGTGAACCAAATTGTTGAAGCAGGTGATGAAATTTTCTATACTCTGAATACTTTCCATTGAATTTTGGATGTTTCAGATAATAAAGGCGATTAGCAGGAGGAAGTTGTACTCCCATTGAACAATCGTGTTGCATACTAGTACGTCGAGTCCTACCTAAGCGCGACAGTATCAACGATTTTGTACATATACAAACTGCCTCCAATTCTTTTATTATTTTATTGTCATCTGGAGTTAATCGTTTAATTTCAGTTTGGTACGCCATCAATTGTTTCATATAGGAGTCCAATATCTCTAGCCTACACTCTAAATCGATAGGATTTAAAGTACCCGCTCTATCCTCTAAAAGCTTCTTAATTCGAGTGATATTACCCTTAGCCGATGCCCTTTGCTTTTGTAGGGACAGAAGTTGGGACGCGACATCATCGTTATTCGACATTTTCTCGCCTAATTCCGTTACTATGAAATGCTCACAAGTTAACACAGTTATATAAGTCACTTTCGAATGATCCACGAAAGTTTCCAACGATTAAGTTCCACAAACAAACACAAGAATGACAAGTAAATGCTTTTATTCGACTTTTGTATTTGTGTTATCTATATTTTTTAATTTATTTATTAGAAATTGAGGCATCTGCATTCGAACAGTCCACAATATCGTCACAGCACCAAATCTGTCAAAATAAGACTGGTCAGAAACACACAGGAATAACAAATAATGAAATTAAATGAAAATTGTTGTGGTGTAAACACTACACAGTGAACTCTCGGTAGTATGAACTTCCACTATAGTGAACTATCCACTAATGTGAACTTTTATTTCTTAATATGAACCCTCTAAATAGTGAACAAAGTTTAATGGTTCTAAATAGTGAACAGTCCAGACAAAATTTTTTTTGTTTATTTTTTAATTTTGGGAATCCCCAGATTGCTAACAAACGAAAACAATAGTTTTTCTTTATTGACAGTCAGTAATCAGTTGTCTTTCGGCACGCATAGAGGTACACTTGCACTTAATTTCATCGTATATATGTACATGTTTAGTAAGAAAGATGCCTAAGGACAAGCGACATTTTTTAACCATAAAGGAAAAATGTTAAATTCTGCAACTTTTACAAAAAGGATCGAATGTTACAGCATTAGGTAAAAAGTATAATGTTACGAAATCAACACTCAACACTGTTAACAACACTTTCTAAGGACCTGGAAAACGTAAAACACTGCGAACTTCAGAGCGTCCAATAATGGAAAAATCTCTTTACAATTGGTTTATTCGTATGCGGAATAAAAACCTTCCGGTAAGTGGGTTGATGCTGAAAGAAAAGGCTAAACAGCTTCACTCTAATATAAATGAAAACGGACATGACTTCAATGCCAGCGATGGATGGCTTCAAAAATTCAAACAAAGGTACGGGGTTCGACTTCTAAGGATTTGGAGAGAAAACCTTAAAATAAGAAAATATAAGAACTCGGTTTATCCAACGATGCTGATGAGTCTGGCTCATTTTTGAAACTTCTTCATCAAACGACGTATGTAACGTCGTTCCAGGTGCAAAGATGGAGAAGAAAAGAGTAACATTTATATGTTGTGCCAATGCATCTGGATCCTAAACTTCTTTTTATAGGAAAATCTAAGAATCCGCAGCTTTAAACATTTCATCAGCCCCGTACACTACAAAAACTCAGTCAGCTTGGATGACTTCTTCTGTTTTTAAAGATTGGTTTCACTACTCCTTTGTTCCTGAGGTAAACTTTATTTTCCCACTAAGGTTACGATTTTTTGACTAAAAACAGATTACCAGTTAAAGCTCTATTGTTTCCTTAGGCTGCATGCAGAGTGCGCGCTGAAAGCCGAGCCGAGCTGAAAGCTGATTGAAATTCAAAAACTGTTTCCATACAGATTAGTACAAATAAGAGTCAGGGTAGCAGAGTGAAAGCCGAGCCGAGCTGAAAGCTGATTGAATGGAGGAAACCTGTTTTGAAGCGTTTTTTTCGAGCTGATTGTGGCTGATATATGATATTTTTGATTGCATGTGTAAAGATTTAAGTTTTTTGTAATTTTCAAACGGTTCTTGACGTTTTGATATTGTTGAAATATTTCTCTCTGTTTTGTTTGACAAATTTTTCGAATATTAAACAAAATTATTCAAATTTGATTAATCATATTTATTATTAAGCATAGTTCTAATTAATCCGAAATTTAGATTTTTAGATTAATTAACTAATCACATTATTGATTAACCCTAATTTTGACTATCATGTTGTTTTGTGTATATTTTATGTTGTTACATTTCTAACTCCGTTCCTTTGTTTCTTCTGTACCCCCTATTCTACTTGCTAACATACATGTATGTATACATACATATGTGTTTATACTCCATAGACATACAGTGAGCGTCAAAAGAAAGTTTACACCAAATGTTTTTATAAACATTGTTTTACTACATTTTGATGCAAAATGTTACATACAGAACAATATTGGAAAATTGATTAGTATTTAAATAAAAGTTAAATTCATGAAAATATTAAGGGGGAGAAAATGTTACATTAGAAACAAATTAACGTTTATACTAATCAATTTTCTAATGTTATTTTGTAAGTAACATATTTTAGCACAATGTAATAAAACGATGTTTAAAAAAACATTTGGTGTAAACTTTCATTTGACGCTCACTGTATATAAAGACATTCCATGCTCTTGCTGTTGTCAACGCAGTGTGTGATTGGTTTTTTGTACCGTTTGTTTTTGAGTTTTGGATTTTTTTGTTGGAGTTCTAATTTGTACTGATCATTCGGTTTTCTGTGTTGACTGTATTCAGTTGTAATTCAAGTATGGACATTGAACAAACGATAAGCGAATTTTTTTCTCGCCCTGCTTTGTGGGACCAGAAAAACAAGTGTCATCATAACCGTATTTTAGTGGAAAAGCTATGGATATCCGTTGCAAAAGAAATGAAAGTATCAAGTAAGTATTGTTTTAATATATTAAAGTTTATTAACTACAAAATTGATCTCGTATTAATCTACCATTTTTTACGCTGGTTTTATTATATTCTTTTTGAGACCTTGTTGGATTTTGCTTCTGCATTTCTGGTATACATTTTTCATCTAAACCCTCTAGATCAATAATAATATTGTGCAGAAGACAAATAGATTTAACAATGGTTTCGGCGAAAGGCGGCTCGGTTTCTATAAAACTCTAAATTTAGCATTTATAATTCCAAAAGCACATTCGATGCATTTTCTAGCTCTCGAAAGGCGGCTATTAAAATACTCATGCTCTTCGGTGCAGTCTTTTCCGCTGTACGGCCGTAACAAACACTCTAAAAGAGGATATGCTTCGTCTCCCAGAAAAACATATGGCACAATTGGATTGGTGTTTGGTAGATTTGTGTTGGGTGGTGCCTGTAGTTCCTTATTTTTTAAAAGTTTAAATATTTCAGAAGAGCTGAAAGTACCACCATCGGTCTGTTTTCCATATCCTCCAACTTCAATAGCAATAAATTTGCAGTTAGCATCGGCAATTCCTTGCAATACAATTGAAAAAAAATGTTTATAATTATAGAACATTGAACCAGAATTTGCTGGACACTTGATCCGTATGTGTTTCCCATCGATAGCACCAATACAATTTGGGAAGTTCCATAAATTCCAGCATTGCGCTGCAACTTCTTTAAAACACTGTTCTGTTGGCTGCGGCATAGGAATAGTAAATAATTCCTCCCACAGCGCTACGGTTGTTTCTTTAACAATATATCCAACTGTTGTTCTGCCTAGTCTAAACGAAACAGCCAGTGATGCAAATGATGCTCCAGTTGCCAAATATCTAAATTAATTAAAAAAGATGTGCTAATTACAATTGTTATACTCATTTTTTTATTAATTTTATTTTAGAGGAAGATGTGAAAAAAATGGAAGTATTTACGCGATCAATTCCGAAACGAACTACGCAAAAATCCAATTCCAAAGTCTGGTGATACTGGATCACAAAATGATTACAGTTGGCCGTACTTCCAGTCACTCCTGTTTTTAAAGGACCAAATGCAGTACAGACATTTAAGTTTATTGTGGCATAAAGTTTATTGAGGCATACTAAAGCCAACAAAGGCAAAAGTTGATGAAGAAGTGGTTGCTGTTGATTTACAAGAGCAAAAGGAGGATGTCTGTAATATGTCACAAACCGATAATACAGACCATACGTACGATAGTTTTGAGTCCTACTCTGAAGTATCAAGAAAGAAAAAAATACTCAGAACAACACTGCTCAACTGTTAGAAATTGAAAAACATAAATTGAAATTCCTAGAAAGAAATAGTTCGAAAAAAAAACAGTAATCGACGAAGATGAAGCATTTTTTTTAAACTTTATTGCCGCATATTCGGAAATTGGATGCAAAAGATAAATTGTTATGGCGGATGGATGTTCAAAATGACTTATTTAAATATTTATATGGAAAAACACAAAATACGTCACAAGTGCCCAACGAAAGTTCGCGATATGCGGCTTTATCATAACCAATCAGCTCTTCGTCGGACATGGACAATGTATACTCTGTAGACCTAAGTACTACTCATCATTTTCACCCAAGCGAATTTGGCCCAACTCTAACTCAAAATTTACCATCAACTTCTTCATCATTTCATCAAATGCAAATTCAAAATGTACCGTCAACTAATTCATATACAGATTCCATGTACGAAAAGATATAAATAATTTAATAACTAAAAATGTTTGCATACAAAGAATTTTTTTTAATAAAATAATATATCACACTGGGAGAAGCGAAATACTCTTCATCCGACGAATCCATTACTGTTCACTTCAATTTTATAAACACAAATGAATAGCAAGACTACAAAATAAACATTCATAAATACAAAACACACAGCAAAAACAGCGCCTATTTAAAAAATTAACGTTTATACTTATCAATTTTCTAATGTTATTTTGTAACATTTTGTATCACAATGTAATAAAACAATGTTTATAAAAACATTTGGTGTTAACTTTCTTTCTCACTGTATATATAAGACATACCATGTTCTTGCTGTTGTCAATGCAGTGTGTGATTGGTTTTTTGTACCGTTTGTTTTTGAGTTTTGGACTACAAAATAATCATTCATAAATACAAAACACACAGCAAAAACAGCGCCGAATCAGCGCCGATTTAAGCCTCACTCTGCCATCCCCTAATTTCCTTCTCGCATGAAATAAGTTGGGATCGGCTCGGCTTTCAGCGCGCACTCTGCATGCAGCCTTAGTTATTATTATTTCATTAATTAATATAAAAACATACATTGTTTATAATGTCCGTCCAATGAGCTAAAGTGTTTGTGATACACATCCATACATACTCTGAATAAAAGTGCATATGTATTTAAAACTCCTTAAGTTTCGAATAATTTATATGTTGTTTTACTAATTCCTAGAATTTCATTTCGTCGTAGACTTTGGTGTTAGACAAAATACCCCAGAATGATGCTACATAATTCTGCAATCGAAAATGTGAACAAATTCGATAAAGTGAACAACCTTGGTTATTATTAGTTCACATTACCGCGAGTTCACTGTATTATCATTTACTATGTTGGTTTGTAGTGGATTATTAGTGCGTATATAAATCAAATGACAATATAATCAATTGTGTGGGAAAATTTGTTACTTGTGTGAAGATGTTCGTTAATTGTATGAGGATGTTATATTTTGTTATTGTGGAGCAAATATTTGCACAAAAATATTATTTATCGGAACTGTGTGTACAAGTGGTATGTGTGTGTGTGTATAAGGAATATGAGTGTGTTTGCGTAGGGGATATGGGTGTGTGTGTGTGTGTGTATGATAAGCACTTTTAATGTTGTGGTTATAAAAATTATGGTATACAACTTTTTAACTACTTTCAGGTTAGTATTGTAATTTCATTTTTACAACCTTTTTATCGCTATATTTGTTTACCAACCAAAACAGCGCCGGAACAGCAGCTGTATTCCAATTAACAGCAGCACAACAATACCGCCGATGCTCCTGGAAACCAGCAAATAAATCAACCAGAATTCCAAAGCAACAGTAGCACCCAAATCCACAGCAGCACCAACTTACAACAGTCCAACAATAGATGGAACTGGCAGCAGCAATCCATGGCCACAGCACCAACTTGCAACAGTCCAACAATAGATTCAACTGGCAGCAGCAATTCAAGGCCACAGCAGCAACTTCTTGGAGGTACTTTTATTTGCCCCACGTTGGAGGTATTTATTTATTTAATTTTAAATTTCATTTATTGTAAACAAAATTTCAATATTTTGAGGGAAAACTTGCCGAAAAGTGTTGAAAACATGGGACTTGACCGCAACACATTATATTTTCAACAGGACAAAGAACCCAAACACAAGAGTAAGTTGGTGATGGAATGGTTCTTATGTCGAGTTCCACACCAACTACATTCGCCTCCTCAGTCACCAGAACTCAACCCTATTGAACATGTATGGAATCTGCTTGAGAAAAGGATCAGGGAGTACGAGATTTTACCCTTATAACGGAAAAATTGGTCCTCAGTATGAAAACCCGGCTCAAAGCGGTTATTGCCGCCAAGGGCTACCAAACCAAATAATAAACAATGTGAAAAATACTATATCTTTGAATAATTTTAAGCAAAGTACAAAATATGTTCTAAGTGTTTCCAAACTTTTGTTACTATAAAATGTGTAATTTTTTTTATATTTGCTCCTAGAGCCTAGGAAAGTTTTTTGTTTGTTTTTTTTTGCATTCGATTATTAACAATACTACCGACAGCTGAAATAAAAAACAACTGTTTTTATTTTTCCTTTATACATTTGTTTTTTATTGCAGTATTTAAAAAATTCTACGGTGCTTCCAAACTTTTGTGAGTAACAGTACACAAAAACTAAAATAAAATAATTCAATGTGCAAGGTTCATTGCGCCGTGTTGTATACGAGGTTAACCATATCGTGAGAACCACACCTCCTGTGGTAAAATGTTAATTTGTTTTCCCCGTTATATAATTTACCCTCCTCATGAAGTCGCAATCGATCGCAAAATGTTCCCGAACTCGTTTGTACCGATTTTGCACTTTTCAATGTGCAAGTTGCTGTTATCATTTTTGGAGCAACACTCCAGGAACCCTATGGCTAGCTCAATCATCCATGCATCTACTCCCTTCACTTTTGCCATTTTGGCCTTTTCGTAAATACTCCTGCAAGATGGGCTAATCCAAATACCCATATCGTCTTTCTTTGTCCTTAGACCCAGGCAATGTCTACGAATTCGCCTTTCTTAATCTTTTCATTTGGCTTGACGTTATCATATACCATGCTGGGAAGGCATATGCTACTATCGGCCTCATTATTTGCTTATAAATTAAAAGTCTGACTTTCTCGCTTAGTCCCCTTCTTTTGCCGAGCAGCCTAGCGTACATTGCGTATGACTTTCTCATTTTGTCCAGAATCATATCGACGTGGTGTTTGAATTGCATGTTTTCGGAAAATTTCACTCCTAAGTATACCATCTTATTTTTGTTCGCGATTATTTCGCCTCCAAGCTGTATTCGTGGCTCATAACTCCTTGGATTTTTATACAGGTTTCCCTTTGGCCATTAGGCAAGAACATTTTGGTACATTTAGTTTGAGGAACCATTCTTTGAAGTAGGTCTCGAGTACTCCCAGGTAAATTTGCATTTTAGTCTTCGTTTTCTGGTTGCGGTATGTCTGCAAGGTACAAATTATATAGAACTGGGCCTAGAATGGATCCCTGCGGCACTCTAGCTTTTGTAGTTCTGGTCTGAGATTTTCGCCTTCTACTTCTATCGCGAACGTTTTCCACATAAGGTAATCGTATATTATTCTTGTTATGGGGTCTTCTATTCCATATTTTACCTTAATTTTGTAAATTTTTCCCTCGCGCCATACCGTGTCAAAGGCTTTTTCAAAGTCCAACCTGACCGCCAGCGTTGCCTTTCTCTGGTTGAGTGCATGAGTAGTTAATAGACCTTTTCCAAAACCAAATTGGAAGCCCACGAATATTCTCCTGTCCTCTATTTGTATGTTTAGTCTATCCAATATTAGTTTTTCGTAAAATTTCCCAGCATTAGAGAGCAGGGCAATTGGTCTATAAATTGCCGCCTGCGAAGGCTCCTTTCCTGGATTTATCACGGGTATTATTCTGGCATGCTTCCATTCTATGGGAAAGTACCCCAAATTCAGACAATTGTTGAGTAGAGTTGCTAGGCGCCCCTATATTCTTCTATCAGATTTTTTGAGAATGAAATTAGACCACTGCTTTTCTTATTATTCAGCC
This sequence comes from Phaonia tiefii, assembly GCA_963931995.1. Classification (NCBI taxonomy): domain Eukaryota; kingdom Metazoa; phylum Arthropoda; class Insecta; order Diptera; family Muscidae; genus Phaonia; species Phaonia tiefii. The sequence goes on from OZ008368.1 coordinate 90,384,782, forward strand.
TTTTAAGGGTTGCTCCTATTTCATCTGATGTGATAAGTCTGGTTGTACTATTCCCATTAGTCGGATTTTGGGAACTTTGTATGCTTGAGAACGTTACTAGAGGGCTGTTATTCTCCCTTCTCAAGTTTTTCGACCCAGTATTCTTCTTCGTAAGCTGCACTTATTCCAGCTACAGCAGCATCGATTTCGGCGACAGTCTATAGTAATCTGTCCTGTTTGCAGTTCGTTATTAAAAAGTCTTCTGTCCAGTCTTTTATAGTCATATATTTCCTTTGGCCTCTGTGTCTAGTTCGTTTATATCGAGTATGAGATCTGTTGCCCTATGGTCCGACTCAAAGTCTATCGTTCGTATTGTGTGTCCATTTTGGTCGTAGTCTATTGATATAAGTGTAGTAGGTGTTATGAAAACGTCCAAGTATGATAATTATCTTGTAGGTTCATTTGTAGGTCTTATTTCAATATTCGGGGAAGTCAGCAACTATTCTCTTAATATTTTACCACTAGCGTTTGCGATATTCCCTCCCCAGTAGGGATGCTTAGCGTTTAGGTCCGCTCCTATTACCACTTCGCTGGTTCCTACGATATTTTCTAGAACATCGAGGTCAGTGGTATTAAGTTTTTCTTTGGGTCTAAGGTATAGGGCCATTATAAAGATATCATTGCCTCTCTTATCCTTTACCCTTACGATTGTGTTCTCCAATCCTTTTACATTTGCTGATATTCTTTCGTTTTTTCCCTCACGGATGCATATGGCCATGCCCCCCTCTTTTCCTTTATTTCTATCTTGTCTATGATTTATGTAGTCTTTTAGCTGGAATTTATGTCTTGAGGGCAGTTTGTGTTCCGCTATCAGCAGCACATCTGGCTTGGGTATTTCGGTGACGTTCTGAATGTTGAGCCTTTTGGTTATGGACACAACCGAGTTGACGTTTACGAATATTACTTTTAGTGTCTTAGTCATTGAGTCTTAGGCTTACTAAAAGACCAAATAGGGCCCTGGTTTTTTCTGCTTCAATTTTTATTCTTGAATATTCTTCTGCAAATTCGCCAACTTTGCACATACATGTCATAAAATCTCTGCCCAGGTATTTGGTGCAGTATACGCCAATTTCGTTGAATTTGTTGCTCGCCCTTGTCATTTGGCTCTGTCCCCTATTAGTATTCTGGACTATCACATTTGGTCTATTATTGTTTATCTTCGCCGCATTTGCATATGAGATGGCGTAAATCGGTTTGTTAGATTCATTGTCTGTTTTCTTTCCGCTCGTCTCTCGTTGAGCCTTTTTTTGAACTCTTTTCTTTTAGGGTGTAATTGGGATCTGGCTACATGGCCCTCTTTGTCACAATTTGCACATTTCACAGGCAGCCCAATTCTCTTTATTATGGTACCCGTGACCTGATCCTTTATTGTGTATTCCTCAGTATTATCTTATTTTTTGGGAACCTTGCAGTTTCCTGGCCCGTGGGGCAAGCTACATTTGACGCAGCGATAGAGACATGGCCGTATCTTTGACAATTGCGGCATTGGATTAGCCCCCCTCTTTTGCAGCGCTCCAGCCTGACACGGCAATGGAGGATGAATTTAATTGAGAATATGGATTTTACATCAGAGTCATGGCTGAATTGCACCAGCCATCGGTCCCCGTTTAACTTAATGATTCGATTTATTTTCATTTGAATTCCCAGTAATTCTAGGTAGTCTTTCATATCGCTATGTTCGTAGGTACTGGAGAGTCATTTAATTATGATCGAGATGGGTTTCAAATCCCATGGGGTACAGGTGGAGAAATTTATTTTATTCTCCTTCAAAAAGTACCGACCATTAAGTGGTCGTTATTATCATTAACTATATAATGTTCCTATTCACTATTTTAATGGAGAATAAATTGTGCCCTAGTAATCCTTTTATTTTATTCGTCATTAATTTAACATCTGAATTTTAAATTGTTATTGTAGGTCTTAGCTTTTGTCCGGTTTTGGTGTTGTTGCTGCTGTGGTTGCGGCTGCTGCTGTTGATGATGTTGCGCTCGCTGTTGTTGCTGTGGGTGTTGTTGTTGTTGTACTTGATCTTTGTCAAGATGCGATTGTATATCCTTCCTTCCCAATCTTGGAAATTCATCAATGCTCGTTTCTTGGTTTGTCCGCGGTACTCTTCTTCCCGTTGCTACATGCCACTGGCCTTCGTCGTCTATTTCGGAATCTTGCAAGACGGTTTTATCTACGCAGCCTATGGGGCCTCCGGCAGCGCCTTCCATAGTTATTTCGTTTTCTGAGAACTGACATTCCATATCAGTGGAGTGATCATCTTCAAGATCCTCAGGGTTGTCATTTTCAATAATATTATAGAGATTTATATTTTAATTTTGTAGCTCACTGTATTTTATCTTTAATTCTTCCAACTGAGTTTTTGAATTTAATAGTTCATTGATTTGTCTTTGCATTTCACACATTTTTTCTGAAGGTCCTCCATAACGATTGATCCGCTTGTGTCTTAAGTCTTTTTTGCGCGATTTTTAATAATAATAAAGTTTTCTAAATTTTTGGCAATTTTCAAAACTTTTTTCTTCAAATTTTTCACTTTTTCCCAAAATTTTTTCAGATTTTCAGTCACTTTCTTGTTTTTTAAAAATTTTCAGATTTTTTCGAAATGCCTAAGGGAAATCTCAATTTCCACTTTCAGGATTTCCACTTAGGACTTTTTCGCTTCAGTTTAGCACACTATGAACACAAACACTGTAATGAAGTATAAGTATGTAGAACTATAAGTTTACTGCAGTGGTTCTAACTCGCTTTTATGTCTGGAGTTTTTTCTTTTCTACGGGGTGTGTGAATAAAGCAAATTCTAATTTCGATTATTTTGTGTCTAGAATGTCCTGTCGTTGAACAATACTAGTGGAGTTGCAATAGTCCATATGGACATACATATATCGAGCATATAAAAGTTGGAAGTAGGGTGTTTTCACTTAAGGGAATTCAAGAAAGTATCACAATCCCACTCGAAATATTGGTTTTAGTTTTAAATTAGACTTGTGACGATTTAGCTTTTAACTGACCACAAACGTAATCAAGTTTTAAAGCCCGGTATTAAATTTTTATGAAATTTTCGTTGCCATTAGAAGTACGTGCATAAAAAAATTATAAATATTTCATGAACCAGAAAATTCGCTTACTTTCACAAGGGTGCTATGCCAAGATATTTCGTACGAAAACAATTGTTTGATAATTGTTTGACACCGGAATTTTGACATCTCGATAGTTTTAACAACCAAAAGTAACACCGCATGCGGTAAAATTAAAATGCAGTGCGAGGTATTATAAATAAAATATTTGCAAGGTAAATCAAAGATAGGTGGTATTTCTCCGCAACAAAATTTTCCATTCAGAGATACATGACTAAATTTCGCAAGAACTGAATACGGGGCTTAACTATAAAGGTGTGTTTGGCGTTATTTATGGGGTGTGTTGAAGAGAGAAGTTCGCTTAAGTCCAGAAGGTCTGTCATTAAAAAGAGCTTGAAATGAACACTCGTAATTAATTAATTATTATTAAGCTTTTGTATGCTTTTAACTATTAAGTGATTTATTAAATAATTTGTCTATAAATTTGTTCGACAAACTCCCGAAAGTTTAGAGAAAATGAGTCGAAATAGTGCTGCGCGAGGGAAGAGAGCAACTCACCCATACAAACTCAAATTATGGCTGCATGCGGTTGCTGACATCTGTTGTATACTCTTCATAAATTATTTAAGAAATTTTTTTGTTTTGCTATACCATTATACTGTGTAGTTGTGCTTGGTTGTGAAACGAATTTACTTTAATCGTTGCAAAAATTGCAGCTTAAACCGCAGTTGAGTTGATTGAGCGTTTTTAATAAACTTTGAAAATCACGAGATACTAATCTGCAATCTCCCTTATAGGGTCAGTCTTGGCGAAGGGCAATTATTTTCAAGATTTACTTGTCATTGAAAACTCTTGCTTTAGTACGCAAGTTTCAGAGAGCAGCATAAAGACACTAACACCACTATTCTGTGTATGTGGTAACAATCACACTGTTACCACAAAATTGTTTCACCATTGTTTGTATCTAGTATTCTAGCAACACGGTGACTTCGAAAAACTCACCTCGTAACAAATAATTCGCCTTACAATAACAGATTGTGAAAAGTAGAGAAAACAAAACAAAAACATATGGTCTTCTGCACAAAATGAAAGCGGCAACAAAGGACAAGTAAGTATTTAATGTATTTATGTGTTATTGAATATAAATTATGTCTTAGGAAATTTGAGCGCACCGCAAAGGCGCAGTTGGAATGCTGTATTGCCTTCGTCAAGGAACATGCTGACTAGAGCCCTGCATGAAGATTTTCTGTTTGTTATTTTACTGCTGTACCGGCACCTTGCGAACGAAGAAATGTAAACAACAAAACGAATAACAAAGAGAAGCACAGTAGACCGGTTCGGTCAGATCATCGTACTCGCTCCGATTGACATACACTGGTTCTCGGTATTCGGTAATAGAGAAGAGAGCTTTGTTCGTATTCTGTAAGCGAGATTGTGATAAAATACTACGAGGCAGAGCAAACTACACCGAATACGTAGAATATACCGTAAGTTTGTTTACTTTATTTTCTTTGCAATGCTCAGTGTGTTTTAGTGAAGCCAGCAGTAAAAACACTTTTTTTGCACTCCAGCATAAATTAAATCATCAAATTATTAATACGAGTATTAAGGCGAAAATGGAAGTTGAGGAAGTAAGTAACATTAAATATCAATGTATATGAAGTATACCTGTATCGTTAAACTAAATAATTCGTTTAGAATTCAAACCAATCATCAATAAAAATGTGTGAATCACAGGCAATAGCGGAGAAGATTTCAAGCGGTGAAATGACCTTGTGCGAAACAAAGGGTAAAAGCAAGGTCTGGGATGTATTCGCAAAAATAATGGAGCAAGATGGGTCGCCGGTGAAAAACTTCGTCAGCTGCAGACACTGCAAAAAGCTTCTTAAATACAGCAACTACTCAACATCAAATCTTGTGAAGCACAAATGCTACCTGGTAAAAAGCAGATCTGAGAGTTGTCAAAAAGTCGAAGTTGATCAAGCTACGAAAAATAATATTACAAAACTAATGACGGAATGGGTAATAAAAAATTGCAGACCATTTAATTTGGTGAAAGACGATGGTCTACAAGCAGTCTTAAAAGAATTTACATTGATTGGAGCAAAATATGGTACAAATGTGGATATAGAAAAGGCGCTTCCACATCCCACAACAATTTCGAGGAATGTTGCAACTATTTACGAACTGTGTTTTTCGAAAATAAAAGCGGAAATCGCTTTAATCGAACGAAATGGCTTTGGCTTAACGACCGATGCCTTCTTAAAGAGAAGCTACATTGCTCTCACAATTCATTTTGTAAAGGAAGGAGTTTTGTCGGTTCGTTTACTGGGGCTGAAGTCAATGGAAGGTGAAAGGTGCACCAGTAAGTATTTCAAGTTTTACATGAACTTTTATTTTTTCCACCCAAAACTGTTAGTACATATTCCGTATTATATTACTTTGGTAATTACAGGTGAAAATATATTCAACAAAGTTTAAATGATTTTAATGGAGTTCGGTTGCAAATTCAATAACAAGGTAGTTATTGTAACTGATAGAGGCTCGAACATGATGAAAGCTTTTCGAAACACGCAACATTTCGCTTGCATGAGCCATCTACTCAACAATACGCTGCACAAATCCATGGAAGAAGTCGCCGAGGTAGCGGAATTAAGCAATCATAGTGAAAAATTAGTTAAATAGTTTATAAAGTTGGGCCTTAACGCGAAGTTAAGTGTTTCATTAAAAAGTTTTTGTCCAACTCGCTGGAACACAACTTTTTATATGCTAACATCTATTGAACAAAACTGGGGAGAAATTAATCAATTGCTGCAAAGCAAAAACCAGCTTAGTAGAATTGATTATGTAAATATAAATTATTTGAAAGCTGTAACAAAAATCCTTCAGCCGTTTGAAGAAGCAAGCAAACATTTAGAAGGGGAAAATTACGCTACTTTACATTTGGCCCCTATATATCTGCATCAACTTAAAGTAGAATGTAAACCACACTCCTCCGATATGGATTTTATGCGGAGTTTCAAGGAGAAATTGCTGCATTATTTAGAAACAATAGTGATGTCCCATGTAACAATTCTGCATAATGTAGCTCTGTTTTTGTTTCCTCCAACAAACAAGCTATTGCAGTGTGTGACAGCCGTCCCGTACAGACGTGTTTTTGGTTGTGCTCCGCGTCCCGTTCAATGTTTAATGTTAAACCATAATATCCAGTCCGCGTCGTTGTCATGAATCACAAATTTTAAAATCGTGAAAACATAATGCAAAACCAAAACATTATTACAATATCAAAGTGCAAGCAAATAAAACAAAACGATCAGTACACAAGTGCAATAACATAAACCAACAAGAACAACAACAATAATCGACACCAAATGCTCGCGACACCACTCCGTTCCCAACGCAACATGTTTGACACCGCGACATCAACACAAACCAAACCAAACCATAATCAAACAACAACAAATAAGGAAACAATAACATCAACTAGGCTGTTTACGTCAACCACGCGAAGGGCTTTTATGCCCCTCTCTGTATGGTGCATTTGTTGTCCCCCGCTCCCTCTCCTATACGGTACAGCATAGACTGTGTTTTCTTCGTCTTCTCGTTGCTGCTCAGTGCTTAAGGCATAACACTAAGCATTGTGTGGATATCAGCGGGAAGGCGGGGGACTCACTGTTTGTGTTTACTGCTGTGAATTTGTTCTGTGTGTTTGTGTGTCGCAATGGTGTGTAATTTTGTTATACATTATGGTAACATACGAGGGTTGAGAACGAATTTTTTCGGTGTGTACTCTCATATTAATATTCATCGGCCTGATGTTCTTGCTCTATGTGAAACCCAGGTGCGCGAGGATTCTGATCCACAGGATTTTCACGTTCCTGGGTACCACACTCTATCCCTTTTTATTTCCCACAGAGGCCTTGTGGTTTATGTAAAAAATGGCATAGTGTTTCAGAGTCAGCGACATTTCGACTCACAAGATCCAGAATTTAACTCTCTTTGGTTAAAATTCAAGATTGGAACACATGTCCTACATTTCGGATTTCTTTATAGAAGTCCTAATGCGGGAAGGGAGACATCCTTTAATGGCTTTGACACCCTTTCCGATTCCATTTCTGAGATATTGGGGAATTATCCAGACAGTGAAATCGTTGTTGCTGGTGATTTCAATGTCCATAATTCCTCCTGGTTAACGCATTCGAGCCATACAACTACGGAGGGCCAATACGCTGAGCTCTTCGCCGTTCATAACAACTTAACGCAATTGGTGAATGAACCGACGCACATTCCGTGTGTTCAAGGGCACAACCAAAATTTACTTGACCTCTTCTTAACTTCGCACCCTGAAAAGTACGAAGTTAACACGCTTGCACCTCTGGGTAATTCGGATCACTGTATCATTTCAGCGTCCTTTTCGTATTCAGCTCTTCGTCTCGCTTCAAACACAGTCCCGAAGCGAAAAATTTTTATCTACGAAGAGGCACGTTGGGCAGAGCTCAACAACTTTTATCAGCATTTTAACTGGAAGCTTTGTTTTCTGGACAATGACATAGATGCTGCTGCTGAAATGATCGAGAAGATAATTTTGATTGGTATGAATTCATTCATTCCGACGAAAATTATTTCGGTTAAACCATCGGAAAAAAGTTGGTGTAACCAGACATGCAAGAATGCTGTCAGATCCAAAGAGGACGCGTTCAGAGACTGGCGTTCTAATAAAAACGTTGATACTGAACTGCTACGCAAACAGGCAAGATCCAAGTGTGCCAAAGTACTTCGACGCGAAAAGTTTCTTCACGAACAGCGTATTCGTGCTAAAGTCCTTTCTTTCCCTAGAGGAATTAAGAACTTTTGGTCATTTGCAAGAAGAATAAAGGATAGTTCTTCCTCTATCCCAACTCTTCTTAAAGATGACATAACATTCACTGAACCGGTTGATAAAGCTAACCTCTTGGCTGAAATGTTTGCAAGGAACTCTTCCTTGCCGGATAGCAATCAACCACTCCCCGTGATCAATCACGTATCTTGTTCCATGCCCAAGATATTTTTTCGAACGCGAGGAGTTAAAAAGGTTCTTGCGAATCTCGTCGTAGGTAAATCCCCGGGCCCGGATGGCATATCTGCACTGGGCTTGAGTAGGTGCTCTTCGACACTGGCGTGTCCACTGCGCAATCTTTTCAACCTTGCATACCGTGCCGGAGTCTTCCCTGCGCGTTGGAAGGTTGCTAATGTCCAGCCAATCCCTAAAAAAGGTGATGCAAGTAACCCTGCAAATTACCGCCCAATTGCAATTTGTTCTACGCTCTCGAAGGTTATGGAGAGCATGGTTAACCACCATCTAGTGAAGTATCTTGAGTCCAATGACCTTCTTAACGATCGGCAGTATGGTTTCCGTAGAACGAGATCTACTGGAGACCTGATGGCGTTCCTTTCGGAACAGTGGAGTCGATCCATCCACCGGCTTGGTGAGAGTAAGGTAGTGGCTCTTGATATTTCCAAGGCCTTTGACAGAGTATGGCACGATGCACTCTTGTCAAAGCTCGCTGCTTTTGGTGTCGGTGATAACTTCACTCGATTTATATCGAGTTTTCTCAGAGATCGCACTATACGAGTTGTTGTAGATGGGGTTTCATCCGACGAGCATAAATTGACTGCAGGTGTGCCACAGGGCTCTGTTCTTTCTCCTTCTCTTTTTCTTATTTTCATTGACGATCTCCTGGGTCAGACTGTGAATCCAATCTACTCTTTTGCCGATGACAGTAATCTGTGCCATTCTTATTCATTCGATCGTAGGCCAAGTCTTCAAGAGATTGAAGTCAAACGCCGGACAATGAATGAAACACTCGACCGCGATCTGGTGTCCATTGTTGAATGGGGTCGAAGGAATAGAGTAGATTTTAATGCGAGTAAGACCCAGTGTTGTTTGTTGTCGCATAAGCGTATTGCTGACCCAGGTGTGTCGTTATTGTCTATGGACGGTGTGGATATTGATGAATCAGACGCTCTTGATGTTCTGGGCATGAAAATACAAGGTGATGTCCGTTGGGCAAAACATGTATTTGAAGCGTCGAAAGATGCATTCAAGTGTCTGGGCTTTTTAAAGCGGTGCAAGAAATACTTCACTCCATCTGATTTTCTCAATATCTACACCACCTACATCAGGCCAAAGATGGAATATAACTCCCATATATGGGCAGGTGCTCCTAGGACATCTTTGGAGCTTCTGGACCGTGTCCAGAGGAGAGCGATGGTGTTGATAGGGGACAGTAGGGTATCCAACTCCATTGTCTCCCTTGAGCATCGTCGAAATGTGGGTTGCGTGTCGCTGTTCTATCGATATTTCCGCGGTATGTGTGATATTTCCGCGGTATGTGTTCCTCGGACATCCGTCAACTTATGCCCGACGTGAGGATATTTAACCGAAGCACGCGCGTTTCCAGGAACTCTCATCCGTTTTTTATCGAGTGGCCGGTTAACCGCACTACACACTATAGAGAAAATTCGTTCTTCAGCCGTACAGTCCGTATGTGCAATATACTTCCGGCCAGTGCATTTCCCAGCAATTGTGACATACAAACATTCAAGGCAAATATCAACAGACACTACTCCCTCTTTCCACCCTCTACTACCTCAATTTTCCTTCGCCAACACAATGCACTGCATTTATAGGGGGCATCCCCTGAGTGTTGGTTTGATATAAAAAAAAAAAAAAAAAAAAAAAGTTTTCTGACGTTGAGAAGCAATCCATTGAAGATGAATGCGTTCGTCTTTTGAAAGGCTTCCCAAACCAAGGACAAACACTTCAGGAAGAAGTTCCGGGTACTTCATCGCCAATGTCCAAATATAAAAAACTTTTTTCTGGTTTTGTAGAAGATGAAAGGCCCAGCGACTGTGATGAAATGATTTTGCAAGAATCTCAATTTTATAAAAATACGAGAGTTGTAAATGTTGAAGATTTTAATGTTTTTAATTGGTGGGAACTCCAAAAAAATAATTTCCCATTTCTTTATAAATTAAGCTGCATAGTCTTAGCAACTCCTGCAACAAGTGCTTCTTCAGAAAGTGTTTTCAGCCGCCAAAAACTTGCTACCCCAAAAAAGATCTACATTGAGCTTTCATGAACAAGCAGTTGAGCAAATAATGTTCACACATTTTAATAATGCAAAATGTTAACTTATACAAAGTAACTTTCACTATAGGAAATAAGATGTGAAATATTTTATTTTTTGTTATTTTTTTTAATGAACTATGTAAATAAATCTAAATGATGAAATAAAATAAAAATTTACTCATATCACTGTTAATAGAATGGTAAGTTAAATCGTTTGGTTATGGAAAACTATATTTGTTAAATTAAACAGTCAAAAGCAACTTTTAAACAAATATAAAACCACAATATATTGTCAGAACCATACAAAATAATAAAAATCTACAAAAGGTATTTAATTTTAATTATTTTACTTATGATCTAACGTAACACACCAATTTCTAAATATGACGTTTCCCCATATTCATAAAGTTTTTCCCCCCAGCGATCGGTCCATCTGCGTGAGATCTCTGATCTATACCAAAAGTTCACCACTGACAAAAGCTTCTGCGCTGAGTTCAAAAAGTTTTTCCCCCCAGCGATCGGTCCATCTGCTTGAGAAATATGTAGGCATTTAAAGCTGGAGTATGTAATCGCTAATAGCTCAGTTGTTTACAGTCCGATATGGTTAAAATGGGTATCACTACAAAAGTCTTTCTAAATTCTATAAATCGGTGCTTAAAAATTTTTACTTTATTATCCCTTCGGGAAGCTAATTAAAAAAACCATTTTTTAACCTCACTTTTCTGATAAAAATTTATTTTTTTCATAACAATGTCCTATTATACTTATTTGTTGGTAGGCTCCGATATTAGACAAGACCTTCACTTTTTTTAAGGTATAATACTCACCAACATCCCTTCGAAGACTGGAGATATTTCGTTGAAAACTTTGAAATACATTTGCCGCTTTTTAATCTTTCTAACACAAAAACAAGTCTTTTCTGCTCCATTTCCATAGCACAAAGTAACAAAAGTCCTCCCTCCATTTAATTAAAAGGTTTTGATACTTTTGTCATCAAAAAAATGTGTCAGAATACCGATTTGTGACAATAGTCATATTGCTGTCAAATAGTAAACCGTGGTGACTTTTGTAACCTTGCCAGAATAGGGCTGTAAGAGACTCAGTATACTTTAGAGAATTGATAAAATTTGTTGCAGTTGATAGTATTAGCTGTAAAGAACATAACACTGGGGAGAGTTCAGCACCAACTTTAGCTGTATTTTTGTATGTTAAAATATCTTGCTCTATTTTGCTTTTTATACTTTATATTATAAATTATTTTAGGATTATAATACAAATATCGACAACAAAAGGGAAAATAGAGAGACTTAGGGCTTATTTTTTGAGCGCAAACTCATCTTTGATTTATCAAATATAATTTAAACTCTGAATTAATATTTTAGTTTGATGGTTGACTGCTGTTTAAACGCCCAAAGTTGTGCATTTGAAATATGGTCAAGTGACCATATGAGTTTGACAGATCACAAGAAGAATAAAGCTTCTTTAATTGGTAATGTGAACAATTATAATCACCATCCTAATTGAAGTAACAATAAAAACGAATCATGTACATAACTCGTAGTGCAGTTAGAATTTAATTTCTGCTGAAATACTTTCCAATTTAATTACTTAAATATTTTGAATTTTATCACCTAATATTTGATTGGAAAATGGCGTCAGCTTGATGCATTGTGACGATTAGCCGATAAATGTACGAGTACCGGTTATTTTTCGTGTCATTTGCCACTGTTGCAATATAAGTAGTAGGATTATTTGAAAAAGCACTGAACAGCTCTTTTTGTAATTAAATTTAGATCAGACATAAATCAATATCAACTGATAACCAATTTAAATAACCAGTCAAAGATTGGACCTTAGTTTAGTGCCGACAGAAAAATATTGCCTGAGATAATTCTCAAAAGAACTGCCTTAACTCTTGGATTTTCTCTCTGGTATAAATAGCGGAGGTCTTTGGAATGGAGAGTTCAGTTTGTGATTAAACCCCGTAAAGTAAGCAACGCGAATTGATAGTAAAATACAAGACTTGTTAACGTGTTATAAATACAGTAAACTGTTGTACTGTATAAATAAATAAAAGGAAGTGATACCGTTGTAATTATCGTAATTGAAAACGAACCTTGTTTTATTATTGGGAATAAAACAACGCAAAAAGGACGAATAAGGAAATTCGTAACAATATGAAAATTTCAGTGAACCTTTTTAAACAAAAAACCTTCAGTTTTTGCCAGCTAGTGTTTTGTTAAAACGTATTTTTTGATACATTGGACCTCGAAAAAACACGAAAATAAATTGTAAGTGGAACTCAACGGAATATTATTGATTAGCAAGTATAAATTAATTTCTGACCTTTATATATAACCATTTTAGGACGACAGTAATCAAAGCAACAGTTTAAAAATGTTAATGAAAAACTCAAGAACAATACTAATTTAAGGCTACAACACAAAAAACAAGAAGCATAATTCCAATTTGACCAATACTATCCCAAAAAAAAGGGTGTGAGTTGTAGGAAACTACAAAATCGGAGGTAGCTGCAGGTAACAGCAGCGGCATCAGAACAGCATCCGCGATAATCGCAAAAGGCGATAACATAGATATTTAACATAGTATGTAATTATAATAACACCAGTAATACTATCGGACATGCTGATGCCGATAACATTATGCGGTTGCAGCATCAAAAATTAAAAAATCTTACAAGGGTTTGACAGCATGTCAATCACGATACCAACTAGGAACTGTTCATCATGCCGGAGCCCACAATTAAATATCACTTGGAATCACCCATGAGGAAAACGACCGTAAAAAATTGCATCGGTTTGTGGGAACCCCATTAGCGCAACGCACCTGTACAGATTACAGTTGAAAAAAATTGTAAATTCGAAAAGTTGTAAAAACATGAACAAAAAACAAATGGATATCAAGTGTTCCCCTGGATCTTTCCTAAAAGTTTCAAGTTGTAAGTATTCACATAAATGATTTAAGAAAAAGAAGAAACATTAAATGTTTATTGCAGATACAGAACTTAGGGATAGGATGGCACAAGAGGCGTCGGCCATGGAGGCAATCGACAAAATAATCTTCATCCCTAACGATTCTGATGCCACAATGAAGTCAAATCTGGATTTTGAAAGTCCATGCTGCAGTTCTGATGCGGAACAAATTTAATAAGTAAAAAAGCAGATTTGGAAGAAAATAGCGGAAGATTGGTGTTTGCAAGGCTACAATTTTAATGGGCAGCAAAAATGTTCACTCTGGAAAGGCAGTATAAGAAAACTCAACTTCACAAATTCAAAACTGGCCGTAATAGGCTGACCTACGGCTTTCAAAGGTAAATTATCACCCATGTGCTGCATCCCCATTCGCATTTATTTCACAAATCATTTTACATTCAGAAGTATTAGAGTTTGGTGTTGTGAGATTTCGCTTTTCGAACTTACTTTTTAAGTGGGCGTTTTTACACAGATGAATTGCAACACATGTTTCGCTGCCAAAAATGAAGGGAGACAAAAACAAACAGAACGGTTATTGAATCTTCTCTTGACTTCTTGTCTTGTGTTTCCCCCTGTAAACACAAATAAAATATAAATTATTCATAAATATAAATTTTATTAGAATACTTACATTTCTGCGTGCAACTTCCTTGTTTATTACTTGGATTTCGGATTTACCTTTGGTCGGATTTACCTTTCCAAAATGACCTAACCGAAGCCCAGAGGTCTTACGGTTCAAAAGTTATGACCATTTTACTGAAATGTTTCAATAAAATAAAATCTTAAACGTGTTAATTTACAAAAACAAATAAATGTGTGCTGATATTTCGCTTCCAAAAACAAATATTTTTCCATTTCAGTAAAATGGTCACAACTTTGGTACGGTAAGACCTCTGGGCTTCGTTTAGGTCCTTTTGGAAAGGTAAATCCGGCCACTGGCTCAGAAGTTAGCAATTTACCCTACTACCCTCCGACAACAAATTCGAAAATTTTGAACCCGCTGCCATTTCGCACCCTTGCATTTTCGGACATGGTCCTAGTGGACTTTTCTTCATAAAATGAGCCAAGGAATACGCTGGAGAAATTTGTCCGGAACTTCCTGAATCACCCCGTATGAAAGAGTTGCCACTGATGTAACTCTAAAAGTAAACAAACTGATTGTTGAATTTCTTCAATCTATGGCTTTCGCAACTGTGGATTTTCGAACAGAATAGAAAAGTCAAAATTTGTAGATAATTTTGTTTAATGACTTTTGGCGGATAAATACTTGAGAAACTTTTACTTTTGAACCACCACGTTAAGAAAAAACATACTCGGCTTCAATTCAGCAATGTTCTTTTTTACGTAGTTTGTATTTTTGATACATAAATTGTTATTTAGTTTCACAACATTTGATTGTGAAACCATTTCACAAAATGTCTTGTGAAAATAACGTCAAGAACACCATTTTTGTGAAAAAATTTCACTTTCACAACAATTCGGAATGCAGAACATGGGCGTATGTTTTATATATGTATGTACATATATAAAGCTCAAAAATTTATGTTCTTTATTTAATGAAGCTAATTTGACGAACTCCTACAGGATAGATGTATTAATCCGGAATACACGTTGAATAGTGAGACTGAGGTGGCAAACGCTGATGTAGCTCAAAATGATGTTTTGGTTTCTCCTGAATCAGGTATGTGTTAATTTGTAACAAAAGTAATATGTAGATGCCTGTATACATAGTTCTTTTCATTTCAATAGGACTGCCGTCTTCATCAAAGAAAATGCGAACAGCTTTAGATGATATAATGAAGAAGGCTGAGGAACGTGCCAAGAGTAGGGAGCAAAATGACATGCTTCTTCGAAAAACTTTAGAAGAAAGTATCAGGAAAACAGAGGAGCGTGCCGACATAAACGAGGCATTGGAAATTTTTGAAGATCAAAATGAATTACAAATTCAAACGTTTTTTAATTTGTATTTCATAAAAAATAAATGAAATACAAAATATCAATTTCAATGCTTTATTATATTAAGCATTTATATTGGTTTGTAGTTCAATACTTATTGCATTACGCACGAAATTACCTAGGACGACTTGGCCATGATCTGGGAATGTATCATTACCATCCGGGTTTATATCGGTATTAAATTCCAAATCATCTTCATCTGCAATGTTATGTAGAACACAACAGGCTCTTATAAAGTAGCAAAACTTTTTCATACCATGCAGCTTGTAGTAATAAAGTTGCTTAAACCTCTGCTTCAGCATACCGAATGCGTGCTCAATTCTGACGCGACAAGAGCTTAGTTGAATGTTAAACTGCTTTTGAGCACTCGATAGGTGGCCATTGTCCTTGTATGGTGTCACCAAATATTTGTTGCTGGATAGATAGTCACCTAAAAAAAATATGTAAATGTTAAAAATATAAATTAGGAAATTTAATGTAAGTGCTATTTAATTTTACAAACCTCCACAGTATGATGGTAGTTTGTCGTAAATTGGGGAATTCTTAAAAACCCAATTGTCATGACCCAGGGTATCCCACAAATATATTTATAAATTTTTTATTTTCATCGAAAATTCCCTGAAGATAAACTGTCTATGTACACATCTTTCGAATCCTTTTTAGGATCTATTACGATATGAGTTCCATCTATACAACTTAAATTCAGATTTAATTTATATATTTATTTTCTCAATTTTCCCTACATTTAAATCACACAATTCTTACCAATGGCTTTAGAAAACAAGCATTTTGTGGCAAAAAATTTGCTTGACTCCTTCATATTTTGTTCACTTGGCCACTTAATAGTTTGTGGGCTTAGGGAACTTAGAATAATCGAAACCCTTTGGATCACCAAGCATATTGTTGACAGAGACAGGTTAAACCGATCTGAAAGGTCTCTGAAACTGCAAGCTTCATGCCCGCAAACCACAAAAACATTATTATGTGTACTTGTTCCGTAAGCGTTTTGTCAGTGCGGAGTTATTTGTAGTCATTCCAGTTTATGAAGTGTTGGCACAGATTTTCAAGACTCCTTGAAATTGTAAAATGCATGCGGAACTCGGATTCAGTATAACTCGCCACTGTTGTTTCTATGTAGTCTTTTATGGAATTCCTTCGGCTTCTTTGGCATAATATGTTTAACTCACTGGCCTTAGTTTCATCCTCTCTATTAAGAATGTCAATAATGACGGCATCTATTTCGTCTTCACTTTCCGATGACGACGACTCCAACAATGTAGTCGCAGTCACAATAGCGTACGCTCGTACATCGGGATTTTCATTTCCATCTTAAAAAAAAACTTAATTTTTCTTAAAAACGAAACAGAAACATCATGACTGCACGTTCTCCGACCTACCTGAATTGCTGAACCCAGAATGATGATCATCATTAATCACAACACTAAGTTAGAAAGAAGATTTCCTTTCGATTGGTTACACACAATTCTGTATTAACCACACAAAGTTTGCAACCTTCGCTCTATGTTCTGCAATTTTGCTCCCGGACCTACAGAAAAGTAAGTGGTGGAATAAAGACGGAAATATCTGTACATGTATAACTCACTACAAAATGTATTGTACTTACAAATTCTTCCTACAAATACATTTTGTTCAAGCTAGCACACTTTCCAATAAAGTTGAACAAATTGTATCCTTTGTCACATACAATTTGCCGTGTAGTTACATACATACCTTTGCTGCTGTTACAGTTCTCCAATGATGGCGTCCTCGGTTCAACAGAATTTGATGAATGCCACTGCACATATCTGCTTTCCATTTCTGCTAAATCAATGATATATTAAACAAAATGTTAAAAACTTATTTGTAATTATTATTGTCGTTGTTGATTTATTTTCCCTTTTACTTGTTTACATAAAACAGTGGATTTGAAACAGGTGTTTTATCTTGCAAATTTTTGTGGGTTAAATTTCTCCAACCAAAATTTGCAAGATTTCTAACATCGAACTGTCAAAGTTGTCGCTCCCTGGCTCTCATTTACTGGACTTTTGAGTAAACGAACACGATCCAGTAAAATTTGCACAAATTTTGGACTACTCGAACTACCTAATAATGTCTGATGTACAGAATGTGTAAGTTTAAATTTTGGGTTATTTCTTAGTCTGTTTCATTTCATTTATTGTGTATTGCTTTTGTGTGCATATCGGGTAGGTCTCAGCATCGTCCAACAGCTATTTTACATACCCCTAATTGATAAGGGTAACCCACCCTTGTATAGAACACAGTCTACTCCAACTGCGAAACAGAGTTTGAAAGAAAAAACACACACTGATGTAGTGGCAGCGAATAGTTGGCTTGTGTGGTGGCGGAGCACTCTCAGAGCAAAGAGAATAATGACGTGGTTATAACTACCCAGCAGGAAAGTGAAGAATGCATTGCATTGAGAATGAATTATATAATGCATTATAATAATTACATTATATAAGACATTCCAAAGAAACGAGGGGGTAATATCATTTGACAAAATGATATTAGTGCAGTGCAGTGCATTCCCACGACTGCGAAGATGGAATGTCTTGTTTCTGAGTGTGATGATTGTTCTTTCATTCGGAATGCCGTTATCTGTCGCCTCTTCATTGCGCATACATATTATACGTTTTGCTTTGTTGTTTTATTTCTTGACAATTTTGTCAAAGTGATTTCAATTACAGAGTAGCTAACTCGCTGCAAAACACACAATTTTTCCTCTTTTCATTCTTACCTACCTTAAGTAATAGTAGGCAGGCATAGAGTTGGCAATCCAGTTCTTTCTGAAGTTTGTCACAATACGTCGTCTAACGGGAATTTTCTCTGATGGCTTAACATTCTATTTATAAACCTGGCAGTCGTACACATGTTTCTACTAGAATCGCGTTAATAAGTATGTTTGTGTTGCAACGTTTAGAGGGGAAGATAGACCAAATTTATAAAATTTCAATTTATAAATAAATTATATTAAAATGTTTTCTAAGACCCATTGGAGAAGATTATTATCTAATAAATATTTCAAATGTTTTTTAATTGTAATGTATCTGTACATATAAAATACTTTTTAAAAATAAATTTTAAAGTTATATAAAGATATAAATAGCAAAGATAAAATACAGAATAGTTTATTTAATCCATGTATGTAGGTCGGGGGAATATGTTATATAACAAATTCCTAATTCATTAACATTAGAATGCATTATAAATAATGCATTATAGAATTCATTCTTGATAACATGTTAAATAGTGCATTGAAAAGAACGCATTATATAATGCATTCTCTGGACACATTAAAATAATTCATTCATTTCCTAGGACATCCCTGTGTTAAGAATAATGCATTCTGGAATAAAAAAATAAATGGTTTCCCATTACATCCCATGAAGGGACCGGGGAGAACTTTTCACAATCACTGAGCTGTGCGCTTTCCAGTTTTCACTCACTGATTGGGACCTACAGTTTTACGAATTAGGAAAAAAATTACGGAGTTTTTTTGAAAAACTTGTGGTTTATTTCTCGAGCCTTTTTTATATGAACAAAAAAATATATGTATTCTTTACTTCTACATTTAAAAAAATATAAACTTAATAAAAAAAGGTATGGCATTTTTCCACAGCCTAATAGTATATATTTATTTAAAAAAAGTAACATTTGAATATCTCTTTTATATTAAAAAATAGCAATCAGTCTTTTAAGCTAAGTTACGAGGTGAAAAGTTGTAACGTATACTACGAGGTGGTGGTAAATTTTACACTTTTTTGTTTCAAGTTTTCTTTGCTACGTTTTTTCAACATAAGCATGTTAAAATGTTAAAAAATGTTTAAAAACTCAAAAATAAACTATAAATATTTTTCTAGAAAAAAACTTACGCTTACGTAGATGTGTAGTAATTTTGTTCATATAGATTACTAACGTTAACGCAGATGTGGTAGTAAAATATATTCTATGAAAAAATCACTCAAACGACTATATGGTAGTAATATAATTTCTATGAAAAAATAACACAAATGACGACGTGTAGTAAACTGTACACCCCACTCAAATATATCCGCGTTACCGACCTCTTCGACAAAATAAACAGTACTGATATGAAGAGCATACTATCATATGAGGGTACTGAGAATATAAAATTATGTGCGTGGAACGGATAGAAGATTTTAAAGAATGAAAAAACACGGTGTAAAATTTACTACCACGTCATAAGTTAAAGGTTAAAAGCGTTTTGTTGTAAAATCAATGTGGTGACAACTCTATTTGCAAAAGTGGTCCTGCTCAGTGGCCCCCTCGTTCGTGCGATATAACGCGTTGGGATTACTGTTTATGGGGCTATGTTAAGGCATTGGTTTTTTTTAATCGAGCGAACCCATCGCCGCCACTCTTACCCGCCCCTACCGACCGAGAGGGCCACGTGCCCATAACGTGAGGACAGCGTACACATTATAGACCGGTCTATAATGAGAGAGCAAGGATCATAAGTTCACACGTTACAACCAACTACAGAAATTCTTCACCAGTTGGTATTACACTAACACAAATAAGGATAAAAGCACATCACGAGATATTAACATAAACGACTTCATAATATATAATAATTACGAACAAAACGAAAACCAAATTATAAATCAGACAAGATAGTAAGGATAAAGTAAATTTAGATATGTAAAGGAATATATAGCACTAATGCAATCGGTTCAAATGACAAATTATCCTAGGCTTTGTAGTTTCTCAACTACCAGTGAAATCAATAAACTGATATAGCTCATTAAAGTCACCACACATTCTCCTAACTGGATCAAAGGACGCATAATTCGAACGAAAATATGAAAATCTTAGATAACAGAAATTCAGAACATATACATCCATCAATTATCTTCAAAACTGTAATAGAGTTTATCATGGTACGTCTACTACTAAGAGTCGGCAATCTGATCAATGCTAGTCTACTACTATACGAAGGAAGATTATGGTTCGGGTTCCATTGAAGGTTTCTCAGACAAAAAATGAGAAACTGTTTCTGGACCGATTCAATCATATTAACATACAAATTGTACTGTGGGCCCCAAACAACTGATCCATATTCGAGAATAGGGCGGACTAGTGAAGTAAAAAGATTTTTCGTAACGTAGGGATCTGAAAATTCCTTTGCCCAACGTATAATAAAGTTCAGAACGCCATAAGCCTTGCTTACCATCGTAATTATGTGGGAGTTGAAATTCAATTTTCTGTCCAAGAGAACACCAAGATCAACAAATGAATCCACCGATTCAAGAACATTGCCACATTAATTATGCCGACAAACCAGCAACTCGTGAAGCATTGAAAGCCAATATGCAAGCCACCATTGACGCCTTACGGCCAGATATATTATTAAAAAGTAAAAAATTAGACTGATCGAATGGACCATGTAGCCGCGGCGTATATTTGCTCACTTGCTCACTAGGCCGGAAATCATTTTTGAAAAATAAATGTCACGAAATTATGTACAGGATTATAATAAGAAAAATTTCAGTCCAACAATATTTCTGTCTTGTATTGTGAGTTTAAATTCCCGATTCTCCTACCACCTGTTGACGGCTATGTCTCCTGGCCGTGGGTTGCTCATTCGGCTACACACTGAAAGTAGCTCTTCCAGGAACGCCTTTCGCTACTATGAGGGCAACACACAATGTTGAGATACCTTTGTTTCTTCTCTTTTTTATATTGCCCACTGAACCGTCACTGTTTCCTTGGTATTCATTAAAATTTTTCGTGGCCATTTTCCAGCTATTTTTATTATTTGCCTTTTCGTTTTCCTTACAATAAAACACCGGGTTTCTTTGTTGGTTGTGCTTTTATATACTCTTTGGACAACTGTTACTGCTGCGTTGAAAAAATTGAATGTCCGTCTTTGTTTACTTTTGCTTTGGCTGGGTTCATCGACCCCTCGAGCGACCAGAAAAGTGATCGCCGTTCAAGAGGTGGCCGCTAACACCGCTAGGGGCCGTTAGGTGGCGCCAGGTACTAACAGTGGTATTCACCTACCACTAATTTCCTGTGGCCGTTTAGCGACGTCAACAGTTCTCATGTACCTTTTCGCTGGTATTTTTTGATTTCACTTGTCATCACAGCTGACTAAACTGTTTTTATTTGTTGAAGCACAAACAAAATTGCGTATTCTTGTTGGGTACTCAAACAAAAAAACCTATTGCTTCTACGTTGTACCTTGTACCACCTGACTTGGTGTGTTTCGAATGAACGGTATTTTTTATGATCTCTGCCAATTGAGTTGTGATCGTTGAAATAAAGTTACATCAGTTACATAAGTTTACGCGTTGTTTCTTTATTGTTTTAGTGCAAATTGAGCAAAATGAATGAAGAACTAGAATTTATTTATAATACGCGACACCGCAGTGGTAATAATGATGAAGATTTTTACAAGCGAATAGCAGAGGCGCTGAAGATGGCGAAGGATTTGGGGATCCATTCATGCACAACAACGACGATGATGATGCAGATTATGTGCCAAACGAAGACGATATATCAGACATTGAAAATGATCTGGTAATCGAACCAAATGAAGTGTTTGGTAGTGACGTCGATGAAGAAGATATAGAGCTACAAGGTGAACAACAAAATGCTGCCGATGATTGTTTATATGGTAAAGACGGAACAAAATGGTCAAAAAATGCCCAGAATAGTGGTATTCGCTTGCGTCAACACAATATTATGCATTTTCAAGCTGGACCAAAGGAGCAAAACTCTATTCCAATTGAGGTGTTCAAGAAATTTTTTACACCAAACATTCAATTCATCATAATAAGTGAAACAAATCGTTATGGAAAAGATGAAGTAAATAAATGGAATACATCTAATGCCAATAAAAAAAACCAAAAGTTTGGAAAGATGTGACCGAAAGTGAATTGGATGCATTCGGTGGAATTCTTTTAGCAGCTGGTGCTTCACACAATAATATGAAAAAGTTGCAGGATTTGTGGCATACAGATAATCTACCCATATTTCGAGCTGCGATGTCTTATCATCGATTCGTTGCATTGACACGATATATTCGTTTTGATGATGGTAGAACACGCTTACGTCGATTACGCGACGACAAATCTGAACCTATCCGAGATATATGGAATTTTTTAAATGAAAATCTCGCCAAAAATTATAGTCCACATGAAAATATTACAATTGATTAGCAACTATTTCCATATCGTGGAAAAACTAAATTTACGCAATATATACCACCGCAACCAGCAAAATACGGTATAAAAGTTCGGTGGGCTTGCGATTCTAAAACCAAATATCCATTGAAAGGAAAATTGTACACAGGGCGACAAGAAGGCGAAGAGCGTGAAGTTAATCAACACGAAAATGTTTTGGCGCAACTCACAAGGCCGTATGCAAATAGTGGCCGTACAATTGTCGCTGATAATTTTTTTACCACATTGGACGGAGTAAAGAGTCTCACCAAACTTGGTCTTGCATTCGTTGGTACCATACGGGCCAATAAAAGGTGCATCCCCGAAGAAATGAGAAAACATTCCTCTCGCCCTGTTCTTTCATTGTTATTTTGATTTCATGAAATCTTGGTCTCTCTATGCAGCTTCGTACCAAAAAAGAACAAGAGTGTAAACTTGCTTTCTACCGTTCATTATACACCACATTGTGAAGACGATGCAATGAAACCTGAAGCAATTCTGTTTTATAATGCAAATAAAGCTGGAGTCGATTGCTTGGATCAAATGCTTACTCATTTTACAACAAAACGATCAACTAAACGATTGACTTTTGCTTTTTCTGCAACATGTTGGATGTTATGGCACTGGCTGCTTATTGCATTTGCAAAGAAATTGATGGCCTCCAAAAAAACAATGTCAGAAAAAATTTTCTCCAAACGTTATCCAAAACATTGGTAAATTCAAACGTTGAAAACAGGATGAACAACATCCACATCACCAAACAATTCAGCACTCGATCGGCCATGGAATAATTTCTAGGAAAAGAAATAAATGAAAGTTTGATTGAAATATCACTTGATATTCGTTTCCATTTTGATAACTTTCTAGAGCTGTTATTTCGACTAAACTTCATATCGTTAGCTAAACATGCCAATATGCTAAGTCCAGTTTTACAAACTTTTTAGGAGGAACAAAAAACTTTCTAAGTTTTTCTGTTTTAAATATTTTTTTAGACTGTAAACGCAGGAATGTTTTATTTATTACGGCGTTTAGATGCCAATAATCTCCCGATTAAACAAAAATACAAGAGTGAAGTTATTTGATGTTTTTGGACTTCATGATTTTTTTTGTGGACTTACCATATTTTCTTATAAACTGGTATTATTGTTATTTTAAAGAAACAAATAGTTATTATGCTTTTTTAATTTTATTAATTAGAAAGAAAACAAAAGAAATAAAAAAAATATTCCACAAGTTGTAAATTAAAAAATTAAATGTATGGGAATTAATGTAATAGTTTTAAAAATAACACAAAAATAACAGTCTTTTCATTGCTGTTAACAAATGGGGTATTGTTTATAAAAAGTTATGCTGCGAACAAGGTGAACATCATGCGGTAATTCATCAGAATATTTATGGTGGTCCTTGGGTAGACTTGCTTTGAAATATTGCAGGTCTTCGTATTTTTTGGCAGTTATTTTTCTTCTTTCTGCGTATAGTCCAAGGAAGTTTGAAAAATGCATAGCTTTTACACTTTTGTTTATTTTTTGGGGTAAAGTACTCCAGTCATCCGGAAATCTGAGTTTAAAAAATACTTCGCCATTTGGAGTATATTTCATACCACGAATATCCGTCACCTTCGCATCGCCTTTTCCATGACCAGGTCAAATACTTTTAAGAAATCGAATATTTTTAAAACTTTTAAAAAACGTATGATCCAAATACATGACATCATAGGGTTCAGGTTTCTTACGGGCTGATTTGCATATGCCAATGTATTCAGCAGGGATGTCAATGTTTCTGTTTCTTAAAGCACGTTGGGTGTGACCGACTTCAAGTATTTTTTGTTCAATAATAATGCTTTGTTTTACAGCACAATTAGGCAAGGCATTACTCATTACACAGTTACGGTTTTGATAGGTACAACCGTCAGTGTAAAAAATTATTTTTGCTGGATTGTCATTGGCAGGGAGAATTTTATTTTCAATAAAGAAAGTCCAAATACTTGCAAATTCTTCCGCGCCTAATCCATCTTCAACCTCGTTCCATAAAAAACAGAACGCTTTTTTGTTATTTAGGTTGTAAAAAACCAAATTATGAACCTGTAGTTTGGTTCGATATTATAAGCTACTGACCTGAGATTTTGGAGCCATTAACAGCCTGAAGATCTACAGTGTAAACATGTGTTTCATCTTCTCGATCTTTATTTTTTTCCTTTCTGGCATCTTCTTTCTTCTGTTGGTTAAAATTATATCCCTCTTGCGAAAGGTTTCCAACAGAAAATCGAGTGCACATATCGCACTGGTCATTTTTAGGAGCATACAAAGCTAAGTTCTTATATTCAAATATCTCCGAGAAAATAGTTTTGGAAAGGGGTGCAATATTTTTTCATAACAAAAATCATTCACATAAAAGGTATAAAGCTGCTCTTTGGAACCCCATTCTGCCAGAAGGTATGTTTTTGAAGTGACTGCACGACAGTAGTGAGATTCAGTGGCTGGCAGGGAATCAAAAAACGAATTCAGGCATTGTCTCTGTTCGGATGAGAATCTTTTTCTAGGACCAGTTTTCTTTGTACTTGCCTTTGGAGCTGCGGTGTTTTTCAACCAATCAATAACTGTTTGTCGACCGATGTTCAAAGTATTCAAGAAAAATATTTTGCACATTCGAAAACTTGTGTTTTTTACTTTTAGAAAATACTGTAAAGTTCGACCTCTTTTTGATTCGTTCTGCGTATTTCTATTTCGAGCTCTTGATACTCCAACTGTTTAAATCAAAGTATTTACGTACATTTTTTTTTCATCCCAAGTCATTTTCCAAAATATTGTAAATATTTATTTCCTGTCGTCGCCTGTTATCTGAGCACATTTCACAGTTATAGTCTTTTTACAGTGACATCTTTCTTTTAATGTACGCGGTTCCTTCTTTTTTTGTAGTTCCAACCATTATTCACCTTTTGTTTTCCCAAATAAGATTGCCCAGTTTCTCTGCACATTTTATTTTTGGCAGAAAACCATGCAGAATCTTCAACACGGGCTCTCTTTTTGCGTCTTTTCGATACAGACGGTGGCATGCACGAACTTTCGGAATTACTATTAAATCCGTATGGCACTAGTCCTATGACGCCGTCATCTGATTCATCGCCATACTCACACTGGTTCTTATCAGCAGAATTCATAATTACTTATAAAATAAATTAATATTTATATAAAGTTATGAAGATAATACGATATCTGACTTTTGTTGACAGTTAAATTAATCACACGACTTTTCAATTGTTGTTTTCTATCTAGCACTGCTCTTTCCTCGCGTTTTCTTTGAACTTGCCACGCTTTAAATTTCTGTGTTACTTGGGTGCCACACGGATAATTTCTGTTAAATTTATGTGGCAAGCTTTTTATTTAGTGGCAATACTTTAATTCGTGGCAATACTATTTTTGTGGCCTGATCACACAATTGTAATATTCACCTGCTACTAAATTTTATTAATTATTTTTTTGATATCGTTGTAAACAATTATAATAATAGTTTTATTATTATTAGTATTAAATAATAACTGTTTTTAGTATTTATTTTATTATAATTGTAATTTTCATTATTATTTTTGTCATAACTATTCATTTTCAGACAAACATAATTTGTTTTGCAATTCTGTGTGGACTTAGCATATTTGTGTTTTGTGTGTTGGACTTAGCATATTTGCATACCACTGCAAAACGAAGGGGAAAAAGGAGATAACGGTATTTTGTTTTTTCTATATGATGTATTTTTGATGTAACAACGATTTGGCTAACGATATGACTAACCTAATTTTTTTGATTTTAGATTCCAGCAGTAGTGCCTAGCTGTAGCGGTGCTGATGTTCTGGCTAAAAAAAAATGTTGTACGATATGCGCAAAGGGAAATGAACAAGTGCACAGAAAAATCCCTTTTTTTTTGTTCAAAGTGTATGAATCCAGTATGTCAACAACATTCAAAAGTTAATTACATTTGTTTTAGCTGCATACCTGAAACTTAGTACGATTAATGTTATATAAATAGCGTTTATAAACACTATTTTTTTCATAACAAAACACAAAATAGCATAAACAAAATAAGTTTTTTCTCTTTTATTTTACATTATATTACTTGTTCAATATTTTTACTTGTGCAGGTAGTTCAGTATAAGCTAAAAACAATAAATATAGAAAATCTACCTTTAAGGTATCTGTAAACGGTGACGCTAATGAAATAATTTCCATACAAATACATATTTTCCATACAAATACATTGCAAATACATAGTGGGTCTGGTCAGACCCATGTATTGCGAATGTGACTATCGAAACATGTGTATGACGGAGGGTTAAGTTAAATTATGTTTTGTTTTCTTTTTATCCTATAGTAAATAAGAAACTTATCACATTACATATTTCATATTCAATTCAGAAACTTATTTTTGATTTCTATTGTAATGTAATACTTAGTCAATTTAAGAGGTATATTACTTATTTTAAATAAGCAATAAATGAGTAATAAATAAGTAATAATAAGTTTTATAAATAAATAGTAATAAGTACATAAGTAATTGTATATACATATGTAATAGTACTTATTTTAAATTATTTATTCCTCAATTGATGGAATTATATGTCGAAAGTACTTCACCTTAAAGGCTTGGCTATTGCAATTAACAAAATGTGTTGACATTTAAAAAGCTACTTTAAAAACATAAGTCAAAAAGTTCTCGAATGCCTTGTTTTCTGTTTTTTGAGTTTCTTTTTCAATACAGTCTTTTTTGCCAGAATTTTTTGCATCCTAAAGTTGTTTGTTTGGATTGTTGAACATTTAAATGTTTGTTCAAGTGATTAATTCTGACATGCAATCGACATTTAAAGAACTTTTTATTTTTTCGGGAAGATGGCAATGAAGGCTTCTCTCAAGCAGACGCTGCTGGATGTTACGGTAATGGCATACACTCTTATTAAAATGCTACTATTCGGACTCCAGGATATTTATGTTTTGGAGGAAGTGCGAAGATGTTTTTTTTAAATATTTTTGAAACCTCATCCACCCATGTGAAATTGGTTTCATGACTTTTATATTCTTCGAAATGACGTTTTCCAATTATGTATCGGGCTATGTACTCTAACGCGTCATCTCGAAGAAAATCCCCTTCACCCAAATCATATTCGTCGAGCACCTTAGGATCTGGGGCTAGTTGGAGCTCGCCGTCTACATCACAATCATCTTGCTCTATCTGGTTGACATCTTTGGTTGCCAGGGGGTTCGTGGAATCGTACCATTGGGTGGTATCAATTTCTACGTTTTCCGTTGCTTGTAGGTGTTGGTATTTCGTGCTTAAAATGATAATCAGCCCAATTCCCTGGGAGTTTTTTCCCTATTCCCCTATTCTTAATAAAATCTCCCTTGGAGTTTTTCCTTAATCTGTTTTCCCTTATTCTAAACGAACTTCGAAAAGGGTAATCTTCCCCCGGGAAAAAAGTAGGTATTCTAAATGTCAATAAAATGGAGAATGTGAAAACAACTTTTGGGAGTAATTCCCCTAAAAAATTGCTAGGGAGTGCTGCGCAAAAATCTAAGTGTTTAATATTTTCTATAAAAAATTAAATAATTACTTTTATTTTAATCAATATTATGGCATTATTCTTACGGAATAAATTTACTTTAGCACCAACTCTCAGATGTACACCAAAATGTCACCACCGAGAAAAGCGTCTGCACTGAGTTCAAAAGTTTTAAAAGTGGTTATCAAAGTTAGGAAAAATGGGTATCATTACAAAGGTCTTTCTAAATTCTATAAATCTGTGTATGCACATATGTATTTATTTTTATTAATCCATTGGGGGTTAATTAAAAAAACAATATTTGTTAACCTCCCTTTTTTAATAAAAATTTATTATTGTGAAAAAATTAATAGTTTTTTTGGTAGACTCCGATAATATACAAGACATTTGCATTTTTTAATGTATAATTCTCACCAATAACCCTTCAAAGACCGGATACATTTACGTTCAAAGTTTTGAATACATTTGCCACTTTTTTCACCAAAATTAAATAATTATTACTAAACAAATCGCGCGATTTAACACAAAAATATTATGCCAAAGCCACGAAGCGTGTGTTGGACTCGCACCAGACGAGAAAATCCTTAAGCCACGCTTTATAACACAAAAATAATATGAACTTTAATATCTCTGGTTTTTGAAGAGTTATAGGTGAATATTCTACCCTAAAAAAAGTTAAGGTCTTGTCTATTATCGGAGCATACCAAAAAGAAATATAATAGGGATTTTTTTGAAAAAAAATTTATATCAAAAAATGAGGTTAAAAAATCGTTTTTTTAATTTGCTCCCCAATTCGTTAATATAAATATAAATGTTTATATAAAGATTTCTATGTTTATACACAGATTTATTTTTATATTCAGATTTTATTTATATGTTTATATAAAGATTTAAAAAGGCTTTTGTAATGCTAGATCGGATAATAAATGGATGACTTATACCCGATTATATATTCGGTTCGAGTAAAATTTACGTAACGTCGAAATGAAAATAATTTTTTGAAAATCGTTAAACTTATGTTCCACGTTGGCTCTGTACCTTAAGTCGATGTGTGGCATAATCAGAAAAATCGCCGGATTGTTTTAAAATAATTTTTGATATTTTGATGAAACAGGTCCTCATATTACACCGTGCTACACACATTCTGTCCTATGAACCAAATTTACTTTTTCGGAAAGGAGATAAAAAATAAAAATACACGTGTATCGGTGATTTTCATGTACACGTCAGAATTTTTTTTTTTAAGTTTGAAGTATAAAGCTCGTAGTGGCCTGTGTGAAAGCCTTTGGACCGATTTTTAATCATTTTTCAGTGATCCTTTTCTATCTTTTGCCGGTATCGATGATGTTGAAAAATTAGCACGCGTAATGATGTGTTTCAGTTTACATTTATTTATCAAGTGTAATGAGACTTAGAGAATACTAATACAGAAAGAGGGAATGAGATTGAGATGACATTTGGTATACATTCAGTGCTGCCATATTAATGTGATATTTACAATGAGACATAACAATCTCCCACGCTTAATTGAGAACTTGTTACTTTAAATTATAAAAGATGTAAATTCATTTAAATACAATTTTGGAAATTGAGAAATATAAAAAGCATTTGAAGGTTATTTCCCCCATTCAGTTATTCAGGAACATAATCATGAAGATATGCCGGCGCGTTGCGTGTTCTAGAAGATCTACGAACGGCTCGGTCCTGGCTAGATTGAGGCTGCTGCAATATTTGTGGATTTGCACGGGTAACTTGGCTACTTCTAGTATGATGTTGAGGATTGGAAGTTTCGAGGATAAACTGCCTATAACCTTGAAATTGTTGATTTGCAGGTTTACTTGAATTACTTGAGTCGATGTTGTCATCAGCGATGTCTGGAGCAAAATGTACTTGACGCTGTTGAACTTTAGTAGCTTTAAGTTGATCTATGTGGCGTTTCAAGGTATAACCATCATCTAGCTGAACTAAATAATGAAGTCCTCCATACTTTCGTATTACGGTACCGGTTTTCCATACTGTTTTGCTGTTTCGAATATGTAGAACTTGCACTCTTTCTCCCACGCTTATTTGCCGAACACCTGGCATTGGTTTTGTACATTCAAATTTCATGGTTGGCTTTAAAGCGTCTAGTTTTATCCGAATACGTCTATTAAAGTACAGTTCTGCTGGACTCTTTCCACAGTTGAGAGGTGTTGCTCGATACCTTTGGAGAATTTCGTTTACTTTCTTTTGCAAAGAACCCGGTTCCGATGACATCGCTTTTAATTTGCGTTTCAATGTTTGAACGTTGCGTTCAGCCAATCCATTCGTACTGGGATGGCCCGGAGCGATTAATTTTTGAAAAATACCATTTTGGCTACAGTATGATTTGAATTGCTCACTGGTGAAAATTGAAGCGTTGTCCGATACCATTACTGATGGAAACCCATGAGTAGCAAAAATTTCCGTTAGAAGATATATTGTATTTTGAGTTGAAGGTGAGTCCCGTATGACTCTAAATTCGGACCATTTTGACTTTGCATCGACGACAATTAGGAAGTTGTGATCCTGGAAAGGGCCTGCGTAATCGATGTGAATTCGTTCCCAGTTTTCATTTGGTTCTTGCCATTGATGAAGTGGAGCTTTTGAAGGCTTGTTTTGCACTTCCACACAGGATTCACATGATCTTACCATTCGTTCAATATCGCGGTCAATTCCCTTCCAGAAGCAGTATTTTCTCGCAAGTTGTTTCATTTTTGTAATCCCCGGGTGAGTGTGATGTAATTCCAGAAGAATTCGAGGCTGTAGGCTGCTGGGAATAAGAACTCGTTCCCCCTTGAATATAACCCCGTTATCGAGAGTGTATTTCTCTTGATCATCATCACCATTTAACAGATTTGTTAATATTTTAGAGAGTTCTGGGTCTTTTGCGGTTTCTGACGCTAATGTCTCAGCATTGATGTATTCACTGGAGATTTCAAAAATTGCTCGACAATATAATTCGTTCACCTCTTCATTGATAGTTTTCTCCGTAGACTGTTTTTCCGTTACTTGTGTTGCCCGAGATAAACAATCGACATTTGTATGATCTGCGCCTTTTTTGTATACTATTTCATAGTTGAACCCTGACAGAAATTCGGCATAACGTAGTAACCTGGCTGATGTAATCGAAGGCATCTTGCTGTTTTGATGAAATATGCGCGTTAACGGACGGTTATCGGTGACAAGTTGGAATTTCCTCCCGTAGAGGTACATGAAAAAATTATTAATAGTAAATATGATTGCCAATGCTTCACGATCTAATTGGCTGTAATTTTTTTCAGCTGATGTCAATGACCTTGATGCGTAGTAGTACGCCGGCTATCCCTGTAGGACTAGCATCACATGCGACGATGATTGGCAGTTCTGGATCGAAGGGCATCAAGACTTGATCACTGGAGATAATATTTTTTAGTTTTATGAATGCAGCTTCACAATTTGAAGACCAATAAAATTTCCTGTCTTTCTGGAGTAGTTGACGTAATGGATACGTTACTGAAGACATCTCTGGTATGAATCGGGAGTAATAGGTAATCATGCCCAAAAATCTTCGGACATCATCCACTGTAATCGGGCGAGGCATATTTGTAATAGCTTGAATTTTTTTTCGGTGATTTTGCGATTTGGTTGTACTGTATGAAATGTCCCAGATATTCGATCTGAGTTTGAAAAAACGCGCATTTGTTTTTATTTAAATGCATATCATGTTGTGCAAGAGGTTTGAGACACTACTAAATTGTGTTTACATTCGGCTTCTGTTGTTCCGTGTATTATTATGTCGTCGAAATATGACATGGTTTTGTTTAACCCGGATAAAATTTGTTCGATGATACGATTGAATTCCGATGGGGCTGTTTTTATGCCAAAAGATGGCCGATTTACCTTGTAAGTTCCCTTATGGGTGGATATCGTCTGTATTTCACTGGAATCTGGATTAACTCGAAGATGTAGGTAGGCTTTATAGAGGTCAAGACGACAGAAAAACTTTGACCCTTTAAGATTATTTAAAATCTCTTCGATACGGCGTATTGGGTAGTTTGCAGAAACCAGTTGAGGATTAACCCCTGCCTGATAATCGACACAGAGTCGGACACCACCATCTGGTTTCGTAATAATCACCAGTGGCGATCCCCAATCACTCCTGTCACATTTTGAAATAATACCAGCTGCTTCTAAATCATCGAGTTCTTTCTCCACCCGTTCACGAAGCGCATATGGAACTTCTCGTTCCTTGAAGAATACAGGTTTTGAACCTTGACGAAGCTGAAGAGTGACTTCGAAGTTTGGAACACAACCTACTTTCTCCGTAAAAACGTCATAAAAACTATCGACAATATCTGAAATTGAACCATAATTACTTCGTTGTACTGCATTAATATTGTCATAATGATGGCCGTCCACTTCTTGGAGGTTGATTCCCAAATGGCGAATCCATACTCGACCTAATAGGGCATCGTATTCGCGGGGAACTACATACAACTCCTCCGTTGCTATCGCGTTGTTGTATTTGACTTGCACGTTGATTTTACCATCAGGAATAATAATATTCTTCGTGTATGATCGGAAAGCAATTAATGGATGCTCAAGTGGAGCCTTTATTCCTAGCCGATCGTATTGATTTCTGGGTATTAGTGTATAACCAACACCAGTGTCGACCTCAAATTTTTGACGGCGTCCATTTATTTCCACTGTCGCATAGTACTTATCGGCATCATTACTATTATGTTGATTTGAAAATATATCGACGATTTGGCTAATACCATAAATTTTGTGGATTGAGTCGTCATGTTCATCATTTTTGTAATTTTGGGTATCATTCGAAGATTTTAATAAAGTTTTTAGACATACTTGTTGTACGTGACCGCTCTTTCCACACGACTTACATTTGAGGTTATGAGGTTTAGTACGGCACTCCTTTGTTCTGTGGTTGTCCCTTCCACACCGTATGCACAAATTATCGATTCCCAGATGGCTGTAGTTGATCCTAGATTTTGAACGACTTTGCGGCCTTGAAGATTGATTCCTGGAACGGGTTTTCCGTCTGCTTGAAGACCTGGCTTGAATTTTGTTGACGGCACTACTGATGGCCTGTTTGGTATTTAGCTCGCGACAATATATTTTTGATGCTTCCAATGACAAGGCTTTCTGTACAACTTTTCCGAAATCGTCTTCTTCAGATTGCAGCAATTGCTCCCATATTGTGTTGTCGGTTATGCCACGTATAAATTGGGCTCGAAGGAAAACGTCCGATATGTCAGCCTTGCACGCGCATTTCGACACAAACTCACACTCACTGATATCCCGCCGGAGTAATGCCACATAATCAGCTATTGTCTGCTCATCGCCTTGATATGTTGACAAAAATCTGTGTTGGCTTACCAGAATGTTCTTCTTAGGGCATAAGTGAGTTTCCAACATTTTCATTAACTCGTCGTATTCGACTTCGTTCACTGTCTTGGGGGCAGTTAATGAAACCAGCAACTTGAAGGGTGTAGATCCAATTGAATTTATCAACATTTGATGGCAAAGGGTTTTATTTGTGAAAACATTTTTCATAGTTAAATAGTTTTCAAATCGTTGACGGTATAATTTGAAATTTTCCCTTTTTTCATCAAAGTTTTCAAATGGAGGCAACATGACCTGTAATGGCGGTTGCTGCTGTTGTTGTTGTGTTTGAAAATTATTTGCACTTATCTGCTGTAGCAAATCCCGTTGCGTTTTGTTGAACGAGTCTAATAATTGCGCAAATTGGGCGGCATCCATCTTGAAGAAAAAAGAAAAGAACCCTTATTCTTCCTTGCTGTACAATAAATTATTTGTCTCGCTGGGTATTAATAAAATTGAAAATTTCCTCTTTTCTATCTTTTGTTTAACTCGTCGCCACTTTTCTATCTTTTGCCGGTATCGATGATGTTGAAAAATTAGCACGCGTAATGATGCGTTTCAGTTTACATTTATTTATCAAGTGTAATGAGACTTAGAGAATACTAATACAGAAAGAGGGAATGAGATTGAGATGACATTTGGTATACATTCAGTGCTGCCATATTAATGTGATATTTACAATGAGACATAACAGATCCAATCGAGCTGAGTTTTTGCAGGCAGACTCGTGGAAATGTCTGTATCACGTCAAATTTTTTAAAAAATAGATTTTTATCAATTCTCAGATTTTCCTAATTTTTTATTTTTTTTTAAACGGTTATCGTTTTTTTAAGGTTTCAGTTCGTTAAAAAAACAATTTTTTTTTATTACTTTTGTTTTATAAAAATAAAGAATTGGTACATTAAAAATTTTAATGTTTTTAAAGAAATTTAGGCCTTTTATTTTTGCGGTTGTAAGCATTTGCTTCAGTATCGCGACAAATAGACCAACAGTATTCGCCAAGCATATGCGTAATGTCTTTTCCTTTAAAGCGCTTTTCAATAGCCGCAATGTCCTGATAGAACCTTTCGCCATGCTCATCGCTACAAGCTCCTAAATCATCAGGGAAAAAATCTAAATGATTGTGAAGAAAATTGATCTTTAGCGACATTAATATGGCCATTTCGCCATATGCCGAAACCATTTCTGCTACAGTATTTCTATAATTGGCAGCTCGTTTGTTGCCAAGAAATCAAAAAAATCATTAAAAAACATAAAGTTACTGAATGACTTCTTAAAAAAAATACCTGCATGAATCTTTGCGCCGCTGAATTTCGGAAATATTTTGCGCAAAGTTGCAATGGCCTCGCCATCACGATCCAGTTTTTTATCGTTATCGTTTTTTATCATATATCGTCACCTAAAATGCCCAAAGACGTAACCCTCATTTTCAAAATTTTACAGGAGAAGCAAAAAACCTTATAAAATCCAAAGTATTTCAGTTTTAAACGCGTTCATTCCACAGCTTAGCTTAGGAACTTGGAAGTCTACTATTTTGCACATATATATTTTAGCGCGGAGTATTATATTCAATCAAAAAAACAGTATTTATTTTTTGAGGGTTACGTCTTTGGGCATTTCAGGTGACGGTATGTAGTTTTCCTCACTTACGATACTAAACCGTATATAAATAAATAAACAAATGTTTTCCTACTACATTCCATGAGCTTCTCACAATCGGTGAGTTGTGCGCTTTCTATTTTTAAGACTCACTGATTAAGACCTACAGTTTTACACCGGTTCCGAACGGATTATTATTAGAAGAGAGGCTTTTCCATGGTGTCGCCGGCACTATCCGAGGTGACCACCGTCGAAGTAAGTGTTAGGTGTTCAGAGTAGGGATCGAACCCATGATATCTTGTACAAGAACCGCGCACGCTACCCATTGTACTACCGACGGCCACAAAACCGTATATAGGAAATTGATATTTTTGACTTAGTAATATAACCATTTCAAACTGTGAAGAGGATCCTAAACAAAGCAGTTACAATGAAAAAATTAACTATGTTTTTGAATATGATTTAAATGGACTTATTAAGATTAAGATTTATTACTTTCTTTATAAAGGGTCCGCCATCAAACGTTTTGTTTTTCAACTAGTGCTTATTTCGTGAATGGTAACACTTAGCTCATGTCTGATTTGACAGATAATTAGCTTTATCCTTCCTCTGAACGAATATGGTTGTGTATACGTTTGAACAACGCTGGGAAATATTGCGACATTACTTTGAAAAACATGGTAATGTTGCAGACTGTGTGCGAAAATTGCGTACGGATTTTGGAAGAAGAGAAGCACCGTCAGCTCCGTATGTTCGTTATCTTATGAAAAGCTCATTTTGATCTTGGCGGGTATGTAAACAAGCAAAATTGTCGCATTTGGGGCACAGAAAATCCGCACGCATACATTGAAAAGCCGATGCACCCAAAACGAGTCACTTTTGGGTGCGGATTTAGGTCCAGAAGCATAATTGGGCCATTTTTCTTCGAAAATGAGCAAGAAGTGGCCGTTTCAGTCAATTGCGATCGTTATCGGGCCATGTTGAACGAATTTTTGTTCACAAAAATTAAAGAGGAGGATATTGGCAACATTTGGTTTCAACAGGACGGTGCTACGTGCCACACAGCCGAAGCTACACTTGATGTTTTGCGCCCTGTGTTTGAAGATCACATTACCAGCCGCAGAGCTGATGTCGTTTGGCCACCTCGGAGCTGCGATTTGACACCGTTGGACTATTATTTGTGGGGTGCCCACAAAGATAAGTGTTACGCCGACAAGCCAGAGACAATTGACGCTTTAAAGGACAATATTCGTGAAGCCATTGGTGAAATACAGCTGCACACAATCGATAATGTGCTTAAAAATTGCACCGATCGTGTAGGCTACTGCATGACCAGCCGAGGCAGCCATTTGAATGAAATTATTTTCCATTATTAACCGGAAGGATTGTACTTTCAAATAAGAAAATAAATTGGAGAAAATACTCAGTAGTTTTTTTTTTATAAAATTTTCAAAAAAAAAGTTATTTGGCGGACCCGTTATATGATAAAATTGTTTGTCTTTTTGCTTTTTGCATTGCCTTTTAATTATCTCTGCGTTGGACTCTCTTATGAGAAATTAAATATAGTCTCCCAGCATTGTTGCAGTACAACGCCATGTAGCAGTCTCTCGCCATGTTCATCACTCATATCGAAATACTGGGTATATATTTCTTGAAGGGTAGAGTTAAAGTTAGTACGAAAATGCTTTGGTACATATTCACCACATACTAAACAAAAATCGTTTGGATTATTTATACACGCATTAGTTCGTTTTATTTGTTTCGAGATTTGGTTTGAAAATTCATTAATTTTGGTGATTAACTTTTTTGAATAAGAAAACTGACACTAACTGCACGTGATTCGAAAACAGCTATCATTATATATAGATAGAGACGTAATTACATAAAATATCCTGGAGTAGACAACGACGGCACACATGTCAATTGCTTATAGCTATATTCTCAAACCAAGTTACAAGCTAAGCACTCGTGGCGTCTTTTTCTCACACGGTATATTTATATAAATATATTTATTTTTCTTTTGACAAAACTGTAGTCAAGCTCTTGTTAATATTGATCCACCAACAATTTATTCCAAATGAAATATACATAACTGAAACCTAGATGGCGCCTGGAGGATGAAAGGGTGTAGATAGCAAAGTGGCTTGACAATCCTTAACAAGTCTACATACCAATTACGGTAATAGCATAAGGTAACGTGTTTCCACGATCTATCGTAAATCATTCACAGCCGACTCGTAGATTACTGTACACTGTAAAGTAATCCCTATGTATAATAGGCCTCCGCGTGGTATCCTCTGGGGACCACTTTATCTTGATCATAAAGTGGAAGCGAATTCGAGCGGCCTCGAAATTTCCAGTCAGCCAAAAGATGTGTTGGGGGGTCAACATGATCAATTGATCGTGCCGTAACTTCATGTCTGATGGTAGCGCACTCAAGCATGCTCTTCTTCGGAGTACGGCTGGAACCCAACATCGTAGTACGGTCATGTCTCTGCTACTGATGTTGGTTACATGCGAGTGAAAGCGGAGAGATGGTTCACTCTCTTAAAACAAAACCCCCAATCTAAGGTGGAACAGCATATGCTCAGAGATGAATGGCTGGTGGGTAATCCAGTTCTAAATATGCGGACTTGGGGAACCGGGCGAAACCCCATTTAACGAAATGCCTTACTACGCCGTACAGGGCTAGGTGTAGTGGACCATTTACTTCCCTGTCTACTCGTGGGACCAAAATGGAAAAAATTACACAACAAAATGAAAAAAAGAAAATGGAAGCAGAAATTGCTTTAAATCCGGAGGATGAAAAACCTCAATCTGGAACTATGGAGACTGAAACAGCCTCAACTTCCAGAGCTGCAAGAAGCGCAAGTGAAGAAATCACTCAAAAAATAGAGAAATTAAATGTCAATAAAGATGACAATCAAAAAAGGCTAAGTGGAGCTGCCAGAAAGCGAATGAACTTTCTTCTCCGAAAAGGATTGAACAAAGTTGAAGCTAGAGCCAAAGCCCTTGATCCAGAGGAAAAGCAAAAAATTGCAGATAACAAGAGGCAAAGATCCCTAGAGAATACTCCTCCAGAAGAGTCATCAAGAAAACGTCAGAGGGAAGGAACTGTCAAAGACAAACCCATGGCCAAAAAAGTTTACAGACCACTGACAAAACCATCCTTTAAGGATGCACTGGTTGGTCAAAAAGTAGCGATACTTGCGAAGGACTTCCCAAACACAGTCCTATCAACAGCTCAAATGGATGAAATCCGAAACAGCATCATGGATAAGGTACTAGAAGAGGAGGTAATAAAACCTCAATTCCTAAACAGTACATACAAAGCTGGCTATCTGACCCTGCACTGCAAAAATGATGCCACGGCTGAGTGGATAAAAAAAACTTGCTCTAAACATTAAACCATGGGCAACAGCAGACTTGTGGGCAATGGAGGAAACTAAAGTGCCTCACCCCAAAATTGCTGTTGGTTATTTCCCCAACGCTGCCACAATTGAGACCGAAAGGATTCTATCCTTTGTCCAACGGCAAAACGATGGGCTCAGGGTGGAAGCATGGAGGATGCTTCGAAGAGCAAACAAGGCAACGAATGCTATGCTGGTCTTCTCCATTGACCAAATCTCAGCTGTAAAGCTGGAGGAAACAAAGGGTCAGATATCATTTAAATTTGGCCAGGTCCAATTACACCTAAAAGAGGCTGGTGGAAAAGATGTGGAGGAAGAGGGAACGAATGATGCTGACTCATCATCAATGGAAAGTGGCCCAGGTGAAGGTGACTCTGCACCTATAAATGCGTCGGCTATTCCAACAACAAAACCATCAAAATGAAGTGTGTCCAGGCAAATCTTCAGCATGCTAAAGCAGCATCCGCCGAAATTAGCAGAGGGTTTGCCAAAAACACCTACAACATTGGTCTGATCCAAGAGCCCTGGATTAGATCGGGTAAGATATGTGGGCTTAATATAGAAAAATGTAAGTTAATCTATGATATAAATGTAGAAAGGCCAAGAGCCGCTATAATCTTGGATGAAAACATTAACTCTCTTCTAATTTCAGAGTTCACAGATGGTGACCTAGTTACCATACTAACGGAGGCAAATCAGATGGGAGTGAGGAAGGAGTTGATAATTGCCTCAGCTTATTTTCCGGGAGAACAACCCGAAGCGCCTACTGAAAAAGTGAAGGCGCTGGTAAGTTACTGCAGAAAACACAACAAGGCGCTAATAATCGGATGTGATGCTAACGCCCACAATAAGGTATGGGGAAGCTCTGATACCAACAAAAGAGGTGAGTCACTACTAGATTTCCTTATGACAAACAATATTGCAATAGCAAATAGGGGTAAAAACCCTACTTTTGAAAATGCGATTAGACAAGAGATCATAGATCTGACCATTGTCTCACACAATGTTCAAGATATGATCAAAGACTGGAGAGTCTCACAGAATAACTCATTCTCTGATCACAAACATATTCTCTTTGAGTTGAAAACGGACCTAATACAGAAAATCTGGTACAGGTCACCGAAGGCTACAAATTGGGAGGGGTATAAATCTG
Source organism: Phaonia tiefii (assembly GCA_963931995.1). Classification (NCBI taxonomy): domain Eukaryota; kingdom Metazoa; phylum Arthropoda; class Insecta; order Diptera; family Muscidae; genus Phaonia; species Phaonia tiefii. The sequence continues at coordinate 90,424,279 of OZ008368.1, forward strand.
ACCTTGAGGGTAGGCTAGAAACCCACGCGTCACCGATAATTTCAAGAGTAGATCTAGATGAATCGGTGGATAAGTTAACCGATGATATTTTGGAATCTTACGAAAATAACTGTCCTTTGAAAACTAAGAACACAAATAGAAAAGTCAGATGGTGGAATAAAAACCTTGAGAAATTAAGGCAATTGGCACGACGAGAATTTAACAGGGCAAAATCTAGCGGTAACTGGCAAGATTATAGAAAGGCCCTTACAAAGTATAACAAGGAGCTAAGAAAATCGAAAAGATCATCTTGGAAAACTTTCTGTGAAGAACTGAAGGATGTGCCAGAAACGGCTAGAATTCAAAAAGCCTTATCTTCACAGAAAAATCAGACAATAGGCAATCTCCGAATAGATGATGCAAATCAAACCTCATCCTTTGGGGATACGTTGGAGCTTCTTCTTAAGACTCACTTTCCCGGATGTAGCTTTGATGAAGGTGATTCTATTAGGAACTATGAATCTGAAAATACAGTTAATTCTAACGACCCTATAATTAGACAAATCATAACATATGAAAAGATAGAATGGAGTATAAACTCATTTAAACCGTATAAATCACCGGGACCTGATGGGATATTTCCAGCTATGCTGGTAAATGGACCAGACTCACTGAGAAGACGACTGGTTCATGTTTTCAGGGCCAGTCTCGCTCTTAACCTTATCCCTACTAAATGGAAAAAAGTACAAGTGGTTTTTCTGCCAAAGGGGGGGAACAAACCAGCAGATCATCCAAAATCATACAGACCAATAAGTCTCTCGTCTTTCATGCTGAAAACGATGGAGAAACTTATTGATCTGTATATTCGTAATGAACTTTTAACTGAAAAGCCACTACACAATCTGCAATTTGCCTACCAAAAAGGCAAATCAACCATAACGTCGATACACAAACTAACCTCCATAATTGAAAAAGCACTGGAAAGGAAGGAAATAGCCTTATGTTCCTTTATGGACATTGAAGGCGCTTTTGATAATGCCAGCTATAATTCTATGGAAGGGGCGCTGATAAAACGAGAATCAGACCCAATAGTGATAAAATGGGTAAGCAAAATACTCTCACAAAGACAAATTATTGCTAATATGGGAAATACTAGCAGGAAAATAAACACTATAAAGGGATGTCCCCAAGGTGGAGTTCTCTCTCCGCTCTTATGGTCAATACTGGTTGATGATCTACTAGTAAAACTGAACGAAAATGGTTTTACCACTGTGGGATATGCAGATGATATCACAGTGATTGTAGAAGGAACACATGACGGTACAATTGGAGAACAAATGCAAAATGCATTAAAATTAACATGGGAATGGTGCGAAAATGAGGGACTCTCTATAAATCCTAACAAAACCACAATTATCCCATTTACAAAACGAAGGACATTAACTATCCCTACGCTTCACATAAGAGATACGGAGGTTCAATTCGAGCAGGAGGTAAAATATCTTGGTATTATGCTGGATAGAACTCTCTCCTGGAATCCTCATCTAAACATGATACATAAAAAGGCTACAAAATCAATTTGGGCTAGTAAACAACTCCTAGGCAAAACATGGGGCTTAAGTCCAAGGATGTCACTATGGATATATAAACAAATGGTTCTTCCCAGTATACTCTATGGCTCGGTAATATGGTGGCAGAAAACCACTCAAATCACAGCCCAGAATAAATTGTCGAAAACCCAAAGACTAGCCTGTTTGAATATCACAGGGGCAATGAGAACAACGCCAACGGCTGCTTTGGAGGTTATCTTAAACCTTGACCCGTTGCATTTGGCAATACAAGGAGAAGCCTTTAAACAGGCCATCGAGCTTCATAAATTATTTAAATTTAAAGTAGGCGACCACACAGGACACCTGAAAATCCTTAATAAAGCTAATCATATTAAAGAGATGACTTTATGTAGTGATCAAATAGAGCCTGTACTGGAGCTGAAACGAAATTACACTGTTCTTATCCCAAAAAGGACTGAATGGGATTCAAACCCTATATGGCTACGTGAAGGAGCCCAAAAATGGTTCACTGATGGATCAAAAACAACAGAAGGGGTGGGAGCGGGCATAGTAGGACCCAGGTGTAGGCTCCAGATTCCCCTAAGCAAGGATTCTACAATATTCACAGCAGAATTATACGCACTCAACACGGCTACAGAAACGCTGTTAGACAGAAATCTAACAAGAACGAAAATAAACATAATGACAGATAGTCAAGCAGTTCTAAAGGCACTGAACAAACCCATCTTTCACCACAAATCAGTGTTGGAAAGCCATAGGGCCCTAAATCAGCTGGCAGAGAATAACAAGGTAACACTTGTATGGGTGCCAGGGCACAGTGGGATTGATGGAAATGACTTGGCTGACGAAAGAGCAAGACTGGGAGCGCAACGGCCATTCATAGGCCCAAATCCTCAATATGGCTTCACTAAAAAGGACATTAAAACAATGATCACAAAAGTAACAAAAGGAGAATCGAAGGAGTTTTGGATCAAAAAAGGACCACTCAAACACTCGAAAAAATTCCTATCACCCAATGAAAAAAGGAGCAAGGATGCTCTTCAATTGAACAGACCCAATCTAAGGCTCCTATGTGGAGCTCTCACTGGACACTACACATGCAACTTCATGTTGAATAAGATGCAAATAGCGGAGGAGGGAACATGCAGATATTGTTTGGAGGACGATGAAACCATGGAACATATACTTGCGAAGTGCCCTGCTTTTGCTTACCAGAGACTTAAGATACTTGGCGGATCCGAAGTTATGGAGGACGCATATGGAAAACTAGCGGTGAAGGATATTGTAAAGTTCCTGAATGATACCATGAATTAAACTTTAATGGAGGGCGCACAATAGATCTACCTTGGTCGCGGTGCAGGAGGACACGTCTCTCAACCCAATTACATCGTAAATCGTAAATCGTAGATGGCGCCTGAACTCGAATCTCATTTGAAAGTAAAAACAGTTAAAGGAAAAATAATGCAATTCGTTTGAAAAGGTTTATTTTAAACTATAATTTTTGTACATATTATGAAATGTCACTAGTTTTTATGTCTGAATATTTTAGTAATATTCAAACTACTACACCGCATATATCACTCGCAGTGTACACATGTAAAATGAGTCAAAAATATTAATTTTGTAACCACCAATCCACAGCTTACCGCAACTATACAGTATATACGGTTTTGTATCGTAAGTGAGGAAAACTGCATATATGGGTAAATTCAATTAAATTGTAGTAAAATCCGCATTTATACACCGCTTTTCTCCATTTATATCTCAAAAATTTCGTTGGAGTATAGCACACGTACATAATATTTTTGTAGATTTTTAAAGTCGATTTTACTATTTTTCCGTGATTTATAAATATCAAAGAAATTTGAAATTTTTCCGAAAAGTTGATTATTTTTCTAAATTGTGCTCAAACGGTTTGATCAAGTGAAGAGATGTATTAGAAAATTATTATCGGTATTTAATAATCTTTCGATTGCTATCTTAAACTAAATATTCGGAGTATCCGTTCACAAGATATGGGCTAAAGAGTAAACAAACTAGCGCAAATTGGATTTTAACCCTTTAAAATTCAGTGGCGTGACAGATGTTTTTTTAATATTTTTTTTGTCATGGTTTAGACCAAACTAAATCCGAAAAACATAGTGGCGTTTTTAGGACAAAATCGTTGTTGCTCAGTGTAATCACATTTGCAGGATAATTGGAAAAGATGTGGACCACCATAAATTAAAAAAGTTCATGATCAAACTTTCTTTTGATTTTCGGTCAAGATGATGTAGCCGTTTTTGGCTACAAAATTCTAAATGGTTGTCAAAAGATCTGAACTTTTCAGACTATATTCTTGATGTAGGGACAAGTACATCTCGCGATATATCGAAGACAGGAAGGCCTGAAAAAAACTTTTCTGAATCTTCTTTGCGCTCAAAGAAGCCAAAAGCTAAGGAAGTTATGAGCAATACTGATAATGACCAATTGTTAATGGCAGCGGAAATGACACTGAGAACATCTGGAAAAAGAAATTCTGAAAAAATACTACAAGACTTGGCCGTGACTTCTCCATCAAGAGGCACTGAATTAAAGAAAGCTCGATTATCTAATGAGAACATAAAAAGTTTGTCACCAGATCAAGCACTTGCGATGATTATTGATACAGGTCTTTCAACAAATGATTATAACCTTATCAGGCAGCATACTTCAGAAATAAGCCAAAAAATATATCCTTCATACAACTGTGTAAAAAAATCAAAGGCTTTATGCTACCCTGAACAAATAACCGTAACGGAAACGTATGTTGAGATTGGATTGCAATCGCTGATTGATCACAGTTTAAAAAGATTGTGTGCTGCACAAGAGGAGGTGTTGCTCTCCCTTCGCGAAATTGGAGATGTAAATGCAATTATAAAATGGGCGCTGAACAGAGCATTTACAAGCAAACATTTTCGGAAGAAACCCAATCTGATAACAAATGTATAAAACAGTTAACGAACGAAAGATTATAATATGGAATAACCCAGCACAACAAACAAATTTAAATTTATTTTTATTTCATCTTCAAAATACTGCCGGCATGTACAATTTATATTTACAAAAGAAACACGAGACGTTACTTCAAGGGAGGTTAAATATGTGCAATACCAAATTTCGGATCTGCAACCTACAACAATTCAAACAGAGAAACTAAACTTTAAAGTGAAAAGTCTGTAATGCCCTGTCGGCATATACACACATCGTTTCAAAAATGTATAAGTTTATTGCCTTATCGGAACGACAAGTTGACGAAAGCATGCTTGCTTTCGGAATTTCCCCTTTACATTCGTGGATATGGAGTGTATGCTACACATCGCTTATCGAATGGAAATGAAGACATGGTGTGTACGGGGCCAAGAAAATAAGGAGAAGATTGAAAAAGAATATATCCAAAATAGATTCAGAAAGGAAGTTGGTATTTTAATTGATATGCCAAAACAAAAAGAAGGCAATAGAAATGATGGTAACACGGCGAGAAGATTTTTTGGAGATCCTGAAATAACGTCCGACATAACATGAATAAATATAAATCTGTTGAAAACGTTTCACACAATACTTTCCTGCATAGGTTGTGGATTTCAAATTAATTCTGTAGCTTTTGACCGCTTTGTCACAGATACCAGAGAACTGTACTTATCAGAATATGCATGGTACAATATGCCAGTGAGTGTTCATACAATTCTTTTTCATGGAAAGGGTATAATATCGTCTTCCATTATTCCTATTGGTCAACTTTCTGAAGAGGCTCAAGAGTCCAGAAACAAAGATGCAAGAAATTATCGAGAACTCTATACCCGAAAAATATCTAGAACTGAAAGTAATTGGGATTTCTTGCACAGATTACTCATATCGTCAAACCCCTTTATATGCAGCTTGGGGAAAGCGACTAAGACAAAGCGACGAGCATTACCAAAATAAGTTATTGGCTTACTATCCGTACCAGAATATGGAAACGATATTGACTCGGAGTAATTATTTTTATTTCCAGATTGCTTTTTTAACATGAAATTTAAATTTGTTTTCAAAAATATAGATTAATCATCTCAAAACAACTACTAATTGAAGGCATTTGTGTGTATCTAAAAATTTAGTGAAATTAAAATTATTTTTATTTCTTTCCGCCCCAATAAGTGCTAATAAATTAGAAATTATGGTATTTTGAAAATTCCACGCTACGCCCATTTTTTAGGTCCAATTGTATATTGATCTCATCATTATTATTGCTAAATTTCATTACCATATCTACTTTTATTTGAATGTTACGACTTTTGGCATCCTAAAAGTTACAAAGTCACACTGTGCGTTGGTATAGCAATTAACTACTTTCGATTGCATCCAGGTCTTTGGGAAGTAACATAGTGTAATAGCAATTTTGCCAGCAATTTCGGAGCACTAGATGGAAGTGACTAAACTTTTATTTGATATTCATTAATTATGTTTTGGTTTTGAGTATTTTCACTTTCATTATTCAACCAACAAATTGTCTCAGAAACTGTGTTGTGGTTTGGTTGCCTAAATTTGCGGAAACAGAGTGGTTCGAAATAAACCTTTGGACTAGTTCCTCAGTCTTTTCGAAATTTGTCAGGGAGGGAATAGATTTAATTTTTTTTAATACTTTAGAACTGTTCCAGAAGATTGGTAAAACGTTACTCAGGCAAGTTAACATAGAGCTCCAGTTTGAGTTTCTAAAGCGAGTATAGCTTCGCGTATAGTTTTGTTTAGAAAATTAGTTTCCAACTTATAGTGAGTCTATATCTAATCCAATTTCTTCTAGATTTGTTACGCAAAGTAATTAAGTTTAATATATTTCACGGTAAACTTTTGGCGTAACGTATGGAAAAAGTGACTTTTGGCACGACGGCATCGATGGCATTTGATATTATCGAAATAATTTTATCTACCAGTTTATCAATGTCTTCGCAGTTGTTTAAAGGCATGTTTAAACAAAAAAAGGTATTATTATTAATATAGTTTCTAAACATTTTCCAATTCGTTTTCCGGTAATTATATCTTAAGTTCTTAGAAGAATTGAAACTTGTTTGAAATGGTAAATGATCTGTACCTAATCTATTCAAAGTTAATGCAGCAGACATTTTGTCCGGCACAGTTGTAATAAAAAAATCTGTAACCGCGGATTCGAATTTAAATTTAACGGTAATAACGTAGGTTCTGGTGGATATATCAAGCCAAAGGTATCAATCATGACGTATATTACCACAACAGTTTGATCTCATTCTCGATTCTTGCAATTGAAGTCACCTCCCAAAATGTAGTTTCCTTGGATCCCAGAGAATTAGTTTGGTCCGATTTGAATTGGCTCTTCCTATAATCAGATGGCCCTGCAGAACCTCCATGAAAATAGCAACTCTAAACGCTAACATAGGTAATATTATTTATCTTTACACCAATACCCTCAATTAAGGATGTATCAACTTAGGCAGTACTTCGTGACATATGTTCTTACGCACAACAGTCGCTACACCACCACCTCTATTTAGTTCTCTATCATGGCGGTAACAATAAAAGTCGGAATGTTTCATCTATATATCACCTTTCAACCACGTCTCATTCACTAAAGCAATATCAATGTTATCTCTTATTCGAAGATCAACAAATTCATAGTTTATTTCGAATTCCTCTTAAATTACATGTCATTATTTATATTCTTTGCCTTGTCGCAAACAATTTGTGGTATTCCTGACCTACAGACATTACTCTTGCGGATTCAATTCAAATAAATAAATGGTTACCATTCCATCCCATGAAGGAATTGGGGAGAGCTTCTCACAACCAGTGAGCTTTGCGCGTTCTAGTTTTATGCTCACTTATTGGGACCTACAGTTTTACACCGTTTCCGAACGGTATGCGAGGTGAGCGCTGCCGAATAAAATTTAAGGTGGTCAGAGAAAGTATCGAACCCAGGATCTCATGTACAAGAGGCGCGCACACTAACCATTGCACCACCGAAGGCCACGAATTCAAGTACTGCTAAATTATGAGATTCAAACAAATAACACAAAACACTCGACAAATTTACAGCAGGATTTTTGATATCAGGGATACAAATGTTATATTCTTTTCATAAGCAACAAAACTAAGCAAGTTCATATTTATCTTTGCATAAATTATGCTATGGGACAACAGGTAATACACTTTATATTTTCCCTAAGAACTCGCTAGTGGAAATTTTGAAATATATTCGTTTTGTATTATGTATTGTATTGTTTCCCAAAAAGATTAACTAAGAGTCAACTACATATTTTATGACTGAAAAGAGATTAAGAACAATAGATTTTAAAATTGCTATTCAAACACATTAGCATGTTTATAGAAGAAGGAAGCACTTGACCCCAAGATGTGGTAACAGTAAGAAACACATACTATCCCTTTTTCTAAATAATGTGGGTGAAGATGTTTACTTTCTAATATCTACTCTAGTTATAAAATGTATTGGTTTATAATCAGAGAGCATCAGTCGCTTACCCACCGCCATCGATTTAGTATCAAAGTTTAAATTTGAAAATTTAATTTAATTTAAAATTAAAATTAATTTAAATTAAAAAAATAATATTATAACGCATTTACACCGCCGTTTATAGCGGCCAGGTTAGCGATAACCTTGTTCGCTAATCTTTGCCGTTTACACCACCTAATTTGTGATTCAATTGACATTTCAGTTGGCAACTCCGTACCGTAACAAAATTGTCGAAGAAGGCGCCACAACAGAAAAATTAAGTTGGTGGCTATTGGTATTATCAGTATTGTACAAATGTGGGATGTTTTCGAAATAACTGAACCTTTAAATTGGATTACTGAGTCAAATAGGGTCAGTCGATGAAATATGCTTACAGTTTAAACCAATAAGAGCCATTTATATCGGCGGCGGCGTGAGTTTCAAAAAGTTTTGGTGGCGGCGGCGAATCGGAAAATTTTCGATCGGCTTCCATCTGTCAAACAGTTGATTTGTTCTGTATGTTTTTATTATGGTTGCATATTTTTAGTAACTAACAGTGTTGCATCAAAATGCACACCAGTTTATAATGAGATTAAAAATTAAACATCAGTTTCTACAGATTAAAATTATATGAGTAATCTCCATGCTTACCGCGGGTTAACGGAGCTAACCTTCGGAATGCGGTAATCTGGTTTGGTGTAAATGGGGTATTACCTTCATAAACTCAAATGTCTAGCCACACACGTTCGATATCATCCAGTACACCTCAAACGAATTCAATGCCAAGACGCCAACAAATTCCAGCTTTTTCGTACATTCTGTCTTGGTACCATGCAGAATAGAGGAAGGATGAGTAGAGTTCGCTCCAAATTCCGGCTCACCCAAGAACTGGTTAACAACACCATACGAAATTTTCACAAATGTACAGATTAAGATCTTCAGGTACTTGTTCGTCAAAGGGAATTTAAGGATGCTTTGTGTCGTGCGACGCAATTACATAAAAACAGCCCAAAACTGCAAAAGTTAAAAGGAATCCTATGATGCGGAGGAAATGAAGGAGCGTTGCGATGCGGTCGTTGCAAGGTGCCCAAAGCTGGAGGCGATGCTGGAGAACGCCCTCTGCAAGATTGCGAAGATGAGGAAGGAGAATGCCCGACCGGCAAGTCGATGCCGGTCATAACGACCTTCGACATTGATGTCAAGTTGATTTTGCGCAGCATCAAGAATGCGCTTGGCCACGATAATTTTAGTCTGAGTATCTTGGGTTGGAAGTCTACAAATATTGCCGTGAACACCCTTCAGTATCACGAGAAACTAAGGGCGCTTTTGGAGTCAGTTAGTGTGAAGTTTTATACCCACACTCGTCGGAGTGTGAAGCCATTCGTGGTGATAATTCGGCGGCTGTCAGACACGTTTGACGTGGAAGATGTGAAGGGTTATTTGGAGGGTCTCGGGCTGAAGCTCGAAATAATGGGATTGACCAAGTTGGGTGGCGATCGCTGGCTGATAAAGCTGTCCAACGACTCCGATTTAGTCAGTTTCCATGAGCTGACTAGTATCCTGAACTGTCGTATTCGGTTTGAGCGTTTTAAGAGGGGTGGACCGACGCAATGCTACAGATGTCAACGTTTTGGGCACGTGGTCAGGAACTGCAACATGCTTTCCAGATGTGTGAAGTGTGCAGGACCACATGAGTCGGAGGTGTGCGATATGCCCAAGAGGGGCGAAGTCGTGACTGAGGTGCCAATGGAGGACGAAATCACTGGAGAGGTGACGATGCAGGCCCCACGCAAGGAGAAATGCGTGAACTGCGATGCTGAGGGTCACACGGCTGGGGCAAGGGATTTTCCCAGAAAGCTGGCAATTGTGGCAAAGATGCCTGCGATGCGAAATGGACCGAGGGCCAGTGGGTCAGCTAATGTTCGGGTTACAGTTATGACGAGGCCTAGGTTGTCATATGCAAATGCGGCGGAAGGTGCTCCCAACTTACGGGGGAATTCGGGCGTGTTTCGGCTCCTATGGCGGTGAACTTTGGAGGTCCAGGGTCTGGGACAGGGACTGATGCTGATGTTGGTTCGTTGAATACGGATTGCCGCCGGATGACATTTGATTGCATGATGAAGCTTCGGGATTTCGCGGGAAGTTATACGGGGATCCGGGATGAGGCTGGTAAAATGGCCATGGCGGTCTTTATGGAGTCACTATTTCATTCATGAACAGACGACTGAAGTGCACCTTTTTGGGCTGGGTGACCGGCATAGACTCGATCTCAAGGGTTATGTGACCTGCAAATGTCATTCGGGCGGTGGTCGCGGTAAGGGAACGGCTATACTAGTTCGGGACGGGATTCATTGTGTCAGGCTTGGCGTGGATACCGATATTATGCAGAACAGTGCTGTCAGGATCAGCAGGCCAGGTGGCACCGCCATCTCATTGGTATGTTTGTATTTGCGTCCTAGCACAGTACGTTCCGGCTCTGAGCTACTTTCACTTAGTGAGTTGGTAACGGACGGGGAAGTGCTGACTGGTAGGGATTTAAATGTGAAATATCCGGACTGCGGTGGATCGGTGGTTAATGCAAATGGACCACGCTTGCGGGATTTCCTGTCGGGGTGTCCGGATCTTGATATTTTTCTGCGGTTCTTTTGATCCATTGCGTTAAGTTGGGCTACTTCCCTCGGGCCTGGAAGAAGAAGGCGATAGTACCTATTCCCAAGCCTGGGACGGATCGGAAGAGGGTCAGTGGATATAGACCGGTTTCGCTGCTTTCCCCTTTTGGGTAGCTTCTGCAGCTGTTTTTTCTGGACCATGTTCGTGATCATTTGGCTGAGTGCGGCATCTTGCTTTACCACCAGTTTGGTTTTAGGGGGCGGCACTCAACGTCGCATGCGCTGATGGTGTTTTTTGACTATGTGACTAGTGGTCTGAATAGAAGGCACGCCACGATAGCTGCTAGCTTTGATTTTGCCAAGGCCTTTGATACGGCTTGGCAGGCGCACTGTGGCTGAGATTTTGATTTAATTGGCCAAAAATCTAATTTTTTTGTCACCGATTTTTAAAATTTTTACGCCTTTTTGTAGCTACTATATCCAGATTAAGGTAGCCAAAATATTAGGATAAACTATTGCTAATTATGGGCGTGACATGCTGTCAAACTCAACTGTTTTTTTAATTTCAGAAAAAGGTGTCTTTTTTTGTTTTTTATCAAAAATAAATGGTTACTACTCGCAAGCTATCATCGATAATGGCCTGCGGTCTTTTTTATAATATTGGCAAGATTATAGTCTTTAGTCGTTGTAAGTGGTCACAGCTCTAGAGTTTAATATTACGGGCGTTATGAAATATTTATGAAACTACCATATTTTTCTCAAATTTAAACTTTAGTGGAATAGAACTTCTAGGGAACAAAAGGGAACAAGAAACGTATACCACCCGGAGAAAGGTGAAAGTGTCCTCTTTAAACCTATATATACTTTTGCACTCGCCACGACCCGCCGGTAGAACACTTTTTTCATTTTAATGAAATTACTCTAAAAAATTCAAATTACGATAATTTAAACAGCCCTATAAGTACTCGTATAAAATGGTGTATTAAATTTGTGCTCAGTATTTTATTGCTTATAATAGAATTTGGTTTTTAAGTTTGTATTGGCCTAGGGACAAACCCTATTGAAATAGGTCGAAATCGGTTTATATTTGAACCAAGTCCCCACAGAAGGATGCCCCAAAATTTGCTCTTAAACTCCAATAAAATTCGCAAAATATACACTACTTCCCTCAAATTTGGTTTATAAACCTTTTCTGAATCCATAAATGTGTGTGCTAAGTTTGAACGAAAACTGTCCATGTTTGGACCAAGTCCCCATAGAAGAGTGCCCAAAAATTATCACTTAAATCACCATAAAACTCTCAAAATATACACTACCTTTCTCAAATTTGATAGTCACATTTTTGATAGTCGTGTAACTTGACATGATGATGTGACATCAGTGACAGATTCACAAATAACATTGTATTTTTTAACTTCGGGCCGCATTCTATTGTTGACCCATAACAAATTTCAATTCCAACCGTCTATATATTTCACCCAAACTGTTGTTATTTCTCCAACTAAATATAATACCTGCGAAAGGGTTTTATGGCTTTGTTATGATCAGGAAAAAAATAAGTCATAATATTATCACAATAGGTTCTACAGTAAACATATGATCTCTTTCTAAATTTACCTGTTATCAAATGTTAGGGTCAACCGAAGTCATAAACAATTTTTAACAATAATCGCGACAAAAACCACTAAAGATAAAAAACATCCCCATATTGGCGAGATACTAATTAGTTTTACCTGATATTAAGGTCTGGATAACAAGTGCAGTTTTGTTCAATTTAAGTACTACCTGCTATGAAATTAAAAATCAATGTGTGAATAACATGTATCTAAAAATCTATAAAACTACGGATTCGATAAGGGATTACTCAGTAATAAGTGATTCCTTTAAGTGTACGGACGTATATTCGCAAGTGATAAAACATAACAGCCGCAAATAAAAATATTCAGAAAAATATGGAGAGCTTCAGTTATAAAGAACTGGCCGAAGAGTATTTTAGAAACAAAAACCAGGAAGATGTTCTTAGTTACGTTAAAATAAAATTAAACTTAAATTCGTGTAGCACCGAAATACAAGAACAATTATCAAATTTCGTCAAAGCACTAAAAAAACGCTACAAAGAAGTTAGCTACAGTAAACAAAAGTTTTATATAAAAAGTGCAAACTGGGTAGAAGGCCAACTTACTGTCGCTGCAGACACAGCAAAGCAAGATAAGGCTGGAAGACCACGCAAATCATTGGACAACTGCAGCGATAGATCTAAGAGGCGGAAACTTAAAGATGTTAACCATGAAATTGGTTGTACAAATATAAAAGAATCTTTCCTACATCAATTACGATCACAGAACCAATTAACAAAAGTGGATATCATTGAAAAAGTTCTTAAAGCTAGTCCAGTGAGAACAAAACGGATTCTTAAAAGTTTACCAACTCCGAGCGATGCAAAACAGTTCACAAATGAGGAGGCATTAGCATTATTTCTGGATTTGAAATTAACAAAACAGGAATATATTCAGCTCAGATTGCGTGCGATTGAAAAAGGCTCAAATATGTATCCAGCATATCATCACATAACCGCTGCTAAAATGGACTGTTTCCCATCAAAGGACACTATTACAATCACACCATTTTCGGCAGAGGTACAACTACAATCTCTACTTGATCACACAGCCGAACGCTTGCTACAATCAATAGCAGGAAATGATTTAAAGAAATATGGAAACACAAAGTTAATTATTTTTTGTAAATGGGGATGTGATGGTTCTTCGGGACAAAAACAATACAAACAAGTTGTATGTGAAAATATTTCGGACTCAGATATGTTCATGGTATCATTTGTACCATTGCTATTGAAAAAGATTTTGGAAGATTCAGAGCCTTCGACTAGTACAACGCAAACAATGGATATTTGGAAAAATGAGACACCATCTTCCACGAAATACTACAGGCCAATTAAATTTGAATTCAAAAAAGAAACTCATGGTGCCATTAACAAAGAAGTTAGTGATATCAAGGCCCAAATTGCAACACTACAGCCATTACAATTACAGTTAGATGGGCAGGAAATTGAAGTAAGCTACCAATTAGTGCTGACAATGATAGAACACGAAGACTGAATCCAGCTGCATTATATGCCAAGCAACATCAACCCAATTAAACCAAGTCCCGACAAAATCATTAGATAATACCGATGCATATGAATTTGGATTATCATCACTACATGCAAGAATACGACTTATGGAACACATACTAAAAATCAGTTATGATTTGGATTTCGGGTCTTCAGGATCAATAAGAAACAACGAAACCAACAAAGAGTTAAGAAGTTCAAAAAAGAAACATGTTCAAGATGAATATCGCAAATTTGGATTGATAATAGATCAGCCAAAATAAGGGTCAGGCAATACAAATGATGGCAATACCGCAAGAAGATTCATTTCAGATCCAGAAACAGCATCTGAAATAACAGGAGTGGATTTAAACCTTATTTTCAGATTTAAAATAATCCTAGAAGTACTTGCGTGCAATGAAGAAATTGACTCTAGAAAATTTGAAGATTATGCTAAAGAAACTGCAAAAATATATACAACCAACTACCATGGAGAAATATGTCTGCAACAGTTCACAAAATCCTTTATCATGGAGAAGATGTCATTAAATATCATTTGGTGCCACTTGGAGATCTATCAGAGGAGGCTCAGAAAAAAAGGAACAAGGATTACAGATTTTATATAGAGCACAATACTAGAAAAATTTCACGAAATTCCACAAATGAATATCTATTTAATATATTATTTGCAACGTCAGATCCGTTCATCTCCAGTATTCGAAATGAATGGAAAGTGGAACATCGGGATTTAGATGAAGAAGCCAAAAAACTACTAAAGAACAGAAATAGCACAGAACAAAATATGGAATATTTTCAATCAATATTTGAGTCAAATGAATAATAATTATAGTATTAGTATTAGTAAAAAATAATAATAAACAGAACCTACCATTGTTACAAATGCTATTAAAATCTATTGCAGTTTTTACTTTTAAAATTTTTTTAAAATTTTCAAATTTGACAGCCAAAAATAATAAATTTTTCTGTAGTAAAAGCAAGATTTTTAGATAATATTATTAACGATTTTTTTAAGTGTAAATATTCTTTGAGTGTAAACAAATTTGCAAATTTGACAGCAAAAAATTTTGAATTTTTCTGTAATAATAGCAAAATCTCCAGTTGATTTTACTGTTTTTTTTTGAGTGTAAAAATGTTTTTGAGTGTAACATTAAAAAAATTCCATTATTACAAAAAATATTTATAATTATTATTAAAATCCAAATATTAAATGTTTTAATAAATAAAAAAATAATAAACCCATATTTCACTCTAAAAGTTAAAAAAAAAACAAAAGTTCAATTCTGACCTAGAATTCCTTAAAAAGTATTCAATCAATTTTAATGTAATTAAAACTGAGTCAAGCTGAACTAAATATCTATCCTTAAAAAAAAATACTTAAATATTTTGATCGGTTCAAAAGTTACAGAATTTTGGCGAATGAAAAACGATTTTCAGCCACTGTGAGGCGGCGATATTGGTGAAGATGAAGGCAGCTGGATTTACTGCTGACATCCTCAGGATGGTTGCTGGTTTCCTAGCGGCCAGGACGTTCCGTGTGAGGGTTGGCGATTCGCTCTCTGAGGAGAAGGTGGTGGTGAATGGCTCTTTCCGCATGCCCTCCTGTAGGAGGGTGTATGATGGTGCTCGAATTGGGAGGATTGACAAGTTCATGGTGGACTCTGCTCTAACTGTCTTGGGAAAAGCGACGGATGTCAGGGCATGCTAAGACACGACGGATGCGAACAGTCTTCTGTCACGTTGGTTCTTTAGGCCAACGGACCTTCTGGCCCTCAGTAATGGGAGCTTTCTAGGAAAGGACGAGGCTCTATTATTTTACCACAGGAGATTCGGTACATTGGGTATCGATGACACTGTGTACAATACTACTCAGTAGTTTTTTAATGGTGACCAAGGTGAACGTTGAATTTGTTGAAATTTTTAATGTACTAATCGATGTGATCCAGCTTACTGAAATTTTTTGTTTCCGTTGTTATTTAGTTTTTTAAGTTTATTATTTATTTTTTAAGTTCTATTTTTAGGTCGGAAAGACAACATACGCGTTCCCTTTTTTTTTAATTTTTGAGGAAAATATTTTTAAATCGTATGTATAATCTATTAGAATTAAGAATGATGTAATAATATAATATTTTATAAGGTTGGGTGTGAGGGAATTAGTATTAAGTAGAATGAAGCAAAATGTATTTATTTATTGTGTACCCAGTAGAATGTAATTTGAATTTTAACAATAAAAACTGTTTGAAAAAAAAATAAAGTTACAGCATAGGGCCAGAAGTCCTCAGTCGCAGCAGAAGCCGCGTCAAAAAGAATAGAAGCAGTGCCAACAACAACAGATACCGTATCAAGAGCAACAGAAGCCGTGATTATACTTACCCAAGGAAAACTTATATACGAAACGTTGGTAATAGTAGAATTTATTTGTAACCATTGGAGCCGACAGCAAAAAGCTTGGTGATATAAGTTGTATGGGGGCTACAGTCCGTTTTCAAAACCAAACAACGCTAATCTAAGAAAAGCTTTTGCAATCTTGCTGGCACAGTTTGTATGGGAGCTATGTCCGTTTTCAAAACTAAATATCCTTTATCTAAGGAAAGTTTTGGTAGCGAATTTCGTTTGAAACGATTGGTATTTGTAGCCCTTGAGGACGATCGTATTGTAGTGTACTCACACTTTTGCACCCCAGTGTATATTTCATTAAAAACTAGTAGTGTACTTACACTTTTGCACCGCAGTGTATTTCATTAAACACTCATCACAAAAAACAACTAACATCACCAGTTGTTTACAATTTTGCATTCTTTCTTACACTAACAATAAACATCACCAGTTGTAAACAAGTTAACATCCATACACACTCATCACAACAAACAACCAATATCGCCAGTTGTTTACAATTTTGCATTCTTTCTTACACTAACAATATCACTGATCTCACTACCAACAATATCACTAGCATAAGTTTGTTATTGTTAGACTGTAAGCTACTCGTAAGTATAAATAAGAGAACCCAGTCAATAAAGAATAAAATTGGTATCTTGAGCTTGAAAGTCCACATCGTTTTCTTTTTTAAAATAAAAGCTCAGTCTAGAAGTGGTGATTTGTGGCACTGTTCTGACTGTAGCTAGGAAACAGAATCCCTCGCAAAGTCCTGAAGTGGTGGTTTGAAGCACCGTTCAGATTGTGGCAGAATAAGGACTTGTCATCCTAGTCCCACCACATGGCGATCCTGCCGACTACCTGGAAAAAGAGCTGCTGAGAAAAAAAAGAGAGATCCTGCGGACTACCAGAAACACTACCAGGAACCTTGCACAAAAAATTTTTTTTTTTTCAAATGTCTACCTGGGAGGACCTGACAGAAGAGGAGCATAGCGAGCTAGTAGATAACGTCAACGCGCTGGAAAGGAAATACGTCGACATACTTAGGCAATCGGGAACGCAAATCGAATATTCATTCATTGAATATACACCGACAACCACGAAATATATCCCAAAAATAAAACCAAAAATAGAGGAACCACCAATCGTATACGGCCCGCCAGCAAGATTCCGACCAAACAGGGAAGACTGCCGAAGTAAAACAAAGCGGAAACTAAATCTAATCAGCTCTATTATCGAGACAGAAGGAGAGACAAAGGCAAGACTGGAGGAGAAGGCAAACCTCATACAAACTTTGAACAACCTGAGGGGCGAATACCGCAAAAAACGGCGTATCAACAAAGCCAGACGGAAAATGGAGAAGCCAGAATAACGACTATGCTGGACAACAATTTTATCATCTCCCACCGTTATTATAATTAAATAAAAAAAAAAAAAAGAATGAATTAACAAAAAAAAATTTAAATAAATATTCAAAAATATTACAAGCATCATTTCATCTTCATTATAAAGTATTATAATTTTTTTAAAGAGTAAAAGCAATGGCCATTAAAATTAAGAAAATACTTGAAGAATGGAATCAACATATAATAATTTATCTACTCTCATAGAAAATGCAAAGAAAAACCTTAATAAACCATATAAAATAGAAACAATAGAAGCAAAATTAGAAGAGCTAAGTAAAATAAATAAAGAAGCAGAGGAAATTATATCATCTACATCATATACAAAAGAACAAGGAGATGAGAATTTAAAAAGATTTAAAGAATTAAAGCAACAATATAGAGACATTTTAGATAATCATAAAGATAAAGGATCAGAAGCAATCAAACAGGAACAATTAAGCCAACCTCAACTAGACCAAGACAATACACAAACAGAAAATCTACATAGAACTAAAAATTATAATAACAGCACAAACATGGACACAAAAGACATAATAGAATACATGAAAATAATACCTATTTTCAACGGTGACAGGAACACACTTGATAATTTCATTTCTACAGTTAATTTGATAGACAACACCTTAACAGAAAACAAAAAAAAAGGATTTTTTGAATTTATATATACAACCAGATTAGACAAAAAGACACAAAACAAAGTCAAACAATTGGGCATTCCAACAAACACCGAACAAATTCTAAGCAAACTAAAGACTATTTTCAAGCCAAAGAAAACGGCAAACACAATTATAAACGAATTAACAAAGTTAACGCAAAACAGTCACAGCATCGCCAAATTCGGTGAATATATAGAAACACTCATCGGCGAGCTGACTGAACTACAAACGCTGAAAATAGGCGAACAACACAGAACGACAATAACAGCAATTAACAATAATATAGGATTTAACACCTTCAAGAATGGTCTAAACGACCGTAATATTATACAGACAATTGAAGCTAGTAGAGTCAAGACTTTACAGGAGGCAATAACACTTGCCGAAGAAGTCAAAAGTGACAACAAAACTCAGCAAATACTATACCAGAGTACACAAAGAAATAACTATAGGAACAGAAACAATTCAACCAACTACCAAAATAACACAAAAAACAATACTAACGACAACAACTACAACAAACACAACAATAATCAAAATTACAATCGTGATAACAATAATAATAAAGAGAAACACAATATGAATCGCAACAAACAAAGCAACAACAATCGGTACAACGATAACAAAAATCGCAACGATTACAACCGTAACAACTACAGAAGAAACAACCAAGGATATAATCAAAACATTCATTGCGTCAACGAAAACAACTACAGTACTGACAACCCGGAAAACTTCAGCGACCCGGAGGTAGTAGAACAGAACTATCCTCCAGAGGGGACAAACCTGATTATAATAAAATATCCACTAAAATGCTATTGAACAATTGGAATGTTTTAGGAAAACATTTACTCCATATGGTAAACATGTCACTACAATCAGGTATCTTCCCAGAAAACTGGAAGGAGTCAATGGTAACACCAATTGAAAAAGTTATGAACACTAACAAATGTGAAGAATATCGCCCAATAAACACTTTAAAAACCTGTGAAAAAATACTTGAAAAAGTCGTCAAAGAGCAGTTAGAAGGATATTTGGAAGCACATAACATACTATCAAGATATCAATCAGGACTTCGAAAAAAATTTTCATGTGAAACAGCTGTGAACTACGTTATTAATAGATGGAAAAAATCAGAAAAAAATAATAAAATAGTGGCTATATTTTTGGATTTTAAACGGGCGTTTGAAACAATAGACCGAAATATTATGTTACAAAAACTGTATATGTATGGTATTCAAGATACCGAATTAAATTGGTTTGAATCGTATCTAACCGGCAGAAAACAACTAACTCGGGTGAACAATGTGATGTCAAGTAAGATTAAAACCGATTTTGGAGTACCCCAGGGCTCAATCCTAGGGGCTCTACTATTTATAATATTTATTAATGATATGCCAAATGTACTGGAAAAAAGTGAGATAGTACTGTACGCAGACGACACCTTGATTTTTACGGAAGGGGAGTCGGATCAACACTGTCACGAGACACTTATGCGAGACTTGGAAAACATTAATAAGTGGCTAAAGATGAACAAACTAAAACTAAACGAAAGCAAAACAAAAATTATGGAAATCAACACAAATAGCGAATCGGTATATAAAATAAATAACGTTACAATCGAAAGGGTAAAACAAATAAAAGATTTAGGATTTATAATCGATGAACATTTGAATTTTAAAGAACATATAGAATACATATGTAAAAAAATTGGTAAAAAAATCGGATTTTTTAAACGCGTTCGGAAAAACATATCGATCATAACAGCGATAAACGTATAGAACACAATTATAAAGCCTCACTTTGAGTTCGGATCCACGATAATATACACCTGCTGCACAAAAACACATATATCAAGGCTTCAAAAACTGCAAAACAAAGCAATGCGTTCTATTCTTAAATGTAACAGATACACATCTATACAATATATGCTCGACTCGCTAAAATGCTCAACATCACACAGAGACTTGAATTCAATACTTTAAACTTCATTCAGAAAATGAAAATCGGGAGCGCTCCAGAATATTTAATCGAGCAATTGAGGTATGTAGGCGAAGTACAGCCGTACCACCTAAGAAATGCGGAGAACTTTAGATTATAAAGGACAACAACAACTAAGATGCAACGATCACTGTTTCATAAAGGATTAAAACTATACAACATGTTACCAGATAATATTAAAAGCGAAAGATATATGAATATTTTTAAAAGAAACTGTGTATATTTTATAAAAAATTGTAGAACAGATAACCTAGAATTATGATGAAATTTTTTTCTATGAATATAAAGTATTTTAAATACTAATAAACAAACTTAATGGGGCAAGAAGAATAGAAACTAAACAAATTTTTAAAGTATCATCAGATCTAAACAACTATATAGAAATACCAATAAAACATGTCAAAATAAAACTAAAACTTTTACTAGATACCGGAGCCGATATCACACTAGTAAAGGAAAGTTTTTTAACAAATTATAAAGAAAATCCCAATGACAGTTGCCGCCTAACAGGCATAACCAATGAAGAAAAAAATCTCTAGGATCTACCAACATCCAAATACAATTAGATGATACAATAATACACCATAAAGCACAATTAGTACACGAAAATTTTCCAATATCTGCAGATGGAATACTCGGTAGAGATTTCTTAACAAGATTTAACTGCAATATAGATTACGACAGATATGTATTAACTGTAAATACAGATACAACACAAATTGATATACCCAGCAACAATGCAGCATCAACTATAAATCATATTCAAATCCCACCAAGAACGGAGGTAATTGTTCCTTTCAACATATCCGTAAAAAAAGACTCTATCGTCTGTAATAGAGAAATAACAAACGGAGTATTTCCCGCGAACTCAATCATACCAGAAAAAGGAACCAAGCATATTAAAATTCTATATACAACGGAAAAACAAATAATAATCAGAGATTTGAAAGTAAACACTTTTCCATTAAACAGCTATAACATTATTTGCATCAATACACACTCTAACGATACTGAACAAAAATTTCAAAAAATATTAAAAACTATCAACCTTGAGAACATCGGTCAAAATGAAAAGCAACAATTGACAAATATACTGAGAAAATACCAGTCAATATTCCATTTAGAAGGAGAACAATTAACAGCTAATAATTTCTACAAGCAAGATATTCTACTAAACGATTTAACACCAGTATACAAAAGTAACTAAAGATTACCACAAATACACAGAGAAGAAATAAACCGACAAGTAGAAGAACTATTAAACAATGGTATCATAGAAAACTCAGTAAGCCCATATAACGCACCACTACTATTAGTACCAAAGAGGGTCAAATAGACATAAAGAAATGGAGATTAGTTGTCGACTTTAGACAACTAAACAACAAAATAGTCAATGATAAATTTCCATTAACCCTTTCGGTTATTCTATGCCATATGGCATAGTCGCTTTTCAGAGGCTATTTTAAGTTAAAAAACTTATGATTACTATTATTTTTGTATTTTTATATTTTTCTTTGATGTTTTTTGTACAAATTAATAAAAAAAAAATTTTCGTTAGAGGATCAAGTAAATCGTAAAGGTTCAGAAAGCGAGCGTGCTCATCGAGTTTCGCATTTTTGAAAAAAAGATCTCATCATACTTTTATATATTCTATTACAAAAATTACTTTATTTTATAACTTTATCTATGTTATTTAGTAGATAATTATCGCTTCAGTAAGTGTAAAAAAAGTTGGATCCCTAAAGTAGTTCAATAAGGCTGTACGAATTTTTTTATTTCGTACTATGCCATATGGCATAGATTTTACCCATCGGAAATACATTTTTTTTATTTGATTGAAAAGAGTCGCAGTGGTTGGCCGTAATAACGATGTCTAATAAATTAAAAAACGAACAAATAGAAAATATTTTGGTTAATTTTGATGACTCGGATTTATCTGACTTTGGCGATGATGAAGAAGAAGAAAATGATGTTTTGGAAACGTTATTGGAAACTCTTAATGACAATAAAAACAATTCCTTTTTAATCGAGGAGCTAACTAATCCAGATGGTAATATCGATTTATTTGAGAACAATTTAGATGCGGAAGATGATTTACTGGACGTGGATGAAGTTACTGGTCCATCATTTAAAAAAATTCTTAACTTTCGATGGGCAAAGAGAGCTTGGAGCGCTCCAAGCTCAGATTTTTCTGAAAATTATCCGAAGCAAGATGTTAAAACTCCTGTTTCATATTTTTTAAAGTATTTTCCATTTGAATTTATTGAAACAATTGTTCAGGCAACAAACCAAGCCTCACTTATGAAAACAGGAACTGCAATTAATGTTACAAGAGAAGAGATTCTGACATTAATGGGCTTAGAAATTATTATAGGAACAATAGGATATCCTCGATTAGCGATGTACTGGAATAGTGCTACTGAAATACCAGCATTTCGTAAACACATGACAAAAAATAGATTTCATACAATACGCTCTAATCTTAAGTTCAGTGTAGAGGAGAACTTGAACGACAAACTTTATAAAGTTCGTCCACTCATAAATACGTTCTTGAAAAGATCCTATGGCATTCCAAAAGATGAAAACTGTTGCTGTGATGAAATGATGATTCCATGCAAATCAAAAACCGGGTTGAAACAGTATATGCCCAAAAAACCTATCAAATGGGGAATAAAAGTGTTTTGTCTATGTAGCTCAAATGGAATTGTATATGATCTCGAAATATACCAAGGAAAAAATACAGTTGTTGGGGAATCAAAATTAGGTTTTTGCTCGGATATTGTCATTCACCCACAAACTATTTTTTGATAACTATTTCACTACAATTAATTTATTAATATATTTGCGAGAAAAAGGAATATGGGCAACAGGAACCATGCGAGGAAACAGAACCGGAAAAGCTCCGCTTGCAACAGAAAAGGGTTTGAAAAAGCAAGGAAGAGGAAGTTATGACTATTGTATTGAAAGGAACCAAAATATTTTTCTTTTAAAATGGCTAGATGGGGGCTGTGTTCTATTAGCTTCATCTATTTATGGTGATAAAGATACAAAAGAGGTAATCAGATTTAGTGCTGAACAAAAAAAGAAAATCGTTGTCCCACAACCTAACGTTGTAGGTGTATATAATAAAAATATGGGAGGAGTCGACAAGATGGACTTTTTGCTGTCGTTATACAGAATTTCCATTCGGACAAGAAAGTGGACCCTGAAAATATTTGACCATTTCACCGACTTAGCAGTATGTAACTCATGGTTGGAATATCGCAATGACAGTGATAATAATACTATAAGAAAAAAAGATCAAATGGATTTATTAGCATTCCGGAATGATGTAGCTGATGGATTGCTAGCATTGTCATCAGTTCAAAACCTGTCTCGAAAACGAGGAAGACCACGACTAACTGAAGACTTAGATCTTTCCGACACTCCAACAACTTCGAAACCAAGGCTGACATATGAAAGGGCTCCTTCAGTTTCGATTCGTTTTGATGGCGTTGAACATTGGCCAGAGTATACAGCTGTAAAACGTATATGTAAAATACAAGGATGCAAAGGATATTCTAGATACACTTGTTCAAAATGCAACGTCCATCTATGCATTCCAAATAGCACAAGAAATTGTTTTAGAGTATATCATGAAAAATAAGGTAAGCAATAGATAAATATTTATATATAAATTGGTTTTCTTATTTCTTTTTTTTCAGGGCAGATACCGAAGCAGACTTAATGATGGAAATAAAATTGGCAATGAATTCTTTTTTTTATATATTTTTTGTTGTATATAATAAGTAATGATTTAATTTTTATGTTTTATATAATAAGTAATGATTTATTTTTTATGTTTTAAATGAATTTTTTGAATTTTTAAGTTTAAAATAAATATATTTATTTAAAAATTAAAATTATCTATATACTATTCATGAAAAAATGTTTAGGGTAGTTTTAATCCCTTAAGTACATTCTATGCCATATGGCATGATGCCCAAAAACCACTTTAGGAAGCAAAATTTTAAAAAATTATTTTTAAATATTCATAACGATGGCCTAAACAATAACAAATTGGATAAAAATGATTTTTTATGTCAAAAATAAAAAAGAAGTACCGAAAGGGTTAACAAGATTGGGCGATATCCTAGATAGACTAGGCAGAGCAAGATACTTTTCAACACTGGACATGACGAGCTCCTTTCATCAAATAAAATTGAAACCAAATTCAAGACCTTGTACAGCATATTCAACCCCAAACGGTCATTACCAATATACTCGACTACCTTTCGGTTTCAAAATTTCATCAAATAGTTTTCAACGAATGCTAACCATCGCATTATCAGGTCTGGAATCAGAAGCATTTCTGTATGTAGACGACATCATAATATTCGGTTGCAGTTTAGAACACCACAACATAAACCTAATAAAAGTGTTAAACAGAATTAAGAAATACAATTTGAAATTAAATGCCAATAAATGTTCCTTTCTGAAACCTGAAGTAATTTACCTTGGACACCTAATTACGTAATTTACCTTGGACACCTAATTCGAAACACTAAAAGGAAAGTTAATCAAGCCACCTGTACTACAATATCCAAATTTTGAAAAGAATTTCATACTCACAACCGACGCATCTGACTACGCGCTTGGTGCAATTTTATCGCAAGGCGAAATAGGAGAAGACTTACCAATTTCATATGCCAGCAAGAGCCTCGTCAAACACGAAAGAAACAAACCAGTAATAGAAAAAGAACTGCTAGCTATACACTGGGGTATACAATTATTTAGACCTTACTTATATGGAAGACGATTTACAGTCGTAACAGACCACCGACCATTATTGTCGCTATTCTCCCATAAAAATCCAAGCTCGAAACTTACAAGAATAAGAATTGAATTATCTGACTATGATTTCGACATAGTATACAAACATACAAACAAGGAAACAATAACACAAACGCTGATGCTCTATCACGAATACAAATCAACTCTGAAATTCTAAAAAACATGATACCTTCGCAAGAAGACCCGACAGTGAAAAGACCACTAGTCGTTACTCGAAGTACGATGAAAGCAAATCATCAAGAAGAGGAAATGGACAACAGCAACTACAAGAAGCCTGATCAACTTCGTACGTGGAACTGTACATCCATAAATGATATCAAAAGGGCCCCAAAAATAAAATTTATAATAAATACAAGGCAGAACATAATGGTCAAAATAGACCCAAAAAATAACGAATTACTAATCTATTGTAGTAAAGCTTCATGTCGTTCCGACGATTTCATGAAAAAGCTACAATACGAACTTAGTAAGAGATGCGGCGATAATTCATATCATTTCGGTGACTTGAAGAAACCACACTCTAATATAAAAAGCACGTACTGTTTAGAGAACAGCGATGCTATATTTGATATTATTCCCCGGGAAGAATTCGTACAAGAATTTAATAAACTGCCATATATTCAAAACGATATCATAATCATGACATACACAAAGCCTCAATCTATTAAAAACAAAAATGAACAAATCGAGATAATCAAACGGTATCATGAGACCCCTTGTGGAGGTCATTTCGGCATTAGAAAAACAATAATAAAACTAAAACAGAAATATGTATGGACAAATTTAACAAAAATGTAAAATGTAATGGTTAAAAAATACATAAAAACGTGCGATGCGTGTCAAAGAAATAAACAAACAAGACATACAAAAGAACCCCTTACAATTACTGACACTCCTACACAAACATTCGAAAAAATGACAATTGATACAATTGGTCCTTTGAGACCATCGGAGCAATTCCGATACATACTGACGATACAATGCGAATTAACAAAATTCATAATTGCTAGCCCAATGATAAACAAGGAAGCAAAAACAATTGCAAGAACTCTTGTGGAAGAAGTGATTTTGAAATATGGAATTTTTAAAACATTGATATCAGACAGAGGAACAGAATTCGTTAATAAACTACTTAAGGAAATATGTACGCTTCTAAAAGTAGAGCAAAAATTTTCAACTCCTTATCACCACGAGACTCTTGGCACTGTCGAAAGAAACCATAGAGTACTCAATGAGTATTTCCTATCATTCGTAAATGACAACATTTGGCACTCATGGCTGCCATATTATGCATTCGCATACAATACAACACCTCTCGTTGATACGGAATATAGCCCATTTGAACTAGTGTACTGACGTTTAGCATCCCTACCGGGAGACGAAATTATGAGACATAATAAAATCTATGACTATAACAACTACGCCAACGAACTAAAAGCAAGGCTTAAATTTTCCTTAGAAAAGGCAAGAACCTTTCTTGAAATAATTTAAAGAAAAAGAAAAGAAAAATCTAATCTTGATAGAGACAGCATTAAAGCTGAAGATTGGAGACAAAATTCTCCTGAAATTAGAAAATAGAACGAACAACTTTGCACCGTACAAAGGACCATATGATGTAATTGATATAAAGACTCCCAATATTTTAATTAGAATAGAAAATAAAGAGAAACTAGTACATACAAATAACGTTAAGTTATATAAAACATAAACGTAAAAACTCTTCAATTAAATCTTATGTATTTAAATCTTATCTTAAAAACTCTTCAATTAAATCTTATGTAAGTAAATACTAAATCTTATGTAATTAAATCTTATATAAACAAACCACTAAATTAAACAAAGACAAACCTATACTTCCATATCAAAATTAGTATAAGCAGAACCAAATCATTTAAAAAAAAAATAAATTTTTTTTATATAAAATCTCATAATAGCCTTACTATTATATGATTTTCTTAAGAGCAAGGGTGTAGTGTACTCACACTTTTGCACCGCAGTGTATATTTCATTAAACACTAGTAGTGTACTTACATTTTTGCACCGCAGTGTATTTCATTAAACACTCATCACAAAAAACAACTAACATCACCAGTTGTTTACAATTTTGCATTCTTTCTTACGCTAACAATAAACATCACCAGTTGTAAACAAGTTAACATCCATACACACTCATCACAACAAACAACCAATATCGCCAGTTGTTTACAATTTTGCATTCTTTCATACACTAACAATATCACTGATCTCACTACCAACAATATCACTAGCATAAGTTTGTTATTGTTAGACTGTAAGCTACTCGTAAGTATAAATAAGAGAACCCAGTCAATAAAGAATAAAATTGGTAACTTGAGCTTGAACGTCTCACATCGTTTTCTTTTTTAAAATAAAAGCTGAGTCTAGAAGTGGTGATTTGTGGCACTGTTCTGACTGTAGCTAGGAAACAGAATCCCTCGCTAAGTCCTGAAGTGGTGGTTTGAAGCACCGTTCAGATTGTGGCAGAATAAGGACTTGCTATCCTAGTCCCACCACAGTATCAAGCTGGTTTTGGTACATTTGCATGGAGTCTATTTAAAACGTGGACCTAGGAATTGTTTATATACCAAATTTCGTTAAAATCGGGGGTTATTTGTGACGTCTGCACGTGATAGTAACAATATTGGTAAGTATATTTGTATGGAAGTTATTTCAAAACGTGGACAGAAACAGCAAATAGTTCGCCATCAACCAGTACACCTGAAACGAATTTAATGCCAAGAGGTCTACAAATTGCAGCTTTTTCCTACATTCTGTATTGGTATCATGCACAGGTGAAGAATCCTCATGAGTCACGGTAGAGTACAGCGCGCATGAAATTCCGACTCACCCAAGAACTTGTCAACAACACCATACGAAATATCCACAAATGTACAGATGCAGATCTTCTGGTACTAGTTCGACAAAAGGAATTTAAGAATTCTTTGTTTCGTTCGACGCCATTACATAACATGATAACAAGCCAAAACCCAGCAAAAGTTGAAGTTATAACAGGCTGCTAGAAATCCTCAGTCGCAGCAGAAGCTGTGTCAACAAGAAAAGAAACAGTGCCAACAACATCAGATTCCGTATCAAGAAAAACGTATGGTTATGTATCAAACGTTGGTAAAATTAGTATTGATGTGTAACCATTTGAGCCGATAGCCCAAAGCTTGGTGATACAATTTGTATGGGGGCTATAACAAAACAGGGGTTGATAAAGTCCGTTTTCAAAACCAAACATCGCTAATATAAGAAAAGCTTTTGTACCAAATCTCCTTATAATCAGTTACTATTTGGAGCCAAGCGATCATCCTCGGTTAGTTACGTAGTTTTTAAGTAACCTCTGGAAAGGAGTGCACCAAGTTTGCTAGTACAATTTGTATGTAAGCTATGTCTAAACGGGGGCCTACATAGTCCGCTTTGAAAGCCAAATTCTTAACGTAGGAAAAGTTTATATAGCGAATTTCAGTTAAATCGATTGATATTTGTAGCCCTGAGGCTATTCTTACAACCTTTTTTGGTATGTTTGTATGGAGTCTATGTCAAAACGTGGACCGATATGACCAATTTTCAAGAATTAAATCGGTTTTATTTTTCACTTCTGGACCTGATATTACCAATATTGGTAGGTACATTTGTATGGAGGCTGCTTCGAAACGTGGACACACACAGCAAAAATCTGATCCAATAACCACTATATAATTTTGATGTAAAAGGGTTCCTTGAATACAAAAATAGTCGAAATTGTGTATTTAAATTTGTATTTAAAATTTTTAGATTTTTGACTAAATTGCTCCATAGATTTCGTCACGGCTCCAGAAAGCTATATCCAAGTTTGTTAAATATATAAAAAGTCGGGATTGAAAATACATTTTAGTTACCTCAACAACACTGTTTAATGCTCTCCATAGTTTAGGAGCTGCCCAAAAATTTCGGTCGAAGGAAATATAATTTTTTCGGCAAGTTATTATTGTTTTGGTTGAAACTTCATAAAAAATCGAAAACGCCCAAATATGCTCGGTGTTGTAACATAATCGTGAAGTCAGTTGAAATAAATGGGCCAAGAGTGATGCAAATCTATGTCTATGTTTTGATTTTATCCAAAATTAAGTGAATGTCTCATTTCCACAAGATTTAAAATTTTTCATATTACATTTTTTTACATAGTGATGAATCACTAATGTTTTTATTTTCATTGCAAGAATTTTAAAAAGTTTTCTGCAAAGTTAAGTACTACATTTGAAACTGAAGGTGTATTTCACGCTAACACATTTGATTTTCATGACTTCAGTTAAGTATTTTGGTAATACTCCATTTATAATACTTTCCTTGTTCAATCGGAAAAGCAATATTACAATTTAACGAATCCAGTTTTGTGTTTTTTCTAAGAGTTAATTAACAGTAACATTTTTGTACTTATATTTTATGGTTGTGGTTTTATAAAAAGCGCAGACAAACGGTCTTGTAAAAAAACAAAATACCCTATTATAGCACCCTAATGCAGTAATTTGCGGAGCCAGCTGTTCAAATACGATTTTATAAACATTCCAAAATTTTTATTCGCATTTAGTCAATTATAATTTTAAATTTTGTTTACTATATTTAATGTCGATAATTTTGATTAGTTGTCCTAATGATTCTGTTTCTTTTCAGTTTTCTTTGTTTTTATGCCTCATGTAAACATATGTATGTACTTACAAATGTACGTAAGTATTCCCTGTTACAAATATTGTCTTTGAACTACCCATTATACACAAAAACGAATGAGGATCCGTTTTGAACCTGCTACGAGTCCGTAAAATCATCACAAAACGAATCAATGAAATTGCGATTTGGCGATCTCCTCTAGAATCCGTTACGCGTCGCAAAACATAACAAGCGAATCAGTCAAATTGCGACTTGGCGTATCCGTCTCGAACCCGTTAAGAGTCCGTAAAAACATAAAAAGCGAATCAGTGAAATTACTTTATCCAAAGGAAATATAAGGAGCCGCCAATATCAACAGTGCAGGATGTCGGTAAGAAGTTTTTCCACTACGCTCAAGGATTTCGAATTCGAAACTAATCCGCAAAAATTGATAAAAGCGGTCCCGTCTCGAATCCGTTTTATTTACAAAAATCGAATCCGAAATGGAATCGTATATGCAAACCGGTACGAGTTCGAGATGGATCCGAAAAAGTACCAAAAACAATTCGCGTTTTCCAGAAGAATTTCTGACGCAAACGGATTCATTTTGAGGACAAAATATCCGAAGAAACGGACACGTCCCGAATTCGTAACGAATTCATATGGCACACAGGGTACTTACATATGTATGTACGTACATCCATATATACGTGTATATATGTTCGAAGTTTTATATTTTAGAAGTTTACCGCTAATTCTTTAGTTGGTAAATTCTGAGTTAGATTTCAATAAACAGATGTAAACATTCAACCGAGAGAGAGAAGGCGAGTTTTGAAGTTGGATCAGTTGGTGCTGGGCGTGTGGATGACCTGATTGTCAGGGCTGCGGATGTGGATGGCGCTCTTAGAAGGCGTCCACCTAAGAAGTCGTCTGGCCCTTTCTGGCGGTTCTTTTGAACCACTGCGTTAACTTGGGCTACTGCCCTCGGGCCTGGAAGACGGCAGCGATAGTACCTATTCCCACGCCTGGGCCGGATCGGAAGAGGGTCAGTGGATATAGACCGGTTTCACTGCTTTCCCCTTTTGGGAAGCTTCTGGAGCTGTTTGTT
The DNA here is from genome assembly GCA_963931995.1 of Phaonia tiefii. NCBI lineage: Eukaryota > Metazoa > Arthropoda > Insecta > Diptera > Muscidae > Phaonia > Phaonia tiefii. Next base: position 90,455,064 of record OZ008368.1, read on the forward strand.
CTGGACCATGTTCGTGATCATTTGGCTGAGCGCGGCATCTTGCTTGACAACCAGTTTGGTTTTAGGGGGCGGCACTCACCGTCCCATGCGCTGATGGTGTTTTCTGACTATGTGACTAAGTGTCTGAACAGAAGGCACGCCACGATAGCTGCTAGCCTTGACTTTGCCAAGGCCTTTGATACGGCTTGGCAGGCGGCGATATTGGTGAAGATGAAGGCAGCTAGATTTACTGGTGACATACTCAGGATGGTTGCTGGTTTCCTAGCGGACAGGACGTTCCGTGTGAGCGTTGGCGATTCGATCTCTGAGGAGAAGGTGGTGACGGCGGGTGTACCACAGGGCTCATTGTTGGGACGTGTGTTATACAATATTCTTCTCAGCGATATGCCCCTTCCTCCGGGCGGATTTGTTGCTGGTGTATGCGGACGACATCCTTGTTGCAGCTTCTGGCCCTAGGGCGAGCAACGTGAATCGTAGGCTGAGTGGGTTCTTTTCGAATGGCTTGAGTACAGTGGGAGAGGAAAGTACTTAGAACCTGTTTAGGTCTAAGGATGGCGGATGGCTCTTTCCGCATGCCCTCCTGTAGGAGGGTGTATGATTGTGCTCGAATTGGGAGGATTGACAAGTTCATGGTGGACTCTGCTCTAACTTTGTTGGAAAAAGCGTCGGGTGTTGAGAATGACCTAGTCAGGGCATGCTTTGACACGACGGATGCGGACAGTCTTCTGTCACGTTGGTTCTTTAGACCAACGGACCTTCTGGCCCTCAGTAATGGGGGCTTTCTAGGAACGGACGAGGCTCTATTATTTTACCACAGGAGATTCGGTACATTGGGTATCGATGACACTGTGTACAATACTTCTCAGTAGTTTTTTATGGTGACCAAGGTGAGCGTTGAATTTTTTGAAATTTTTTATGTAATAATCGATGTGATCCAGCTTGCTGGAATTTTTTGTTTCCCTTGTTATTTAGTTTTTTATGTTTATTATTTATTTTTTAAGTTCTATTTTTAGGTCGGAAAGACAACAGAGGCGTTCCTTTTTTTTAATTTTTAAGGAAAATATTTTTAAATCGTATGTATAATCTATTAGAATTACGAATGATGTAATAATATAATACTTTATAAGGTTGGAAGGTTCCGAAGGGCACCCAATGGGTGTGAGGGAATTAGTATTAAGTAGAATTAAGCAAAATGTATTTATTTATTGTGTACCCAGTATAATGTAATTTGAATTTTAACAATAAAAACCGTTTGAAAAAAAAGTTAAAGTTACAACAGAGTGCCAGAAGTCCGCAGTCGCAATAGAAGCCGTGTCAAAAAGAATAGAAGCAGTGCCAATAACAACAGATACCGTATCAAGAGCAACAGAAACCGTGATTATACTTACCCAACGAAAACTTATGTACGAAACATTGGTAAAAGTTGAATTTATTTGTAACCATTGGAGCCGACAGCAAAAAGCTTTGTGATATAAGTTGTATGGTAAACAACGCTAATCTAAGAAAAGCTTTTGCAAGCTTGCTGGCACAGTTTGTATGGGAGCTATGTCCGTTTTCAAAACTAAATCTCCTTTATCTAAGGAAAGTTTAGGTAGCGAATTTCGATTGAAACTATTGGTATTTATAGCCCTTGAGGATGATCGTATCAAGCTAGTTTTGGTACATTTTCATGGAGTCTATTTCAAAAAGTGGACCTTTTTATATATACTCTTCATATACCAAATTTCGTTAACATCATATTATAACGCATTTACACCGCCGTTTATCGCGGCTAGGTTAGCGATAACCTTGTTCGCTAATCTTTGCCGATTACACCACCCAATTTGTGATTCAATTGACATTTCAGTTGGCAACCCCGTGCCGAAACAAAATTGTCGAATACGGCACCACAACAGAAAATTAAGCTGGTGGCTATTGATATTGTCAGTTTTGTACAAATGTGGGATGTTTTCGAAATAACTGAACCTTTAAATTGGATTACTGAGTCAAATAGGGTCAGTCGATGAAATATGCTTACAGTTTAAATCAATAAGAGCCATTTATATCGGCGGCGGCGTGAGTTTCAAAAAGTTTTGGTGGCGGCGGCGAATCGGAAAATTTTCGATCGGCTTCCATCTGTCACACAGTTGATTTGTTCTGTATGTTTTTATTATGGTTGCATATTTTTAGTAACTAACAGTGTTGCATCAAAATGCACACCAGTTTATAATGAGATTAAAAATTAAACAGCAGTTTCTACAGGTTAAAATTATATGAGTAATCTCCATGCTTACCGCGGGTTAACGGAGCTAACCTTCGGAATGCGGTAATCTGGTTTGGTGTAAATGGGGTATTACCTTCTTAAACTCAAATGTCTAGCCACACACGTTCGATATCATCCAGTACACCTGAAACGAACTCAATGCCAAGACTCCAACAAATTCCAGCTTTTTCGTACATTCTGTCTTGGTACCATGCAGAATTGAGGAATCTTCAACGATCAAGGATGAGAAGACTTCGCTCCAAATTCCGGCGCACCCAAGAACTGGTTAGCAACACCATACGAAATGTTCACAAATGTACAGATGAATATCTTCAGGTACTTGATCGTCAAAAGGAATTTAAGGATGCTTTGTTTCGTGCGACGCAATTACATAAAAAAGCCCAAAACTGCAAAAGTTAAAAAGTATCCTATGATTCGGAGGAAATGAAGGAGTGTTACGATGCGGTCGTTGCAAGGTGCGCAAAGCTGGAAGCGATGCTGGAGGAGGCCCTCTGCGAGGTTGCGAAGCTGAGGAAGGAGAATGCCCGGAAGTCTGCGTCCGGGACCCAAGAAGATGAAAAGAAGAGCAATCCTCTCAGAACTACTCCACGTCCGATGAGGGTGACGAGAATCAGAATGACTGCGAAATGGTTTGCATAGAAACCACAACGAAGAAGGATGAATAGTTTCCATCGCTGCCCGAGTCGATGTCGAGACCATTGAAGAGAGATTCGGCAGGGCAAGACGCCACACCTGCCTGGACAACAGCAGCAGCAGCCAAGAGGGCCAAAGAAACAACGAGTGCAGCAGGGCAAGACGCCACACCCGCTCAGGATAGGACAGGGAAAGACGCCACACCTGCCTGGACAACGGTGATGTCAGCAGCAGCAGCCAAGAGGGCGAAGACGATGGTGAAGGCAGGTACGCCAAGAACATCAGTAGCTGCGAAGAATACAACAGCCACAAAGGGTGCGGTAGCAGCAGGTTTGCCAACAACATTGGCAGCTGCAAAGAATGCAGGGGCATCAACAGCAGCAGCTGAAAAAAATGCGGTAAAAGCAGGTACGGCAGCGGCTACTATGAGGGCAGCTGCAACCAGGAATAGCACTGGCAAGTCGATCCCGGTCATAACGACCTTCGACATAGATGTCAAATTGATTTTGCGCAGCATCAATAATGCGGTTGGCCACGATAACTTTAGTCTAAGTGTCTTGGGTAGAAAGTCTACAAATATTGCCGTGAATACCCTTCAGGATCACGAGAAACTAAGGGCGCTTTTGGAGTCAGTTAGTGTGAAGTTTTATACCGACACTCCTCGGAGTGTGAAGCCATTCGTGGTGATACTTCGGTGGCTATCTGACACGTTTGACGTGGAAGATGTGAAGGGGTATTTGGAGGGTCTCGGGCTGAAGCCAGAAATCATGGGATTGACCAAGATGGGTGGCGATCGTTGGCTGATAAAGTTGTCTAGTCAGTTTCCATGAGCTGACGAGTATCTTGAACTGTCGTATTCGGTTTGGGCGTTTTAAGAGGGGTGGCCCAACGCAATGCTACAGGTGTCAGCGTTTTGGACATGTAGTCAGGAACTGTAACATGCCTTCCAGGTGTGTGAAGTGTGCAGGACCATATGAGTCGGAGGTGTGCGATATGCCCAAGAGGGGCGAAGTCGTGACTGAGGTGCCAATGGAGGACGCGATCACTGGAGAGGTGACGATGCAGGCCCCACGCAAGGTGAAATGCGTCAACTGCGATGTTGAGGGTCACACGGCTGGGGCAAGGGATTGTCCCAGAAAGCTGGCGATTGTGGCAAAGGTGCGTGCGATACGAAATGGACCGAGGGCCAGTGGGGCAGCCAGTACTAAGGCTACAGTTATGAGGAGGCCGGGCTTGTCATATGCAAATGCGGCGGGTGGTGTTCCCAACTTTGCCGGTCCGGGGTCTGGGACAGGGACTGATGTTGGTGCGTTGAATGCGGATTGTCGCCGGATGATGGGGGCCGCATATTTGATTGCATGATGAAGGTTCGGGATTTCGTGGGAAGTTATGCGAGGATCCGGGATGAAGCTGGTAAAATGCGGGCCATGGCGGCCTTTATTGAATCACTATTTCATTCATGAACAGACGACTGAAATGCATCTTCATCAATGTGAACTCCATGTTTCCAGGCAACGGAGGCACTATCTGGGGCTGTTTTTGGCGAAGCACAGGCCGGACGTGCTCATGATGGCGGAACATGGGCTGGGTGACCGGCATAGACTCGATCTCAAGGGTTATGTGACCCATAAATGTAATTCGGGCGTAGGTCGCCGTAAGGGAACGGCGATACTAGTTCGGGACGGGATTCATTGTGTTAGGCTTGGCGTGGATACCGGTATTATGCAGAACACTGCTGTTAGGATCAGCAGGCCAGGTGGCACCGCCATCTCATTGGTATGTTTGTATTTGCGTCCTAGCGCAGTACTTTCCGGCTCTGACCTACTTTCACTTAGTGAGTTGGTGAGGGACGGGGATGTGCTGAGTGGTGGGGATTTAAATGTCAAACATCCGGACTGGGGTGGATCAGTGGTTAATGCAAATGGACGGCGCTTGCGGGATTTCCTGTCGGGGTGTCCGGATCGTGATATTTTTTCTGCGGCGAGCTGGTTTGGCGGGACCGAACAGTGGTTTACAACTTTAGAAGGATGAACGTGGATCGGTTTAATTCTGTGCTACGGGGGTCTATTCCCTCTGCTACTCTTCCTGTGGATCGCAATGGTACCATTGGCAAGATTGATGACTGCGTGGAATCTATGGCTGAGTCTTTTCGACAGGCTCTTGATGGTGCTGTCCCAAGGGTGCCAACTGGAAATGGTGGGCTGCCTGACCTCCCACCCAGGATAAAGGACCTTATTAGGCAGAAGAAGAGGCTTCGGAGGACACTTTGCAGGACGGGAGATTTCTCCCACATTCCTACTCTCAGGGCTGAGATGAGGCAGCTGAGTCGGATCATTGATGGTGCGATTGCTGAATTTGAAGCTGGTTTCTGGACGGATCGGCTCAGTGCGATAAGGGTGCACAGCACTACGTTTGGTAGGGTTAAGGCGGCTGGCGGACTGCGTCGAAGGGATTTAATCCCGGATATGATCGCCGATGGGAATGTGTCTGTTATTGAGGAGGTGGGCAAGGCTAATCTCCTTGCGGCGGGTTTTTCTGCGGTACATGGTGTGAATGGTCACCTGAGAACCGGTGATTTTGGTGACCGGATTATTGCTGAGGCAGCTGATTTGGTTAGCCACAAACCACGTGGTGCATTTGGGTCGGGCATCATGGCTGACGGTGCAGTTGGTACTGGGCGTGTGGATGACCTGATTATCAGGGCTGCGGATGTGGGTGGCGCTCTTAGGAGGCGTCCACCTAAGAAGTCGTCTGGACTGGACGGCATTCCAGATATTGCCTTAAAGAGGACTGATTCCTTTGTTTGGCCCTTTCTGGCGGTTCTTTTGAACCACTGCGTTAACTTGGGCTACTGCCCTCGGGCCTGGAAGACGGCGGCGATAGTACCTATTCCCACGCCTGGGACGGATCGGAAGAGGGTCAGTGGCTATAAACCAGGTTCACTGATTTCCCCTTTTGGGAAGCTTCTGGAGCTGTTTGTTCTGGACCATGTTCGTGATCAATTGGCTGAGCGCGGCATCTTGCTTGACAACCAGTTTGGTTTTAGGGGGCGGCACTCAACGTCGCATGCGCTGATGGTGTTTTCTGACTATGTGACTAAGGGTCTGAACAGAAGGCACGCCACGAAAGCTGCTAGCCTTGATTTTGCCAAGGCCTTTGATACGGCTTGGCAACCGGCGATATTAGTGGAGATGAAGGCAGCTGGACATACTCAGGATGGTTGCTGGTTTCCTAGCGGACCGGACGTTCCGTGTGAGGGTTGGCGATTCGCTCTCTGAGGAGAAGGTGGTGACGGCGGGTGTACCACAGGGCTCATTGTTGGGACGAGTGTTCTACAATATTCTTCTCAGCGATATACCCCTTCCTCCGGGGGAATTTGTTGCTAGTATATGCGGACGACATCCTTGTTGCAGCTTCTGGTCCTAGGGCGAGCAACGTGAATCATAGGCTGAACACCTACCTTGAGACCCTGAGTTGGTTCTTTTCTAAGTGGGCAATTGGGCTTAACGTGGCCAAATCAAGAGGGATCATCTTTAAGGGAAGCGCAGGAATCTGTATCCGAATGCCAGGGGCTACATCCCCGGGTTAAGGGTGGGAGATACTGATATTGAGATTTCGCGGCCTATTAAGTCCTTGGAGTGATGTTCCATGAGCGGTTTACCTTTGTGAGCCACGTCAACTACGCTTTGCGGAGACCAAGATTTGTCTTCTGTTGGGGAGGGCGAATGGCTTGAGTACGGAGGTGCGTCTACTTGCGTACAGGCAGTTCATAAGACTTGTTTTGGTGTATGCTTTCCAAGCTTGGTTTCCCATCTCGACGAGTCAGATGGAGAGGCTGAGGCAGTGGGAAAGGAAAGTACTTGGAACCTCTTTAGGTCTAAGGATGACGGTGATGGCGGATGGCTCTTTCCGCATTCTCTCCTGTAGGAGGGTGTATGATGGTGCTCGAATTGGGAGGATTGACAAGTTCATGGTGGACTCTGATCTAACTTTCTTGGGAAAGCGTCGGATGTCAGGGCATGCTTTGACACGACGGATGCGGACAGTCTTCTGTCACGTTGGTTCTTTAGGCCAACGGACCTTCTGGCGCTCAGTAATGTGGGCTTTCTAAGAAAGGACGAGGCTCTATTATTTTACCACAGGAGATTCGGTACATTGGGTATCGATGACACTGTGTACAATACTACTCAGTAGTTTTTTAATGGTGACCAAGGTGAACGTTGAATTTTTTGAAATTTTTAATGTAATAATCGATGTGATCCAGCTTACTGGAATTTTTTGTTTCCCTTGTTATTTAGTTTTTTAAGTTTATTATTTATTTTTTAAGTTCTATTTTTAGGTCGGAAAGACAACAGAGGCGTTCCTTTTTTTAAATTTTTTAGTAAAATATTTTAAAATCGTATGTATAATTTATTAGAATTAAGAATGATGTAATAATGTTGGGTATGAGGGAATTAGTATTAAGTAGAATTAAGCAAAATGTATTTATTTATTGTGTACCCAGTAGAATGTAATTTGAATTTTAACAATAAAAACCGTTTGAAAAAAAGTTAAAGTTACAACAGAGTGCCAGAAGTCCTCAGTCGCAGCAGAAGCCGTGTCAAAAAGAATAGAAGCACTGCAAACAACAACAGATACCGTATCAAGAGCAACATAAGCCATGATTATACTTACCCAAGGAAAACTTATAAACGAAACGTTGGTAAAAGTGGAATTTATTTGTAACCATTGGAGCCGACAGCAAAAAGCTTTGTGATATAAGCTGTATGGGGACTATAACAAAACGGGGTCGATACAGTCCGTTTTCAAAACGAAACAACGCTAATCTAAGAAAAGCTTTTGCAAGCTTGCTGGCACAGTTTGTATGGGAGCAATGTCCGTTTTCAAAACTAAATCTCCTTTATCTAAGGAAAGTTTAGGTAGCGAATTTCGATTGAAACTATTGGTATTTATAGCCCTTGAGGATGATCCTATCAAGCTAGTTTTGGTACATTTGCATGGAGTCTATTTCAAAAAGTGGACCTTTTTTATATATACTGTTCATATACCAAATTTCGTTAACATCATATTATAACGCATTTACACCGCCGTTTATCGCGGCCAGGTTAGCGATAACCTTGTTCGCTAATCTTTGCCGATTACACCACACAATTTGTGATTCAATTGACATTTCAGTTGGCAACCCCGTGCCGAAACAAAATTGTCGAATACGGCACCACAACAGAAAATTAAGCTGGTGGCTATTGATATTGTCAGTTTTGTACAAATGTGGGATGTTTTCGAAATAACTGAACCTTTAAATTGGATTACTGAGTCAAATAGGGTCAGTCGATGAAATATGCTTACAGTTTAAACCAATAAGAGCCACTTATATCGGCGGCGGCGTGAGTTTCAAAAAGGTTTGGTGGCGGCGGCGAATCGGAAAATTTTCGATCGGCTTCCATCTGTCACACAGTTGATTTGTTCTGTATGTTTTTATTATGGTTGCATATTTTTAGTAACTAACAGTGTTGCATCAAAATGCACACCAGTTTATAATGAGATTAAAAATTAAACATCAGTTTCTACAGATTAAAATTATATGAGTAATCTCCATGCTTACCGCGGGTTACCTAACCTTCGGAATGCGGTAATCTGGTTTGGTGTAAATGGGGTATTACCTTCTTAAACTCAAATGTCTAGCCACACACGTTCGATATCATCCAGTACACCTGAAACGAACTCAATGCCAAGACTCCAACAAATTCCAGCTTTTTCGTACATTCTGTCTTGGTACCATGCAGAATTGAGGAATCTTCAACGATCAAGGATGAGAAGACTTCGCTCCAAATTCCGGCGCACCCAAGAACTGGTTAGCAACACCATACGAAATGTTCACAAATGTACAGATGAATATCTCCAGGTACTTGATCGTCAAAAGGAATTTAAGGATGCTTTGTTTCGTGCGACGCAATTACATAAAAAAGCCCAAAACTGCAAAAGTTAAAAAGAATCCTATGATTCGGAGGAAATGAAGGAGTGTTACGATGCGGTCGTTGCAAGGTGCGCAGCAGCAGGGCAAGCTGGCACACCTGCTCAGGATATGACAGGGCAAGACGCCACACCTGCCTGGACAACGGTGATGTCAGCAGCAGCAGCCAAGAGGGCGAAGACGATGGTGAAGGCAGGTACGCCACAAACATCAGTAGCTGCGAAGAGTACAACAGCCGCAAAGGGTGCGGTAGCAGCAGGTAGGCCGACATCATCGACAGCCGCAAAGAGTGCAGCAGCTTCGACAGCAGCAACTGAAGGGAATGCTGTGAGAGCAGGTTCGGCAGCGGCTACCATGAGGGCAGCTGCAACCAGGAATAGGACCGGCAAGTCGATTCCGGTTATAACGACCTTCGACATTGATGTCAAGTTGCTTTTGAGCAGCATCAAGAATGCGCTTGGCCACGACAATTTTAGTCTGAGTATCTTGCGTAGGAAGTCTACAAATATTGCCGTGAATACCCTTCAGGATCACGAGAAACTAAGGGCGCTTTTGGAGTCAGTTAGTGTGAAGTTTTATACCCACACTCCTCGGAGTGGGAAGCCATTCGGCGGCTGTCTGACACGTTTGACGTGGAAGATGTGAAGGGTTATTTGGAGGGTCTCGGGCTGAAGCTCGAAATCATGGGATTGACCAAGATGGGTGGCGATCGTTGGCTGATAAAGCTGTCGAACGACTCCGATCTAGTCAGTTTCCATGAGCTGACTAGTATCTTAAACTGTCGTATTCGGTTTGAGCGTTTTAAGGCGGGTGGACCGACGCAATGCTATAGATGTCAACGTTTTGGGCACGTGGCCAGGACCACATCAATCGGAGGTGTGAGATTTGCCCAAAAAGGGTGAAGTCGTGACTGAGGTGCCAATGGAGGACGCAATCACTGGGGAGGTAACGATGCAGGCCCCACGCAAGGTGAAATGCGTAAACTGCAAAGCTGAGGGTCACACGGCTGGGCAAGGGACTGTCCCAGGAAGCTGGCGATTGTGACGAAGATGCGTGCGATGCGAAATGGACCGAGGGTCAGTGGGCCAGCGAATGCTCGGGTTACAGTTATGAGGAAGCCTGGATTGTCGTATGGCGATGAACTTTGGAGGTCCTGGGTCTGGGACAGGGACTGATGCTGATGTTGGTGCGTTGAATGCGGATTGTCGCCGGATGATGGGGGGCGGCATGATTGATTGCATGATGAAGGTTCGGGATTTCGCGGGAAGTTACTCGGGAATCCGGGATGAAGCTCGTAAAATGCGGGCCATGGCGGCCTTTATGGAATCACTATTTCATTCATGAACGGAGACTGAAATGCATCTTCATCACTGTGAACTCCATTGTTTCGCGGCAACGGACGCACTATCTGGGGCTGTTTTTGGCGGAGCACAGGCCGGACGTGCTCATGATGGCGGAACATGGGCTGGGTGACCGGCATAGACTCGATCTCAAGGTTATGTGACCCATGGGGGTCGCGGTAAGGGAACGGCCATATTAGTTCGGGACGGGATTCATTGTGTCAGGCTTTGCGTGGATACCGGTATTATGTAGAACACTGCTGTCAGGATCAGCAGGCCAGGTCGCACCGCCATCTCATTGGTATGTTTGTATTTGCGTCCTAGCGCAGTACTTTCCGGCTCTGACCTACTTTCACTGAGTGAGTTGGTAAGGGACGGGGATGTGCTGATTGGTGGGGATTTAAATGCCAAACATCCGGACTGGAGTGGATCGGAGGTTAATGCAAATGGACGGCGCTTGCGGGAATTCCTGTTGGGATGTCCGGATCTTGATATTTTTTCTGCGGTGGAGGCAACCAGGGTTTCTGGTACCGCGGCATCGTATATTGATATTTGTATGGCTTCTCCGGGCATTCAGGTGTCTCGTTCATGATTATTAGTCGGATCACAGAGTTGTGGAGATTCGAGTACACTGTGGCGAGCTGGTTCGGGGGTAGCGACCAGTGGTTTACAACTTTAGAAGGATGAACGTGGATCGGTTTAATTCCTTGCTACGGGGGGTCTCTTCCCCCTGCTGCTCTTCCTGTGGATCGCACTGTTACCATTGGCGAGATTGATGACTGCGTGGAGTCTATGGCTGGGTCTTTTCGACAGGCTGTTGATGGTGCTGTGCCAAGGGTGCCAACTGGAAATGGTGGGCTGCCTGACTTCCCTCCCAGGATAAAGGACCTTATTAGGAGGAAGAAGAGGCTTCGGAGGACTCTTCGCAGGACGGGAGATTTCTCCCGCATTCCTACTCTCAGGGCAGAGATGAGGCAGCTGAGTCGGATCATTGATGGTGCGATTGGTGAATTTGAGGCTGGTTTCTGGACGGATCGGCTCAATGCGATAAGGGTGCACAGCACTACATTTTGTAGGGTTAAGGCGGCTGGCGGACAGCGTCGAAGGGATTTAATCCCAGATATGATCGCCGATGGGAATGTGTCGGTTATTGCGGAGGTGGGCAAGGCTAATCTCCTTGCGGCGGGTTTTTCTGCGGTACATGGTGTGCATGGTCACCTGAGGACTGGTGATTTTGGTGACCGGATTATTGCTGAGGCAGCTGATTTGGTGAGCCACATACCACGTGTTGCATTTGGGTCGGGGATCATGGCTGACGATGCGGTGCTGGGCGTGTGGATGACCTGATTATCAGGGCAGCGGATGTGGGTGGCGCTCTTAGGAGGCGTCCGCCTAAGAAGTCGTCTGGACTGGACGGCATTCCAGATGTTGCCTTAAAGAGGACTGATTCCTTTGTTTTGGCCTTTCTGGCGGTTCTTTTGAAACACTGCATTAACTTGGGCTACTGCCCTCGGGCCTGAAACACGGCGCCGATAGTACCTATTCCCACGCCTGGGCCGGACCGGAAGAGGGTCAGTGGATATAGAGCGGTTTCACTGCTTTCCCCTTTTGGGAAGCTTCTGGAGCTGTTTGTTCTGGACCATGTTCGTGATCATTTGGCTGAGCGCGGCATCTTGCTTGACAACCAGTTTGGTTTTAGGGGGCGGCACTCAACGTCCCATGCGCTGATGGTGTTTTCTAACAATATGACTAAGGGTGTGAACAGAAGGCACGCCACGATAGCTGCTAGCCTTGATTTTGCCAAGGCCTTTGATACGGCTTGGCAGGCGGCGATATTAGTGGAGATGAAGGCAGCTGGATTTTCTGCTGACATACTCAGGATGGTTGATGGTTTCCTAGCGGACAGGACGTTCCGTGTGAGGGTTGGCGATTCGCTCTCTGAGGAGAAGGTGCTGACGGCGGGTGTACCACAGGGCTAATTGTTGGAACGTGTGTTCTTCTCAGCGATATACCCTCCGATGGGATTTGTTGCTGGAATATGCGGACGACATCCTTGCTGCAGCTTCTGGTCCTAGGGCGAGCAACGTGAATCGTATGCTGAACACCTACCTTGAGACCCTGAGTGGGTTCTTTTCTAAGTGGGCAATTGGGCTTAACGTGGCCAAATCAAGAAGGATCATCTTTAAGGGAAGCGCAGGAATCTGTATCCGAGTGCCAGGGGCTACATCACCGGGTTAAGGGTCGGAGATACAGATATTGAGATTTCGCGGCCTATTAAGTCCTTGAAGTGATGTTCCATGAGCGGTTTACCTTTGTGAGCCACGTCAACTACGCTTTGCGGAGACCAAGATTTGTCTTCTGTTGGGGAGGGCGAATGGCTTGAGTACGGAGGTGCGTCTACTTGCGTACAGGCAGTTCATAAGACTTGTTTTGGTGTATGCTTTCCAAGCTTGGTTTCCCATCTCGACGAGTCAGATGGAGAGGCTGAGGCAGTGGGAAAGGAAAGTACTTGGAACCTCTTTAGGTCTAAGGATGACGGTGATGGCGAGTGGCTCTTTCCGCATGCCCTCCTGTAGGAGGGTGTATGATGGTGCTCGAACTGGGAGGATTGACAAGTTCATGGTGGACTCTGCTCTAATTTTCTTGGGAAAGCGTCGTATGTCAGGGCATGCTTTGACACGACGGATGCGGATAGTCTTCTGTCACGTTGGTTCTTTAGGCCAACGGACCTTCTGGCCCTCAGTAATGGGGGCTTTCTAGGAACGGACGAGGATCTATTATTTTACCACAGGAGATTCGGTACATTGGGCATCGATGACACTGTGTACAATACTACTCAGTAGATTTTTAATGGTGACCAAGGTGAACGTTGAATTTTTTGAAATTTTTAATGTAATAATCGATGTGATCCAGCTTACTGGAATTTTTTGTTTCCGTTGTTATTTAGTTTTTTAAGTTTCTTACTTATTTTTTAAGTTCTATTTTTAGGTCGGAAAGACAACAGAGGCGTTCGTTTTTTTTAAATTTTTTAGGAAAATATTTTTAAATCGTATGTATAATTTATTAGAATTAAAAATGATGCAATAATATTGGGTGTGAGGGAATTAGTATTAAGTAGAATTAAGCAAAATATATTTATTGATTGTGTACCCAGTAGAATGTAATTTGAATTTTAACAATAAAAACCGTTTGAAAAAAATTAAAGTTACAACAGAGTGCCAGAAGTCCTCAGTCGCAGCAGAAGCCGTGTCAAAAAGAATAGAAGCACTGAAAACAACAACAGATACCGTATCAAGAGCAACAGAAGCCATGATTATACTTACCCAAGGAAAACTTATAAACGAAACGTTGGTAAAAGTGGAATTTATTTGTAACCATTGGAGCCGACAGCAAAAAGCTTTGTGATATAAGCTGTATGGGGGCTATAACAAAACGGGGTCGATACAGTCCGTTTTCAAAACCAAACAACGCTAATCTAAGAAAAGCTTTTGCAAGCTTGCTGGCACAGTTTGTATGGGAGCAATGTCCGTTTTCAAAACTAAATATCCGTTATCTAAGGAAAGTTTAGGTAGCGAATTTCGTTTGAAACGATTGGTATTTGTAGCCCTTGAGGACGATCGTATCAAGCTGGTTTTGGTACATTTGCATGGAGTCTATTTAAAAAGTGGACCTAGGAACTGTTTATATACCAAATTTCGTTAAAATCGGGGGTTATTTGTGATTACACGTGATAGTAACAATCTTGGTAAGTATATTTGTATGGAAGTTATTTCAAAACGTGGACAGAAACAGCAAATAGTTCGCCATCAACCAGTACACCTGAAACGAATTCAATGCCAAGAGGTCTACAAATTGCAGCTTTTTCCTACATTCTGTATTGGTATCATGCACAGGTGAAGAATCCTCATCAGTCACGGTAGAGTACAGCGCGCATGAAATTCCGACTCACCCAAGAACTTGTCAACAACACCATACGAAATATCCACAAGTGTACAGATGCAGATCTTCTGGTACTTGTTCGACAAAAGGAATTTAAGAATTCTTTGTTTCGTTCGACGCCATTACATAACATGATAACAAGCCAAAACCCAGCAAAAGTTGAAGTTATAACAGGCTGCTAGAAATCCTCAGTCGCAGCAGAAGCTGTGTCAACAAGAAAAGAAACAGTGCCAACAACATCAGATTCCGTATCAAGAAAAACGTATGGTTATGTATCAAACGTTGGTAAAATTAGTACTGATGTGTAACCATTGGAGCCGATAGCACAAAGCTTGGTGGTACAATTTGTATGGGGGCTATAACAAAACAGGGGTTGATATAGTCCGTTTTCAAAACCAAACATCGCTAGTATAAGAAAAGCTTTTGTACCAAATCTCCTTATAATCAGTTACTATTTGGAGCCAAGCGATCATCCTCGGTTAGTTACGTAGTTTTTAAGTAACCTCTGGAAAGGAGTGCACCAAGTGTGCTAGTACAATTTGTATGTAAGCTATATCTAAACGGGGGCCTACATAGTCCGCTTTGAAAGCCAAATTCTTAACGTAGGGAAAGTTTATATAGCGAATTTCAGTTGAATCGATTGATATTTGTAGCCCTGAGGCTATTCTTACAACCTATTTTTGGTATGTTTGTATGGAGTCTATTTCAAACCGTGGACCGATATGACCAATTTTTAAGAATTAAATCGGTTTTATTTTTCACTTCTGGACCTGATATTACCAATATTGGTAGGTAAATTTGTATGGAGGTTGTTTCGAAACGTCGGTGGTGCAATGGGTCGGTGGTGCAATGGGTAGTGTGCGCGCCTCTTGTACATGAGATCCTGGGTTCGATCCCTGCTCTGACCACCTTAAAAAAAATTTCTTTCGGCGGCGGTCACCTCGCATAGTGACGGCGACACTATCGAGTATTTAGCCATGAAAAAGCTTCTCAAAATACCGTTCGGAATCGGTGTAAAAACTGTAGGTCCCAATCAGAGAGTGAAAAATTAGAAAGCGCACAGCTCACTGGTTGTGAGAAGCTCTCCCCAATCCCTTCATGGGATGTAATGGGAAACGGTTTTTTTTTTTTTTTTTTTTTGTTTCGAAACGTGGACACACACAGCAAACATCTGATCCAATAACCACTATATAATTTTGATGTAAAAGGGTTCCTTGAATACAAAAATAGTCGAAATTGTGTATTTAAATTTGTATTTACAATTTTTAGATTTTTGACTAAATTGCTCCATAGATTTCGTCACGGCTCCAGAAAGCTATATCCAAGTTTGTTAAATATATCCAAAGTCGGGATTGAAAATACATTTTAGTTACCTCAACAACACTGTTTAATGCTCTCCATAGTTTAGGAGCTGCCTAAAAATTTCGGTCGAAGGAAATATAATTTTTTCGGCAAGTTATTATTGTTTTGGTTGAAACTTCATAAAAAATCAAAAACGCCCAAATATGCTCGGTGTTGTAACATAATCGTGAAGTCAGTTGAAATAAATGGGCCAAGAATGATGCAAATCTATGTCTATGTTTTGATTTTATCCAAAATTAAGTGAATGTCTCATTTCCACAAGATTTAAAATTTTTCATATTACATTTTTTTACATAGTGATGAATCACTAAAGTTTTTATTTTCAATATCCATAAAAGAATATAACGATTTAATGGACCTTTTGGAATTTATACCAAGCGAGTGTCATGCCTTTTATAAAAACATAATAACCAATATCAGCACGGGAGATTTTCCTGAAGATGACGAATACTAATAGTTATAAATAATTTTCCGAGCCTCTACTGTAATAATAAATAAAATGCTTCTTTAAACTTGTTAATTTTTTAGAAGAAAAACCTGTTTAAATCTATAAATTTGCTATAGAACATGGAAATATTGGAGGTATATAACACTATGTCATTGAAAATTTGCTATGGGAACATGGAAATTTCGGAGGTATATGAGACTATGTTGTAGGTGCCAACAATTTATGAAAATTAAACAGAAAATAGCAAGCTTGATTAGTTAGATTACCAAAAACCTGATAAATATTGTGACAATAATTGGTTCCAACTGCATTTCTGGTCGAAACATAAGTACCATACGTAATTATGGAGCTCAGAAGGTGTACGACAACATTAAAACTGCTCTACTGAAAAGTTAACGAAAACGACATAGTGTAGTTTACCTCCGAGGTACTGAATTGTGCTTTTATGAAAAGCGCAGACACACGGTCTTTTAAAAAACAAAATACCCTATTATAGCACCCTAATGCAGTGATTTGCGGAGCCAGCTGTTCAAATACGATTTTATAAACATTCCAAAATTTTTATTCGCATTTAGTCAATTATAATTTTAAATTTTGTTTACTATATTTAATGTCGATAATTTTGATTAGTTGTCCTAATGATTCTGTTTCTTTTCAGTTTTCTTTGTTTTTATGCCTCATGTAAACATATGTATGTACTTACAAATGTACGTAAGTATTCCCTGTTACAAATATTGTCTTTGAACTACCCATTATACACAAAAACGAATGAGGTTCCGTTTTGAACCTGCTACGAGTCCGTAAAATCATCACAGAACGAATCAATGAAATTGCGATTTGGCGATCTCCTCTAGAATCCGTTACGCGTCGTAAAACATAACAAGCGAATCAGTCAAATTGCGACTTGGCGTATCCGTCTCGAACCCGTTAAGAGTCCGTAAAAACATAAAAAGCGAATCAGTGAAATTACTTTATCCAAAGGAAATATAAGGAGCCGCCAATATCAACAGTGCAGGATGTCGGTAAGAAGTCTTTCCGCTACGCTCATGATTGTATTTCTAAACGAATCAAATATACCAAAAAAACTAAATTTCAATTTTCGTCGTCAAAAAAAAGTCCTATTACTACAAATGGTAACTCAGATCGAATCCGGATCCGAAAAACTAGAGAAAATGATTCACGTTTTCGAGAGGATTGCGAATTAATCTGCAAAAAATCCGTTTTATTTACAAAAATCGAATCCGAAATGGAATCGTATATGAAAACCGTTACGAGTACGAGATGGATCCGAAAAAGTACCAAAAACAATTAGCATTTTCCAGAAGAATTTCATACACAAACGGATTCGTTATGAGGACAAAATATCCGAAGAAACGGACACGTCCCGAATTCGTAACGGATTCATATGGCACACAGGGTACTTACATATGTATGTACGTACATCCATATATACGTGTATATAGGTTCGAAGTTTTATATTTTAGAAGTTTACCGCTAATTCTTTAGTTGGTAAATTCTGAGTTAGATTTCAATAAACAGATGTAAACATTCAACCGAGAGAGAGAAGGCGAGTTTTGAAGTTGCATTTTTCGGCAGTGCCCGCTATCGGTGATAAAGAAATCAGTGTTAATTTAAAGAGACAAAAGATCAGTTACAGTGGTTAAGAAAATAATATAGATGCAGGTGAATTCAGAGGCGTTTGTATTGAGCAAGTTGGTCATTTTGTACAAAGTAAAGTGAAAATAGCACCAATTGGTTAATTTGGCCCAGTGTTATTACGCGAAACCAACTCAAGTAAAGGATTGCCCCAATCGCACATCGGACACATTGGGTTGTTAAAATAGGCAATCCTCAAACGCTATCAAAAAAAAATAACTGGTAAATAACCCCCATTGGAAAATCGCTTCCATTTACTTATAAAAATCCTTTCCAGGCAAACGTGGCATAATCTCTTTATACAGGTACTTTAATTTGAACGTCCATGGTATCTATAACAGTTCATCCTGTTATTGTCAATCAAGAAGTTTTTGTGAAAGTGAAATAAGGTCTTTGTGAAAATTTTTGAAAATTAATAAAAATGAGTCAGTGTGAAAACCACACGGATTCATTTTATTTACACGGCGAATATACCACCAAGAAAAACGAAAATTTTTCTCTACCTGTTTAGAAAAGTCGTACTTCAATATGTATCCAGAAAATATTAACCAACCCTGAGAACCGTGAACGATGTGTCATTCGAGTTATTCAACTTTAAATCAATGGACTACAAACTTTAAGTAAATATTCTTTATCTAATTTTTTAATATTTTATATTCTCGTTGCAAAAGAAACATTGGACCATAAATCCGACTGATACTTTTGTCTAGACGGACAAAGAGGTTTCTGAAAACAAATGCGTTGGTGTTACCCCAAATGATCAACTGGCGGGTCCACTTTAAAAATTGCTTTCTCCATTACCTGCCATGAAGGGATTGGGGAGATCACTATTTTTCGTTCTCAACACATCTGTTACTTAAATTACGATTAGACAGAGCTAAAGGTTGGTAGACGCTTAGTTGGAATAAGTCTATCTTATATTCGCTAACAGGCAATTACATATTATCATACACTGCCTCAGTAAACTGTGTATAATAAAATTCGATAGTATCAAGCCTGGTAGGTACATTTGTATGTTAGCTATGTCAAAACTAGGTACAATATGACCCATTTTCAAAATTGATTCGATTTGGGTTAAGAAAAGCTTATGTACAAAATTTCGTTGATATCGGTTAATATTTGCAACTTAAGGAGACGTAGTACCAATAATAATTGTCACCACTTGTTTGGGGGCTATATAAAAACGTAGGCTGATGTGGTATATTTTAAAAAGTTTATTTAGCGAATTTCGTTGGAATCGGATGACATGTGATGAAGCTTATTTTTGGGATTTGTATGGAGGCTATTTCAAAACGTGTAGCGATATGACCCATTCCTAAAATTGGCATAACTTGTTCGAAGAAATGCCGTTGAAATCTATTATTTTGTGAAACTTCTTAGCGGCACATTTTGTATGGAGGCCTTATTTAAACGGGGGACAACAGTCACTTTTCAGGACCAAATATCCTTTACCTAAGAAAAGCTTATAAAGCGAATTTTATTGGAAAAAAAATAAATAAATGGTTTCCCATTACATCCCATGGAGGAATCCGGGAGAGCTTCTCACAACCAGTGAGCTGTGCGCTTTCTAGTTTATACTCACTGATTGGGACCTACAGTTTTACACCGGTTCCGAACGGTATTTTTGAAAAGGATTTACATGGCTAAATACTCGATAGTGTCGCCGTCACTATGCGAGGTGACCGCCGTCGAAAGAAATTTTAAGGTGGTCGGAGCAGGGAACGAACCCAGGATCTCACGTACAGGAGGCGCGCAACTTACGTTGTGGTCTAAATTGCTTCAGCTATGATATCCCAAATAAAACACTAAATAGCTTCAGCTATGAAGTACTGCTTTATTCATTAATTATCTTAAGACTATCTTAACTACAAAATATTCAAAACGTTTCCACTTCAAGAATTTTGTGTGGTGGACGAGGTATGTCCACTCAGCATATTGCTCTATTTGTGCAGAGCAAACAAAGTAACGGAAACGATTTCGGTCGTTGCCTTTAGCTTTTGCTTCGCACAACAATTTGATCATTAATGTATCGATTTACAATTTCATTTATTTCAGTGGCGTAGGGGACAGTGGGATACGGATACGTAACTCCTCCCCCATTTGTCCCAGAATTCTCCTGAATTCTTTCGTCAATTTTAATGTTTACAGATTTTGCTTTAAAAATGTAACATATTATTGTTAAGCTTATCACTATCGATATAGATATAAATACAATCAGTGTATATGAAATCTGTTGATGCTTTTTCAATTCATTAATATTCTCAATATTTTTATAATTACTTAAAACTATATCGTTGAAAGTTAGTTTACTTGTAAAATTGTTTTTGTTGTAATTCGTAAAATCTGGAATCTTTTCCAAGTAACTTTCTTTTTGGTTATAGAATATTTCATTCTGAATAGTTATTTTACAATTTGAAAACATTACGATATTATTACCATCTATTATAAAGCTTGTATTTGCATTGCAATTGTTATCGATTTTCATATTTACGGCATTTTTCACTATTACAGTTTCATCGTCCATCAATTCAAAAGATGTTTTGTTGTTAAATATTAATTTACAATTATCTTTAAATACACAATTTTTTGTTAATTTTAATTCTTTTAACATTTTATTAGTGATGTAAGTATATGTATTGTTGTTTATATTTACAATCATTTCTTGTTTTTCTTCGATTTCATAATACATGTTATTAGGCATGGGTAGAATTAATCTGACTTCAACTTTAATAAAATTTACAGGTATTTTAATTGAAAATATTAAACAATCATTATTGTATAGTAATATACCCATTTTGATTAATTTTAATTTATAAAAATCGATATTATATTTATCTATTTCCTCGGAAGTCAAAATAGAGGGATGAAAAATGTTATATTTAGCAGAGGATATATTGTCAAGAATTTGGTTTATCTTATTCTCTAAAAATTTTAATTTCATTAGTTGGTCGTTAAAGAGCAATTGACTTCTTATTTCCGAATTTTGTGTTTGGATGCTATTTATGGCTAAATCAATTTTCTTTCTATCATCTAGAATACTGGATCTTATCAGATTGATGCTATCATTAAAGTGGTTATTTATAATTACTTGCTGATTAACAGTTTCAATTATATTATGATTATTGCCATTAGCAATTTCTAGTTGACCTATTATATTTTGTCTGTCCTCATCGTCCATTACACCAAATAGCCATTTGTCTACCGATCCGACTATATTCAGTAAGCCACGTTTTTGCCGGTTACTCAAACACATTATAGATCTCAGTTTAGTCCTAAGGGTGGTAATTTCAGATTGGATAATGCTTCTATAATCGTTTTTCAATCCTATTGTATTTTGTTCTAGATCATCTATGATTTGGTTTATTTCGATTGGTCGGATTATGTGTAGTACTATTTTAGTTTCGTTTACTATTTCAGTATCAAATATTTTCAACACACTGTATCCATTTTCGTTATCAATTGGTGTTATTTGAATGTTCGCCTTCGAAAGCATTGGCATGCAAACTATCATTAACAGGATTATCGTCTGAAAGTAATGGGAATTTATTTGGTCTCTTAATATTTGTGTAATGTATTCCAATAAGATTTTGTTTCCTGAACTTTGGTTCTTCTTTATGCCTGACATTCTTGTAATTCTTTATATAACCCTCTTCACGATCATCATGATATTCTTTTCTGCCATCATTCCGTTTATCGATTACTTTTCTTTTCGCTTTGTTCTCAACTTTACCATATTGGGATTCAAGGGGTGTACATTTTATTGTACTATGAAAACTGTTATTGTAAAACATTATGGCCTTGGTCATTTGTTCTGTAATACCTAGTTTTTCTTCTAGGTTTAGGCTTCTGATTCTTTCTGTAATTGAATTATTCAGCCTCTCTATGTCTGAGTTACCTGTATGGCTGTTAGGTTTCGTTACGTGGAACTCTATTTGCTTTTCATTTAAGAAATCTATGACGTTTTGGATTCAAATTCATTGTCAAAGACGAATTTTTCAACCTTACCTTTTATGGCGAGAAATTCTTGAATTTTCTGGACAATTGTTTGACTATTTCTATCGGGAAGGTGAAAACAAACTGCATGCTTTGACAATTTGTCAATAAAAATAATAAAAGAGTTTTTGCTATTGGTGTATGTATCGACATGGATAATATCATTAACATTCAGTGGGGTCTCAGTAAAAGCAAATTTCGGTTTGACCGGTTTTCTGTCGTATTTTGAAGAAGAACATATATGACAGTTATTAATTATTTAATTATTAATTATTATTAATTATTTTGTGAATTGTTGCTTTAATATTGGGATTATAGAGTCTGAATTTTATACCTTCAAATGTGGGTATTATTCCAGAGTGTCCAGTTTCAATTTTATGAAAATAGGAAAGAACATCTTACAAATTTGATACTACCGTTACCAGGATACATATCTATTAGCTTCTCTTGCACTTTATAAAAGAGGTGGTCTCCAATCTCGGAGAATATAGCGGTTTTGCCCTTTCTTAAATTTCGGCGAAATATATTTTCCAAATTGTTCGATATTATATCGTTTCTATCAATATAAATACGTTTGTTTCCGAAAATGGATTTCACTTCTTCTTCTTTCTGGTGTACGAGAAGAATTTGGGTTCTAAACCTATTTACAATTGTTTCCAAAATTGGGAAGTGATCATTTAATTCCTCCTCTTGAGAATGACAAGTCTCCACATCTAAAGATTCACATATTTCCCCATGCTCGTCACTATTACCCGTATGGTCATAATTAACATCATTTTCCATATGGTCAGTGTTAACATTGCTGGGTGTAATATTATTTGCATTAATTGGATCTATTATGTTTATCTCACAATTGTCTGCATCAATCCTGCTTAGGAAGTCTGCTATATAGTTGCATTTGCCTTTAATATATTCAATTTTGAATTGATATTCCCCGAGTTCAATTAGCCATCTTTGAAGCCGAGGACTTATATCCTTTCCAGAATATTTCGCCATTAACCACTTCAGTGGTTGGTGGTCGCTTTCCAAATCAAACTCCCTACCGTAGACATAGGGTCTGAAATATTTCACTCCCCAAACTATTGCTAACAATTCTTTTTCGATAGTAGCATAGTTTGTCTCGTGAACATTAAGTGTTCTAGAAGCATAAGCAATTGGGTGACCTTCCTGAGTTAGAACGGCACCAATAGCAATGTTGCTTGCATCCGTAATGATTTTAAACTTTTTCTCGAAATTCGGGTATCTCAAAATTGGAGGTTTAATTACCATATTCTTCAACTTGTCATATGAAAGAATGTAACTAGGATCGTCCGGATTGACCTGTACTCCTTTCCCCAAGTATTTAACCATTGGATGAGCGATTTTCGCATAATTGTGAATAAATTTTCGATAAAATCCGGTCATTCCTAAGAATGACTTAATTTGTTTCTGAGTCTTTGGACATTTAAGGCCTTGTATTACCGCAGTATTATTCGGATTAGGTTTAACACCTTTGTCAGTCAGAATGTGACCTAAAAATTGTGTCTCTTTCCTAAGAAAGTCACATTTGTCAACTTGAATTTTTAGCTTTGCGTTTCGCAAGGCTTGGAATATCAAAGTTAAATTATTCATGTGTTCTTTCAAGGATGTGCTAAACACCAATATATCGTCCATATAGACAACACATATTTTATTGATGAATTCACGAAGCACTGAATTCATAAGCCTTTGAAACGTTGACGGCGCATTTTTGAGGCCGAATGGCATACGAACAAACTCATAATGCCTATATGGCGTTGAAAACGCAGTTTTCTCTCTATCCTCTTCTTTGACGAGGATTTGGTGAAAACCTTTAGCCAAATCAATCGTTGTGAAGTATTGAGCGGTTCCTAATTTATAGAGTATATTGGAGAGGTTTGGAATAGGAAATTTGTCACTTACTGTATTTTCGTTTATCTTTCTGTAATCTATGACAAGTCGCCATTTTCTTACACCTGAATTATCGATTTTTTTGGAACTATCCATAGCGGACTATTATAAGGAGAATTGCTTTCTCTGATAATTTCCTGTTGAAGCATTTGTTCGATTTGTGACTGAATCTCTTTTTCGTGAATTTGGGGGTATCTGTAAATTTTCGAGTATAATGGTCTGTCGGTAGTGGTCTTAATCTCATGGAAAATGTCTGTAGTTGCCGATAGTGTGTCTCCGTCTTTGTAAAATAGGTCTTTGAAATTAGATAAAAAATTCCTAATATGGTCTGCTTCTTCTCCGTTCAAATGGGAGAGATCGATATTATTGAATATATTATGACTTTCAATCTTTTCAATGTTACAAATTTCCTCAAATGTTATGGGGTATATGTGGTCTTCGAAAAAAATTCGGTTTCCAAATATATCAATGAATTTTTCCGACATATTAATCATCGCTTTAAATGTAATAAGAAAATTCAAACCAATGATAGCATGATATTTTTCGCTCTGGAGGTTAATTACCCTCCAAGTTAAAGTGCCTTTCGCAATAAATTGTTTCGGAATAGGTGTAATTATCTCAAATTCAACTTTATAGGTTCCCGTTAATGTTCGATATGTCAAAGGTTTTTTTAGTTTATGTTTGGGGAATCCCCGAAGAGTTCCGGGTTTAATTATACTGGTATCCTATCCAGTGTCTATTAAGCATTTAATAGTTTGTTTGCCAATAGTAATGGTGATTAAGGGTAGTCGGCACTTTGAGCCAGACTTGAAAAATTTACTTGTTCTATTTCTTCTTGTTGCTCTTCAATGTTACCAATATCCATAGGGCTTTGATGGGATGTCCGAGTATCTACGCTCATAAATGATACCTTTGACTGGCCTGAATTATTGTCCCTTGTTGCCCTACCTTGGTTGTAATTTCTATTGTCGTTACCTTTCTGATAATCGACATAGCCATTACTATTTTTCGCTTGAGAATTATGTTTAGCATTCGCGTTAAAATTTTTAAATTTGGACGAGGTACTTTCTCCTCTTTGTGGAATATTACTCTCAGCGTTGGAATTATCTGACTCATAGTTTTTGCCCGAAAATTGTCTAGGATTTTTATTGGTAGGCATTCGGTGTTCGTAGTGAATTGCCCTTTTATCTTCCAACAAACCAAGCTTAGAATACTTTACAATTATGTCCATCATATTTTCATTTACATTTATGTGTGCCCTTAAGGGACCATCAATTTTTCCTATCATAATGTTTACTAGATCTCTGTCTACACATGATGGTGAATAGATTCCAGGCTTTTCCGAATCAAAATCATATATTTCTGCTAAGCTCTGTTTTGCACTTTCGAATACACTAAACAATTCACTTAGATTTCTCACCTTAATCATTCTGCAATGGTTGAATAAATCTGCATACGTAGATGACGTTTCAATGTACTTTTCATCCTCTCCCATATTGGTTTAGGGCCTAGTTGTCTTATTAAGTATGCATAGTCACCACTGATTTTTTCATTTGCTACAATTTGAACGCCGTATTCAATCAAATCGTTGTTGTCCTTACATAGATCAATTGTAGCTTCCACAGATGTGATGAATTGGATGAGTGTACCTTTTTCCAAGGGTTTTAGTCTTCTAAATTGTTCGATAATGTCCCTAGGTGATAGGAAAAAATTATTTAAATGGTTAACATTAATATTCTGTTGGCCCTGTTGTAGCTGCTGGAGTTGGATTTGTTGTTGCTGATATTGTAACTATTGTTGTTGCTGTTGTTGTTCCAATTGTTGCTGTTGGATCTTTTGTTCCTGTTGCAGTATTACACTTTGTAACTGCTCCATTTTTAATTTGAATTGTTCTATATTTGGTTCATCGCCTAATTGGCGATTTTGATCAAAGTTGTCTTGTCGTGACATTTTGAGCACTCAATTAAATTCTTCCAAAATGTAAAACCAATTAATGTTTTTGTTTTTATTGTAAGTTAAATTTCACTTTATAACCGTGACTCAAACGACATTGGATTTTAAATTCTTAGGAATTTAACTTTCCCGACTGCGCCAATTACGTTGTGGTCTAAATAGCTTCAGCTATGATATCCCAAATAAAACACTAAATAGCTTCAGCTATGAAGTACTGCTTTATTCATTAATTATCTTAAGACTATCTTAACTACAAAATATTCAAACCGTTTCCACTTCAAGAATTTTGTGTGGTGGACGAGATATGTCCACTCAGCATATTGCTCTATTTGTGCAGAGCAAACAAAGTAACGGAAACGATTTCGGTCGTTGCCTTTAGCTTTTGCTTTGCACAACAATTTGATCATTAATGTATCGATTTACAATTTCATTTATTTCAGTGGCGTAGGGGACAGTGGGATACGGATACGTAACTCGCACACTACCTATTGCACCACCGAAATCGCTTAATATTTGTAGCCTTTAAAACCGATAGTCTCGAGCTTGGTTGGTACATTGCTATGTAGGCTGCCTCAAAATGTGTACCGATATCGCCCATTTTCAAAAGATATTATCCTCGTCCTAAGGGAAGTTTATATATGTATTACATATTGTTAAATTCTCGGTTTATTTGTTATATGAGGGCCCAATAGTACCAATATTGGTAGGTACATTTGTATGGAGGTTGTTTCAAATCGTGGACAGAAATCGCCCTTTGTCAAAAGTGATTATCCTTGTGGTAAGAGAGCTTACGTACCAAACGTCGATCAAATCGGGTTTTATTTGTAACCATTGGAGCCAATTGAACAAAGATTGGCGGTACACTTTGTCTGGCGGATGTAACCGAACGGGGGTCGGCATAGTCTGATTTGAAAACCAAACATGCTTAGCCTAAGAAAAGCTTTTGTAGCAAAGTTCCGTGAAATCCGTTAATATATAATACTCGTATCAACCTTAGTAGGTATATTTGTATGGAGGCTATTTGAAAACGTGGACCGGTGTGGATTATTTTCATAAGCGATCATCCTTGACTGTAGAAAGGCTTTTGTGTCAAGTTTAGTAGAAATTAGTTTTTATTTGCAACCTTTATTTGTACGGGCCCTATTTGAAAATGGGGACTTATATATATATATATATATATATATATATATATAATAATGTGTAACATAAATATATTTGATAAACAGACAATTCTATATATAGCAATTGAACATTAATTTTGATCTTCGATTCATTGCGAGTTAATAAGATAATTTTTAATGATTTTTTTACGCTTATATTTATTTCTTATTTGTATTAGATTCTATGGTAGTGTGTTTAATACAGTCGGCATTTGTACATTCAGAGTGTTCTTTCCATGCTTATTATTGTGCCTCGGTACTTTGAATTTTCCTTCAGCTCTTCTTCTAGTATTGTATGCATGATTTACTGGTTCCAGGTAGTGTTCATCGAGAAATTCATTTATTATTGTTGATTTATACATATATGTTTTTTACATTTAAAATGTTGTTTTGTTTTGAGAAATGATTAATCTTATTTCGCGTGGGTTGATAGATGCATTATTTTGTGAGTTATTTGCATAGGAGAGATTATTATTTAGACGAGTGTTACTAAAATTGTAGGTTGTGTTGACATTTTTTGACTGGTGTTGTTTTGCATATTTGTTATGATTTCGCGTTGCCTAGTTTTTAATAGGGTTCTCATTAATAGTTTAATTAGTCTATTTTGTGTTTGTTGTAATATTTTGCAATAAGACACATTTCCGAATGCTGATATTCCATGGCGTAGATACGACTCAGCAAGAGAGAAGTATGCCTGTGTAGTTACTGATAATGGTGCACAGTTACTTAAGTGGTACAGAACATATGAGGATTTGCGTAGTTTCTTATTCAGCGATATTATGTGATCTTTCCACGTAAACTTGTTATCCGCAATAACTCCTAAGTACTTATAATTGGTGACTTGTTCAATATGAGTTTGGCAGCTATCATTATCATTGGATGTACATACGTACGTTTTTATGAATGCAATTATTTTCATGAAACTTAATAGATATTAGCGAATTTTAAATGTGGGGTAACCGTATGTGCATTAGTTTAGTTTTCGATGCGTTTATTATTAACCCATTGTCGTGACACCATCTTGTGATAAGATTTAGTTCTGACTGCATTACTTGGGCTGCTACATCTATATTTTCATTTGACACAATAATTGCCGTGTCATCTGCGTAGGCGGAAGCCGTGCATAAATCAAATATAAAATTGGTCGCAGTTTTGAGCCTTGTGGAACACCATTGTTTTGCACTATTTGTTGGCTCAAAACTCCATCGATTTTAACACGATATGATCTGCATTCTAGGTAATTTTTGAACCAATTCAGGCATTTACCACGGATTCCACACCTTTCCATCATCGATATTAAATTGTTATGAGAGAGCGTATCAAATGCCTTGATAAAATCAATGAAAAGTGCCAAACATTGCACATTACGGTCCAAACATTGATTGATGTGAGTTGAAAAATGTCCAAGCAGTTTGTTGATATTTCTACCTTTTTGAAAACCATACTGGTTTTTATTTATTATGGAAAACACCTTTTCCATTACCAGTAAAATCGATATGGGCCTATAGTAGTTATAGTCATTTTTGACTCCGCTTTTAAATGTCGGTCTCACTAACGCGGTCTTGAGAAGATTAGGCAATGAGCATTCATCTAGACTTGAATTTATTAAAGATGTAATGGCTATAGTAAGTTCCTTAGCGTTGTTTCGGATATCCACACCTGGCCCTTTTTTAAAATTAGAGACTTCAATATATTAAAGATATCCAATTCATGTGTATGCTCAATAAATATTGAGTTTTGAATTCTTTCCGCAGGCGTTACCGTTCTTATATTGCAGTCGTGAATCAGATTTAAAACATTTTCCTTAAATTTAATCGCGAAGTTTTCCGTTACCGTTTTCAAGCACTCATTTTTAAAGTTTCTCTTGATCACATCATCTACATTGTCCACCTTTTTGCCAATAATCTCATTTATTAATAGCCAAGTTCCTCGAATGTTGGACCCGATAGTATCAATATTGGTAGGTATATTTGTATGGAAATTGTTTGATAAATGTGATCAATTAACCAAAACTTAATTCAATAACCACAATATAATTTTGATGTAACAATGTCTCCTGAGTTAAAAAATTTACTAAAATTTTCAATTCTATGAATACATTTTTTATGATTTTGAAGTAAACTATTAGACTTTTGAATATTGCTCCACAGATTTTATCACTGCTCGAGAACGATTTGTCGAAGTTTGTCAAAAAAATTGAAATTGAATTGAAAATTCCTCAAATTTACCTGAAAACTATTGTTTAATCGGCTCTATAGACTTGGAGCTGCTCAAAAATTTCGGCCCAAAGAAATAATTTTTTTTCGGCAAAATTTGATATGTGACAAAATTATCATTCCGTAACTCGGAATTTAAGTGGGAAATTGAAATAACGCTTAATATCCCTTAGCTCCCCCGGGCCGTATAAGTTAAGCTGTAATTAACTCAGGCGAGGCAAAAACTCACGTAATATTGAGATTGTCCATTCTTCCATAAGTGCACTAGTTCAAATGATAAATTTGGGTTCAGAGGGAAATGGACCATCAGACGTTAATGTAGAGTAAATGTGTCCTACCTAGGTATGAGGCGTAAATGTATCCACATGAGAGTTGACGCCGCCGAAATGAATTAAAGGTGGTCAGAGCAGGGATCGAACCCAGGATCTCATGTACAAGAGGCCGTATACTAACCATTGCACCATCGGCGGCCACAATATGAATGTGGTAAAATGACTTTATTCACTTAAGAACAATAATACTGAATAAAACAATTTTAACTTTAAGAAATTAAATTAAACTCCCATCCCACTTGGATCAAATGTCACAAAAATCCATTTCACATCTCTTTCTATTCTAAGGGGCATTCCGATGATGTTAAAACAAAATTACAACAAGGAGATCACAATTACACGGAGTACCAAAATAGCATTTGATTATGCTTTCACACATGCATATTTATCTAAATTAAAGAGAATTATAAATTTAAGAGCACTTTTGTTATAATATTATATTAATATATTGTTTCACGATTTATTCGATTAATCGGTATAAATTACTCGATTTATTTATTACTCGAAATCTGCCGTTTTAAAGTATTCGAGCAAATATTTGACACAAAGTCTTCGGAATCGAATAGCAGCTAATCGATTGGATACCGTACACAACATTGTAGGAAACTGTATTTTGGAATGTGACGAGGAAAATGCCGATAATAACGAAATAAATGAGCAAGAAATAAGCAACATGGATTCAAATCGTATGAGAAGTCCATTAGATATCTCTATTTGATAGAATAAAGAACGAAGTAAAAGGTCTTGACGGTAAAGGGCCAACAAACGAATTAAAAAATTA
Source organism: Phaonia tiefii (assembly GCA_963931995.1). Classification (NCBI taxonomy): domain Eukaryota; kingdom Metazoa; phylum Arthropoda; class Insecta; order Diptera; family Muscidae; genus Phaonia; species Phaonia tiefii. The sequence continues at coordinate 90,485,019 of OZ008368.1, forward strand.
AGACGTGTATATTTAGTTTAAACAAATATTGCTCATTTGTAAATTTTTGCACCTATTGATGAGTTATTTTGGGTATCCATCGGGAGACCTTAGTATCAATGCTACAGCTGAATTTTTGTTCTTCTTACAGAAGCACTCTTCTAAAGAATAAAATAGTTCGACCGGGAGAGAAAAGACAACTGTAAGAGATTATTGGCTCCTTGAGCCACCAAAATAATAACACTTTGATGTTTTATATTACCCTCTCATGCCCGATGTTGCGTATATGCAACATTGTGTTTATGAGCGTCTAAGTACCACTATTTTACATATTTTGTTTTGAACCTTTCGCAAACATATAGCCTCATGTGTTGTTTAAGCTTACTGCTAATTAGTTGGTAGTCAGCTGTGCACGTGTTCAGTTAGTAGCTATTCTCCCGAGAGCGAAGTTGTCAAATTCATTTTGCAAAAAAACCTTGTTTTAAAAAAGTGTTAAAAAACATTAATATAATTATTTCATCCTAAAACCTAGTTCAACAACTAAATAAAGAAAGGTAAGTGAGTAATTTAAAAAAAACCGGCATGAATATATTATTTAGTTTGCCTGTAATAATTTTGTAAATGTAGTGTTGAGTATAAGCAACATTGGTCTATTGTGGTGATTTTCGAAAAATATAAACTTATTTTTGTATGCACATTCTTAGATGCGCCCAAAAGGTCTGACTCAGGTTGAAATTGAAAAATTTGCCAACTTTGATTGGGATGATTCGGCTGACGAGGAAAATGAAGAAGAAGAAGATGCAAATATGGAGAGAATTATAGAAGAAACTTTGCAAAATTTGCATAACAGAGCTGAAAATATTCAAGTTGGTTTGATTGACCAATTTATTAGAATTGAAAATGATGAAGATTTGAGTGAAACTGAAAACGTTGCACAGTAGGTGATGGAAAAAATTGATTTACAAAGTTTGAAGTGGAGGAGTGCAGAGTTTATGGAAAGCGAGATCAGCTGGAAAAGTAAATTATGCAGCAATGCGGTGAAAAATCCTATCGAATATTTTAGTACTTTCTTTACGGATGAACTGTGGCAGAAAATATGTGAGGAAACGAACTTATATGCCATGCAAACAAAGGGCATAGAATTGAAATGTACTGTGCCTGAAATAAAAAGGTTTGTTGGCATTCTACTATACCTTGCAGTTGTGAAAATACCAACATATAGAATGGCGTGGCTGCCAATTTCAAACTAGCGGCCGTTGCAAGTGCATTACCAAGAAACAGATTCGAAAAAATAAAACAGTTCATCCGAGGATCCATATACGAGTTGGAACATCGGACGAGGGCTGACAATCTGCATAAGATTGTAGTCAACAGCCAGACTTTTCGACGGGTGAAGGCGGCAACTGAAATTGGGGCTAGACGCCCCATGCCTGACCTTCTGGACGATAATGACGGACTGATTGTAGTTGATGAAAGTGAGGCTAATCACCTTGCTGACTACATTCAGGGACTTTTGGACAAGATATAACAGCAGACGGAACATTGGGCACGGTGTGCGATAGCTGGCGGGGACATGGCTTTATTAAGCCTGCTGAAGTCGGCGAGGCACTACGAACGAGAAAGAACCGTAGATCCTGTGGACGTGACGGAGTCCCGGAAGTGGTTCTGAAACGGGTTAATGCCGCTATTTGGAGTTTCCTGGCGGTGTTGTTCAACCACTGCCTAAACCTGGGGTATTTTCCGGTGGCGTGGAAGGAAGCGGTAACGGTTCCTATCCCTAAGCCGGGTGCAGATCCCAGGCGGAGTGCGAGTTACAGGCCGATATCCCTATTATCATCCCTAGGCAAGCTCTTTAAGTATTTCATATTGTCAAGGGTCAGGGGTACGGCAGGGGATAAAAGGGTCCTCAGGGACAACCAATTTGGTTTTCGGCGAGGACATTCAACCTATCAAATATCAAATTAATAAACGTAACTGACACTAACACGGTCTTCAAAAATGTTATACCACGGAAAAATACAACTCTGTGATATAGATCAAAACTCGCCTCAAAGCACTGCAACAATGCGAGAATGCATGAGGAATAGAAGTAGAGGAATGGCAGTAGTATATGTCATTCATATTCATTTGATAGTCGGCCAAGTCCTTCTACGGTGCATGAGAGGAGACGGATGATGAGTGACTCACTCAACCAGGACATTCGCCTGGTAACTGAGTGGGGTAGGTCGAATCGGGTCGAATTTAATGAGCGTAAGACCCAGTGCTGCATATTATCGCACAAGCGCACTAATGACATGTCCCTGTCACCTATTTCTATGAATGGTGTGGACATTGAGGAATCAGATGCTCTTGAAGTTCTTGGCATGAAAATACAGTGTGATGTTCGGTGGAATGATCACGAATTTAACGTGTCCAAAGAAGCTTTCAAGTGCTTAGGCTTTTTAAAGCGGTGTAAGAATTTTTTCACCTCATCGGATGTCCTCAATATATACATTTCATATATTAGGCCGAAAATGGAATACAACTCTCATATTTGGGCTGGTGCCCCTAGATCCACATTGGAGCTTCTGGACCGCGTACAACGGAGAGCGATGATGCTTATAGGAGATAGCAGTGTAACCAACTCTGTTGCTTCCTTAGAGCATCGTCGAAACGTGAGTTGCGAATCACTTTTGTGTCGGTATTTTCACGGTAAGTGTTCATATGAGATACACGCCTCTATTCCGGAGGTAAGAGTATTTAATCGCTCAACGCGCTTTCCAGTAGTTCACATCCATTTGTAATTTCTTGGCCTGTGGATAGAACTACTCACTACAGGGAGAATTCGTTTTTTAGCCGTACAGTTCGTATGTGGAATAAACTTCCGGCGCACAGTGGCGCCCGTAGAGCCAACGAGGTTGCAAAAATCAAAATTTTCATGTGCGCCGACGAAGTTTTGAATAAAGCAATGTTATAGGAAACTTTTCAACGATTTCAAATATGCTACTCTTAATAATATCACATTTTTAGTTTAGAAGATATAACCGTTCAAAGTTGACCGACTTTCGGTTTTCAAAAAAACACACAATTTTTAGTCAATTTGTTGCGATTTCAGGTGTAATAGCACGAAAAATAGGTAACGAATCGCCTTATTTTTTATTTGTATTTATTGATGTATTTATTAAATGTATAATGATAAAAAAAATTAACTGTTTGCTTTGTGTTTCTCCTGGTAAAACACTATTTAAAAACTATCCGTTTTTTCACTATTTTTCAACTTTGACGGAAAATAAAAAAAATCCATATATTTCTATATTTGCCATATTTTCAAAATATGTTCTTTGAGTATTCCTTTACATAATTCCAAAGGCTTTATCTGCCTCTAAGTGCTCCTTTGGCTTCTAGAGGTCAAAGAGTTAAAAAAGACATGGTTCTTGAGTGGGAAAAATCAAATCATTGACCCTCCGTCATACACATGTTTCTATAGTCACATTCGTAACACATGGGTCAGGCCAGACCAACTGTGTATTCGTTTTGTAAAACAATAAAAACAACTCGCGTAAACTTCTGTAACTGGCACTCATGATAGAATTATTGGGAAAATTAGCTGTACGGGCAGCATGGGATGCCATCATTTCCAACATGAAACCCCTTTTTTGTCTGAATTCGTGGAAAGAGCTAACAATTCTTGGAAAAACAAAATTACGTGATAAAATGGACGCAACAATTGTCATCCAGTCCACACGCATTCGTATTTTTAGAACCTGTACACGATGTGATTGGTCACCCACCACATCAACCAGAGGAGCAAAAGGAAGGCAAAAAAAGTATTGAGGAATGTTCAATTTTTACAAGAAAGAGGTAACTTGCCGAGGCCACCAATGACTTGACCACGAAGCATTTATCGGACGCGCTGTCTATTAAATATACAAAGGACAGTGAAAGAGTGAGGTCGCAGATTACAAAATCTGTTGCTGATGCAAGCCCACTGCGACTAAAAAGGATTAAGGAAAGCATTCCCACGCCCACATTAAAAAGTATGGTTCCGAAGAAGCCTTGGCCTTGTTTATGGACTTAGAACTTTCCAAAGAAAAATATGAGATACTACGGGCATCCTTGATGCGAGACGGGGCTGACGTTTTACCAGGATACAAGCATATTACGCAAGTCAAAATAAATTCACGACCACTGCATACGGAGTTTACGGAAGTCTCTGTGAAAGCCAATCTGCAGGATCTCATGGGCCATACAGCAAAACGGTTGTTGGAGAGTCTTCCTGAAAATGAGGTGAAAATTCTTCCTGAATAACTGACATTGATCAGCAAATAGGGCTGCGATGGATCATCCGGACAAAGCGTTTATAAGCAAAGGATATCTTCCGATGAGGCTGCAATATCGGACGGAAATATGTTTATGGCATCTGTTGTTCCTTTGCGGCTAAAATCTGATGTTTCCCTACACTGGAAAAATCCACGTCCGTCATCAGTGCATTATTGCCGACCAATAATGTTTCAGTTTGCAAGGGAATCGGCAGAACTCATAAGGACCACGGTGAAGGACATTGAAGAACAAATAAGCAAGATTAAGCCTACAAAGCTGCAAATTGGAGAAGGAAAATATATTGAATGCAATTACGAGTTCCACCTGACAATGGTTGACGGAAAAGTCGTAAACGAACTGACAGGAACAACCTCAACATTGTCATGCCCGATTTGCAAAAAGAGTCAGAAGAACTTCGGTAATTTAAACGATTCTACAAACGAGGAGAATTACGAATATGGAATGTCACCATTGCACGCAAGGATAAGGTGTATGGAGTTCTTGCTAAAACTGGCGTATACCCTACCACAAGAGGAGGAAAACTTCGATGAATATACATCAATAAAGGATAAGGAAAAGATCAGAAAGAAGCTAATACAGGATGCTTTTTTTAAAGAAGTTGGACTAAAAGTAGACTGTCCCAAGCACGGATACGGTAACTCAAAAGATGGAAACACTTCTAGGAGATTTTTTGAAAATGATGAGGCAGTAGCTACAATCACTGGAATTGACAATCAACTTGTGAAAAGATTGGGAACGATCTTGAATGTTTTAAACTGCAAAGAAAACGTCAATTCTACAAAATATGGAGAATATGCATCGAAAACTGCATCTCTTTTAGCAGAAATGTATCCACAGAAGAAGTTGACCCCGACCGTCCATAAAATATTGGCGCATGGCAAAGACATAATTGAGTACCAGTGTTTGCCAATTGGAGAGCTTTCTGAAGAAGCACAGGAGTCCCTTAACAAATTTTATAAAAAATATAGATTGCAAAACACATTCAAAGCATCAAGGGTAAGGCAAAATGAGGACCTCTTCAACATGTTGGCAGCATCTTCCGATCCACTTATTTCTTCCCTGCGGCATGTGAAGTCACGAATAGAGTTAGAAAATAATTATAGTTTAAAAATGATTAGTCTTTTAGATATACCTTCTCCTACGAATTGTGATGAATATTTTACAGAAAATTGAAAAAATAAATTTAAAAAAGAAGTAATTTTTTTTAATTTGTTGGGTAATAATTTAAAACATAAAACCCTAAAGAGAAAAAATAAAAACAATCTAAAAATGTAAAAATAATTTTTTTTAGTTACCATAAAATTGACTTTTCTACAAATTTTAACTTTGATAACCCATAAGTAGGCCCATACAAAGCCCACCCATTCCAAACGCTCATTTCATAGGCTGAACAGTTATCTATCATATGCTGTTTAAACTGTTCAATTATCTTATTCGGTTCAAAAGATATGATTTTTGCAACGAAAAAACTCAAATGGCGCCACTGTGCGGCGGGTGTATTCCCTAATTCTTTCAATATGAAGAGATGCAAATCAAACATTAACAAACAGTATACCCCTTTTCCTCCCACCTCTATCCCTACTTCCTAAGTCCAATACAATGCTCGGCATTAATAGGGGGCATCCCCTGAGTATTCGTCAATGTGAAAAAAACATGGTGGAAAAAAGCTGTCTGTTCCTGTGTTGGAATTAGGCCTTTCAGTGTGTGTTGATACTTAGAGATCTCCGGTCGATACTAACCCGCACATGTAAATTGCATTATTGAGCTTGTATATATACGATTGATGATATACCGATTTTATCAATTCAGGCACAGTAGTTAGGCATCTGATGATGACCTTGTCACGGAGTTCGAACCTAGTCATGCCAGTGAGTGTGCTTAACTGAATTGTCTATTATTTCGAACAAAAACCAAACATTTTTCAATTAGAAAAATGTTTCTGACCTTGTAAGCTTGTAGTATGAATTTCTAATACATTAACTGAAAATTAACAAGATTGGACAAAATTGTAAAATTCCAAAAAATCTATATATTTCTATATTTGCCATATTTTGAATGTTCTTCGATTATTCCTCTGCATAATTTAAAAGGTTTTGTCAGCTTCTAGGCGCCAGTTTGGCTTCTACAAGTAAAAAGGGAAACAATACATGTTTCCATAATTTCCATAATGCATCCCTTGCATATTCAAGCCATATGCCCGTGGAAACTCATTGTCATTTTAAGGTATATGATTTATATTTTTCATTCTGTAATGTTTTGACTGACAATTAGTTTAAGTCGGTTGCTTACCTGAACACCTCTACCAAAGTCTGCTTATAATATTCTGGTACAGACACACGATGCACAAGAACTACTCATTGAAATTAGCAGGTACGCACCACACTTAAAAATTACTTTGGCGTACAACCACTCAAGTAGAATTCTGTAACATTGTGTAAATATAATTAAAAATAATTTATTATTATACACTTTTATTTAAATATCCATATTAAAATTTCTAATTATGTTAGTATTTACATTCATATTGACATTGTTTACAATACAGACATTTTCTACACTTTCTAAAGCGGCAATTTTATAGTCACCCCAAGCATAAGTATTTATACCCTCAGGCCTAATTTTTCTTTAATCATCCTGATAACTTGTGTGATTTTATTTTGTTTGTTAGTGTAAGCATAAATATCATGTTTCTTTTATAGATTTTGGTTATCTCTAAATGTTTCTAAATTGTATTGAGTGAGGACAGATTTTTTAACGCCCTTTGATTTTTGATATGCTGAACGTTAATAGCATAAATTTTTTGGCTTACGGTCAATTCTTTCATAGTTTTTCCATAATTATCGTCCTTCGTGATACCTCTTATTTTAAGTCAATTTTTTTCTCGGTAACACTAGCCAACAGTCGTTTTGTGATTTGTTTCTAGCATACTTTTTCTCATTGATTTTGACCTACTAAACACGAAAATGAGTTTTAAAAATTTTTCTGTTGATTGGTTTTCGAGATACAAATTTTTGAACTTTTTTTTTTAAATTTTTGGAGGTACACTTACAATTTTGAGCATATCTTTCGTCTTCTTTGACGTATTTGATCCTACTACTACTCAAATTAAAGCAAATTGAGCCGTCTACAACTCATTCTCAGAAAATTTTCAAATCGGGTGAGTAGTTTTGATGTTGGCGGCTTAAAAAGGTTAAAAAACTGCGTTTTTTTAGTAAAAATGTGGCAGAAAAATTCATATAAAAATTCATATAAAATATAAAACGCGATGCTAACAGCGATTTTGGTTTTTTTACGTATAGCTGGCATTTTTCCAAAGAAAATAAGCACTTACTTAACAAAATCTGACAACAAATGGCGGACTTATAATTTTTTTGGTAAAACACCGAAATTCCGCTATTTCACGATATTTTGATTTTCATTATTTGCACAGCTTACCTACCCAACGCAAACGAATAAATACATTTGAAATTAATTTAAAATAAACAAATTAGTCTTAGTATATTATTTTTTAATTTATTTAGAGCACTACATACTCAATGTATGGCACAATTAGAAATGGATGTGCCAGGTTAGCTAAACTAACGAAATTAACCAAATCAACGCCCATAAAAAATGAGTAGAAACAAAGATATAACTGTACATTTTATGCCATGTGGAAAAACAGCTGACTTCTTCTTTGTTTTTTGTATTCGCTGCAATTGGTCTCACGTATTAGGGTCCAAATGTAGGCACCCATCATAGCCGTGTCATAGATGCCCTGATAGCGTCGTTCCATAGCCTTCAATTCCTGATGAAAGCGCTCGCCGTGTTCGTCGCTCACGTCTCCTAAATTCTCAGGGAAAAAATCCAAATGAGAATGCAGAAAGTGTATTTTAAGTGACATGTGCACTCCTACCCAAAAATGAAAAAAAACGAGAATTAAAGCGCTATTTAAATTAACATTTGTTTCAAAAAAAACCTACCCATTGCTTCATAGTTCTTTACCAGATCCTCAACTATGTCCTTATAATTATGGCTTTTGTTGTTTCCTAAAAAGTTTTCCACAACAAGCCTGAAGGAATTCCATGCTGCGGCTTCGATGGGTGATAACAGCTTCGGGAATGTTTCATCTTTCAACATTTTTTTATATCGGGTCCTGCGAAGACTCCTTCTTTAATTTTTGCCAGCGAAAGGTAAGGGAAAATTGACCGTAAATAGGCAAAAGCTTCACCTTCTTTGTCCAATTTTTTGGCAAAATTTTTTATCAAACCCAATTTTATGTGCAGCGGCGGAAGTAGTATATTTTCACGGTTCTCTATTAGTGGTTTGCGCTGAACATTCGCTTCTCCAACTACAGGTTTCGTTCGATCCGGCCATTTTTTTTGAATATAATGCTGATCATCAGCGCGGCTATTCCAAAGGCACAGAAAACAGCAATGTCGCGTATAGCCTCCTTGGAGTCCACACAGAATGGCCACAACTTTGAGGTCGGCGCATATTTTCCAATTATATTTGCTATACTCTATGCATTTCAGCAAAATGTTCATAGTTTCATAGTTCTCCTTTGAATGAACCGCATGAGCAATATGAAGGGATGGCTTTTCATTCCCATTATGTAAGAGAACTGCCTTCAAGCTCTCTTTGTTGCTGTCAATAAACAACCTCCATTCATTGGGGTTGTGAATTTGGTGAAGCTCTTGGAACAAGGCGGAAATGTCGCTGCAAAAACATATTTGGTCTTTCTTTGTATAAAATTTTGCATACTGCTGGTGTCGCTTCCTGTACGCTGTTACTTTCACTTCTGAATCCGCAAATCCACACTGTACCATCCGAGACGCAAAAAGTTCGGATTTCTCCTTAGTGAGACCAAAATCGCGCACCCAATCGTTTAGTTCGGCCTGTGACAGTAATTTTCGCTTTCTGCACGCCCCAAATTCGCTTGCACTTGACTCGGACTCTTGATCTGACGATTCTGCTTTTTGAAGAGATGCACCAGGGCACACTGGATATGGTACATCATTCGAATGTGGTACTGGAAGTGCAAACGATCCCACTTGAGCGTAGTTCCATTTTAAAAATCTGCCTACCCCACTGTTTGTGGTGAGGCAAAAACAACAGTCTGTGGAATGGCATAGCGGCTTTTTCCACATCATTGGTGTATCGAATTTCATATGGCGCCTAAAATTAAAATAAATTACTATATTTGCTTTGCTTAATGTGTTTAAATAAAAATTCTTACCTTCCGCCAGCTGCCCAGTTGGTTAGGATTATATAGCAAAGATCACATAGCGACTTAGGTGTCCATGATTCTGTGATATTTGGTGAAATACCAAAATAATTCAAATAGTGCAATTGCACTGCTGGAGTAAACGTGTGTGCGTGATTATTCTTTATAAACTCGCCACAAACATTGCAGAAATTGTCTGGATTGTTCAAACACTCGAACACACGTAGTCTTTTACTCATTGTCTTACTTGTTGGGTAGGTATTATATGCACTTAAATTCAATTTGTTTCACTTTTTACTCGTACTACTCGCGTTCGTAGACACTTGTTGAACGACAAAAAACGATAAATGAACACCTATAAATAACACCAAATAATGACCACTCACAAATGTTGGGGGAATTTCTGTAAAAAAAAACCGATACAGGTAGCCATCGGGAAAACACACATCAATAAAAAAGTGTAATTCCCTTTAATTGACTGTGAACGGAGTAGCAGTCATAAAGGAACACGAAGAGCGTCCACGCACATTCAGAAGCGTATATTACTCTGCAAATGTGAGGGGAACTTCTGTAAAAAAATCCGATACAGGTAGCCATCGGGAAAACACACATCAATAAAAAAGTGTAATTCCCTTTAATTGACTGTGAACGGAGTAGCAGTCATAAAGGAACACGAAGAGCGTCCACGCACATTCAGAAGCGTATATTACTCTGCAACCACAATCATAAAAATTAAATAACTATTTGTGTATTACTTATTTTTTTTAATTCTGAGAATCATAAAAATTACGTAAACGTTTTTTCCAAACAATTTTGTACATGTAAAGTGGGTTTGCCAAAATTCGTATCGTAAAATGCACCTGTGTTTCTATGTTCTGCATTCTCATTATACCATTTTCTTAAAAACATCGACGAAACGTCCCTACGTTATTGTAAATAGGTTTTTTACAATTATGAAATATTTGTGTTATTAATATTAATTTAAAAATTTTATCAAAACTGCTAAGTGCTGTGACATTTGAAAAAAATTTCCAAAAAAAAAAATTGCTGATTTCACTAAATTTTTGAAATTTCACGTCCCTTGCCAGAACAGAAGACATTAACCCAGGGTGGTGAAATTTTGAACAGAAGTAACTTATGTATAGGAGCAACTGTTCCGTTCTATTCCAAAAGGATTATAAAAAACTTGCTTTTTCGATCCCTCCTAGTAGGTTAGCTGTGCAAATAATGAAAATCAAAATATCGTGAAATAGCGGAATTTCGGTGTTTTACCAAAAAAATTATAAGTCCGCCATTTGTTCAAAACTACTCACCCGATTTGAAAATTTTCTGAGAATGAGTTGTAGACGGCTCAATTTGCTTTAATTTGGGTAGTAGTAGGATCAAATACGTCAAAGAAGACGAAAGATATGCTCAAAATTGTAAGTGTACCTCCAAAAATTTAAAAAAAAAAGTTCAAAAATTTGTATCTCGAAAACCAATCAACAGAAAAATTTTTAAAACTCATTTTCGTGTTTAGTAGGTCAAAATCAATGAGAAAAAGTATGCTAGAAACAAATCACAGAGAAAATTTTGTTATTTGTGACCTAGTGTAATCGGACGTTTCATTTATTTCTGATTCAATGATATCTGTATAGAAATATATTTCTCTCAATGAATAAATGAAGGAATCTGTATGCATATAGTATAACGCTGGCTTCTCCTGAAATTTAGGCTTCATAAAATCATAATGAAACTCATACATTTTGAACTTGGAGAGTTCCAAAACACAAAATCCTAAAAAATGGCTTATCTATCATATGGCGTCGATATATATTGCCTTAAACTATGGAAATTTGCTGTTGCTATAAGTGTTTGTGTTCACAGTCTATTTCTGTTTGCTGTCTCCCATAATTCAGCTATTTTGACATATTTTCTTCTGTCCACATTCTTCATGGTTATTCCATAGACAGCGTTATTAATTAGTTAGAATATTTTTTTTGCAAATGTACTTTTTGCATTTTGTCTATAAAAACAGTTTCCCATTACATCCGACGGATTGGAGAGAGCTTCTCACAAGCAGTGAGCTGTGCGCTTTCTTACGTTTCACTCACTGATTGGGACATACTGTTTTACACCGGTTCCGAACGGTATTTTGAGAAGCCTTTTCATGGCTAAGTACTCGATAGTGTCGCCATCACTAATCAAGGTGGCCGTCGCCGAAGGAAATGGAAGGTAGTCAGAGCACGGTTCGAACTCATGTTCTCATACACAAGAGACGCGCACACTAGCCATTGCACCACCGACGGCTTGTCTGTGCTCGGTATTAATATCAGTATACCTTTTAAGCCATAGATATTGCATAATGGACAAAATTCGATGCACTTTTCTAAGAACTAAACCATGAGTTAAGCAATGTTTCAGATTTCGGAAGTGAATGGGATAGAAGTGTTTGGGCGTAAAATCTGTTATAAGTTTTGTACATTTAGATCCCCCAACTAACTTCATTTCGGCGCAAAATGATAAATCATTGTGAGTCTCATGGAAGTATTACAGGTAATCAATGTCAACCTCGTAAATGTAGCCAATATGTGATTTAAAATTATTTTTGGGAAGACATTGCGACATTCCCCATCCCTACAACTTATTTGCGTCAAGATATATAAGATGCCCAATTGGTTAGTTTTTAACAAAATCAATTAAGTACTTATTATTACACTCAAAAAATTAAGTTTGCTAGTAATAGCAAACAATGTATGCTACTTATCAGCAGACAATTTGTTTGTTATTACAGCAAATGAACTGCAATAACAACAAACTTTTTGCAGGTTTGATAAAATAGCTGATATACCATTTGCTGAAACAACAAACAAATGATTTGTTTTCTTTCCCCATTTCAGCAGACTTTTCTGCTGTGTTTACCAACATATTTTTTTTTGAGTGTAGCTGTGGTGTCGTTTAGAAGGTTGCACAATACCACCACGAATACCTTTCTTACAAAAATTTTACATTTCCAAGTCAGTCAAGAAATCTAATTCGATTTTAGTTATTTTCAGCATAGCTTCCCAAGAATGTCCAGGTGCTGTGAAATAGTGGCTAGGATCCAAATTATAAATCTTTTTAAAAAATGCTCAAACATCAGTTAACAAAAGAGCATCCGCTCTCAAATACCAAATGTATTCCATACATGAATTGCATGGTTGTAGTCCGCAAGAGAACATTCTTTGTTGTTGAGTGTACTGAAGAATTTTTCTAATGGGGGTTATTGGAGGAGGATATTCGTATGGAAATACACCATTCCCTTTCATGGGTTTAAACTCTTGGTCATTTAGTCCTTAAGTATTTTTTTCCTCCATCATTATGTAGGATAAGGATTTGGAAACATTTAATTCCTTGTTAAGAAGAATAATTGTTAGGTCCCTTTTGCAACCAGCCAAATCTTTTATATAAATATGGCAGTCATAACCTGAAAAATTATGGAAATAGAGAGGAATAAATTTTCCAACTTGGTATTTCAGATTAGTCATTATGTGCTACTCCTCTATATTTACCGTTAAGGTGACAATGATCCCTAAGGCTGATGTCAGTGTGATGGCTGGAAGTGAAGGGATGATAGAAGCAATAATAGTTGTTGTAAGCTCTTACTACAGGATGTCAGAGAGGCAGCTATTTTGTGTGCGAGTGAGCATAATTAAAAAGCAATACACAGAGCATAAAATAAACACACATCCACACAAAACCGATAGAAAACGGCATCACAACAGAAAAACGAAAAATGCAACTAAATAAAAAAAAAAACCGTATGCAAACAATGTACACACACACAACACCGACAGAAAACGATATAATCACAAAATAAAAACAAAAGCAAAGAAAACCCAAACCAAGTTCTAGAGATAAACCATTTCACGACTCGCTTTGAACAAACGACTCGTTTCTATGTTTGTTCTCGCTCTGAAATCGTTCGGGTGGGTCCCATAAGAATACGCAAGCAGTGGTTTGTTGCGAGTTGACGCTCCAAAACTTGTATTGCTTCTATCCTTCACTCTGACGTCAGCCTAACCCTACCACTGCCTAAGAATCCGCTACAAATGTGACAATTGGGAGCGAAATTAAACTGAGCCTCCTCTTATGGCGTTAATCAATCTATCGCCCTCTACCCCTAAGTAGTTGTAAATATCTTTACAATCTTGCATAATAATTACAACAAATTTCTTAGAGTTTCTTGCATTTAATATAGTAACTAAAGGCAAGACATGTGCTTAATTACTGCAGTTTTTCCACTACTCACACATTCAACGTCTGAAGATGCTTATGTTGCGAAATTTTTAGAACAGCTTTATCACCTTCCGGCATATGAGACACTATTTTTCCTCGTTATCGCTTATGTAATGGCATTTTACTGGGTGTGGTACAGATAGCTATTGTATACATACATATATCTCTTCCTTATGCAACGTCATTTGTGGTTTTAAAAGTCTGTGAAGTAAGTAAAATATTTAGTATACATTATTTATATAATTAGTATAAATGTAATGTATTTCCCTGATATATTCTTGATTAAAATGTAGTGGTAGTGTCCATTGTAGTGCAGGAACATTAAGGTGACATGAACATTTTTCTCAGCTTTTGCAAATGGTAAGGACCAACGATTTCATCCTTCTCACAACCAAAGACATTAACACTTATGTTAATAACATTCTCAAAATGTTTTATTCCCTGAAGGGATAGAGGAAATTCCATGTTTTTAAAATTTATAATAATCCCATTTTCTAAGTGAATTTAATAATTCACTTTATTATTTTTTTAATAATAATTTATCTTGAGCTCGAAGAATGTAAATAACCAAAACATCATCAACGCCATAAAATATACAAATAAAATTTAGTTTTATATAGAAAACATTTTTTATTCATAATACCAAAAACCAAAAACAAATTCAACTCTTAATTAGTACATAAGTAAACAAAAACATATATAACAATTAACAAATTAACTGCGCACGTTTTCGGGAATGTACATTTCTATAAACTTTGGATACGAATTGTCAAGGGTTTATTGAATATTTGTCAGCGCTTCCAATTTGAATCAATATATTATTGTCGCATTTCTTTAAATATTCATAAAATTCTTGACAGTTTCTATCAAAATTATATTTGGCTCTAATAATATCAGACATAGTTTCTGGGTTTAATTTATTTACATAAGGTTTTTACATAACTTTTAAGGACAGGAAATTCATTACATAAATGTTCATCACTAAATGCAATGTTAAATATTTTTATAAATTCAACAAACTTTTGTATGTGCATCAGTCCAATTAAGAGTAGCAGTATTCTCAAAACAACCAGTCAAATATGTACTTCCAAATTATTGAGAGGTAATGTCCATGTCCACAACAATATCGCAGCGACTTGCCATATTTTTGACAGCGTTTTTAAAGCAAAGAAAACTCACACATGCTAATGTTAACTCAACGGCGTGCCGCAGACGGCAAGCTGATTTTCAGAGCCTCTACACTCTAAATGATGACAATTCGATCGCTTACTGCAACGATATAAATGCTTTTGTGGTAAAAATGGGAATGAACTACATCGCTAGTGAGTGGAGATTATTTATTGATGGTTCTGTTTCAAGCTTGAAAGCAGTGTTGTTGCATGTGTCGAACCGAAAACTTTTCATTCCGCTAGCAATGGGTATTAACATGAAAAATGCTATGAAACATTGAACGGTATAATGAAAAAAAACTAATACTATGAAAATAAAGAAGATTTACTGTAATTTGAAAGTCATCAACATTTTGCAAGGGATCATCGATAAGGGCGGCTTTCCAAAATTCTTTTGTTTTCTTTGTAATTGGGATTCGCGCTCACCTCTGAATCAATACCAATGTAATTCGTGGAGACCAAGAGTAAGTGTGGAGGAACAAATTGAACAACATAAACTAAAGAATGCACCTTTAATTGACAATACTCAAGACATCTTGCTGCCACCGCTCCTCATGAAATTGGGAATTGTTAAAAAATTCATCGAAGTGGCCTTTGTAAATTGTCCAAACGCATTCAACTACTTGAAAAGCGTTTCGCCAAAGCGTAGCGATGAGAAAATTAAAAAAAAATTTAGTAAATTTAACACGAATTTTTGTTGACCTCATTGCACTATTTACAATATGTTAATGTTTTATTTTCTCTCTTTATTTTTTGTCTTCATTTAACAGGCGTACTTAATGGCCCTGACATTAGAAAGCTATTCAAGAGCAACTTTGAATCATCGCTTCATGATTATAATCATTCAATGGCATGGATTTACCATCAGCGTGTATACACCAGAGTCTTGGGAGGGGATCGAGACGCGGAACCGAAAGCAAGATAATGGGTGAAAGAAATGCTGTATTATTTTGTGAAAATCCCCGCATCGATGACATTAAAGCTGCATTTTCTTCATTTTCATTTAGACGATTTTATCAAACAACTCCCTACCGAATCTGATGAGCAAGGAGAACGGTTTCACCAAACCACAATGCCCATGAAAAAACGGTACAAAAGCAAAAAACTCGACCCATTGCTTGCAGAGGTAATATCAATTTTATTCTTTTTGATTACTTTTCTAATTCATTTCAGGTATGTTGGTGGAGTCCAAGATCACCCTGTATGATGTTAATGAAGTGTTTCTAGAAGAAAACGCTGATGATGGAGGACAGTCTGGAAGCAATGTGCCTGTGGACACCATACGTTCTGAATCAGAGTCAGATTCGGACGACGATTTGGATCCACACCTTAAGAGAGTGCGATTTACAAGTCCAGGGTCAACAACATTATAAACATAATACGAATATTTTTTTTTATTTTTGAAATAGATATTAAAGGTCTGCACAAATCCATTTGTATTTGCGTAGTACACGTGCAGTGGCAAACGATGAACACTTATCCGAAGTGTCGCAAAAAAAATGTACTCACTTTAAGAGAACAACAAATCGTCGAATAACTACTTGTTGTTACTCGTCTGTGGTCACTGCCAGACTGTATATGTTCCTTTTTTCCTCTTATTCAAACATACCGAGAGCAAACGAGGTTGCAAAAATCAAAATTTTCATGTGCGCCGACGAAGTTTTGAATAAACCCATGTTATAGGAAACTTTTCAACGATTTCAAATATGCTACTCTTAATAATATCACAGTTTTAGTTCAGAAGATATAACCGTTCAAAGTTGACCGACTTTCGGTTTTCAAAAAAACACACAATTTTTAGTCAATTTGTTGCGATTTCAGGTGTAATATCACGAAAAGTAGGTAACGAATCGCCTTATTTTTTGTTTGTATTTATTGATGTATTTATTAAATGTATAGTGATAAAAAAAATTAACTGTTTGCTTTGTGGTTCTCCTGGTAAAACACTATTTAAAAACTATCCGTTTTTTCACTATTTTTCAACTTTGACGGAAAATAAAAAAAATATTTTCAAAATATGTTCTTTGAGTATTCCTTTACATAATTCCAAAGGTTTTATCTGCCTCTAAGTGCCCCTTTGGCTTCTAGAGGTCAAAGAGTTAAAAAAGACATGGTTCTTGAGTGGGAAACATTCGTAACACATGGGTCAGGCCAGACCAACTGTATATTCGTTTTGTAAAACAATAAAAACAACTCGCGTAAACTTCTGTAACTGGCACTCATGATAGAATTATTGGGAAAATTAGTCGTACGGACAGCATGGGATGCCATCATTTCCAACATGAAAACCCTTTTTTGTCTGAATTCGTGGAAAGAACTAACAATTCTTGGAAAAACAAAATTACGTGATAAAATGGACGCAACAATTGTCATCCAGTCCACACGCATTCGTATTTTTAGAACCTGTACACGATGTGATTGGTCACCCGCCCTGTAGGTAGGCAGGTAGGCCAGCACTCCACCACACCACGCACAGTCCAACCCCGTTATGACTCCGCCCACAAGAACCCAAGCGCACACTGGAAAATTCTACCTAATTTACCAATGACCAAAACATGGTGGTAAAAACTTGCGTCATGCACAGCTACTATATAAGTGTAAACACTTACCGTGGTTTCAACAAACCTGATTGTGCTATTATTGACCAACCATCTAACCGCGAGTTATTGAAAATATGGCGTTGAACAATTTAAAATTATTTGAACTGTTCAGAAAGTCAACCACACCAAAGTTTTTCACGGAAGCTGCTTTAGAAGAACTTGATAGCTTATACGGAAATATTGAGAGAAACGAAATTATAAAAAATAATTTTTATCTGATATATGCAAATATTAAGGCAAAATGGGTGAAAACTAATCGAATCATTCAGAAATTCAACTCCAAATACGAGGACTGGCTTAATGAAGACACCATCCTGGATATATTGCCAGTAGATAAACCCACCACATCAACCAGAGGAGCAAAAGGAAGGCCAAAAAAAAGTATTGAGGAGTGTTCAATTTTCACAAGAAAGAGGAAACTTGGCGAGGCCACCAATGACTTGACCACGAAGCATTTATCGGACGCGCTGTCTATTAAATATACAAAGGATAGTGAGAGAGTGAGGTCGCAGATTACAAAATCTGTTGCTGATGCAAGCCCACTGCGACTAAAAAGGATTAAGGAAAGCATTCCCACGCCCACAAACGCACACATTAAAAAGTATGGTTCCGAAGAAGCCTTGGCCTTGTTTATGGACTTAGAACTACCACAAGAGGAGGAAAACTTCGATGAAAATACATCAATAAAGGATAAGGAAAAGATCAGAAAGAAGCAAATACAGGATGCTTTTTTTAAAGAAGTTGGACTAAAAGTAGACTGTCCCAAGCACGGATACGGTAACTCAAACGATGGAAACACTTCTAGGAGATTTTTTGAAAATGATGGGGCAGTAACTGCAATCACTGGAATTGACAATCAAATTGTGAAAAGATTGGGAACGATCTTGAATGTTTTAAACTGCAAAGAAAACGTCAATTCTACAAAATATGGAGAATATGCATCGAAAACTGCGTCTCTTTTAGCAGAAATGTATCCACAGAAGAAGTTGACCCCGACCGTCCATAAAATATTGGCGCATGGCAAAGACATAATTGAGTACCAGTGTTTGCCAATTGGAGAGCTTTCTGAAGAAGCACAGGAGTCCCTTAACAAATTTTATAAAAAATATAGATTGCAAAACACATTCAAAGCATCAAGGGTAAGGCAAAATGAGGACCTCTTCAACATGTTGGCAGCATCTTCCGATCCACTTATTTCTTCCCTGCGGCATGTGAAGTCACGAATAGAGTTAGAAAATAATTATAGTTTAAAAATGATTAGTCTTTTAGATATACCTTCTCCTACGAATTGTGATGAATATTTTACAGAAAATTGAAAAAATAAATTTAAAAAAGAAGTAATTTTTTTTAATTTGTTGGGTAATAATTTAAAACATAAAACCCTAAAGAGAAAAAATAAAAACAATCTAAAAATGTAAAAATAATTTTTTTTAGTTACCATAAAATTGACTTTTCTACAAATTTTAACTTTGATAACCCATAAGTAGGCCCATACAAAGCCCACCCATTCCAAACGCTCATTTCATAGGCTGAACAGTTATCTATCATATGCTGTTTAAACTGTTCAATTATCTTATTCGGTTCAAAAGATATGATTTTTGCAACGAAAAAACTCAAATGGCGCCACTGTGCGGTGTTAAGAATCATTCCTAGGAAGTTCATATGTTCCAGAAACTTGTTTATTGAGATCTTAGGTACACTTGTAGTTGATTGTTTCCCTGAATTTTGAACGGTTTGCTACCTATGGACTTGAACAGGGGGAAAACGTAAAAAAAAATTAAAGGTTTATGCGATTTTGACCTTGAAGATAAAGTCTTGTTGATTTTATACTTATGTTCGCAATTTTTGTTCTTTATGTCAAGAGCGTAAATCAAGAGTAAATAAAAATTCCGATCAGTTTGCAAGATATGAGCCTGACAAAATAATCACTTTTTGCAAAAATGACACCGAGGCCCCAAAACTTTGGGGGCCCATAAAAAAGTGCATGACTTTAGGCAAAACTGTGACACGTTTTTTTGTCTTTTATCACGTAGTTTTGCTATATTTATGTGACTTAAAAAATTACACACAGTGTGATATATATTAATAGTATATATTATCAAAGAAATAATTTGAAATTGATTATTATGGCGGATGGCTGGGAATATAGGTATTTCAATGCCCACCAAGGCATATCATCAGTTCCCTTCTCCACAATTATTTAGGTATATCATCACACATTATAGAAATAAACAAAACTCAACTTAGCGAGAATTGCCTAAACTTCTACTTGTGCGAAAACATCCACAACAATACTTGGCCATAACCATCAACATTCACAACATTTCTTTCCTATGCAGGCTTGTGGTTGTTGTTGCATAGATGTTGTTTAAAACAAAAGCTATACATATTCCCAACCATCCGCCATAATAATCAATTTCACATTATTTTTTTATAATAATATATTCTATGAAAATGTACTTTTTGTTATAAGATTACTTTTTCATAGAAATCGATCTTGAACCGGAAAAATTATTGAAGAACTTAACATCTTAAAGATCGAATAATAAAATTAAAGTGGAAGAATACGCAGACGGTACCCTGTACCCCAATATCATGGCAATCGTTGTTTCTTTTGTGTTTTTTTTGATTTAAACAATTCTTAAGAAATACGACTCCCCCCGACCTAAAAAATAGAAGAAATACGCGATAGCTAAAATCTGTGTGAGTTTAATAAGTTAATGTACTAATTCAAAAGTGGGTCACCAAAGCACAAACAGTGCCTTTATTCAATATATTGTTTGCGCAAAAACCGTTTATAAATAAATGAGGAGAAAATGAGTTCAACCACATTAGAATGCAGAGTGTGCAGTAAGGTATACAAATACCAGAAATCTTACCTTAACCATGTGAGGGAACATGCTCAAAGGAACTGAGGAGAGAAAGTGGTGTCCGGCAGCGGCAGGAAGTGGTGTTGCATAATTTATACGGGCTGGTGTAGCAAATTCAACATAATAATCTTGCAAAACAATATGGGCAATATGACCAAGAAGAGCAGTACGGACATTATGGACTACCAGTATGATCAAGAACATCAGTTCCATCCACAGCAACACCATCCTCAGCAATACCATTTGCAACAATATTATACCCAGCAATATCATCCACAGCAACACTATCCGCAGCAATACCATCCTCAGCAATACTATCCTCAGCAATACAATCTCCAGCAACACGATCCAGATGTTCGAACAACAATATTTTATGTAAGGGCAACAAATGCAGCAGATCGCCTGACAATTCGTATTTGCCGGTGTATCAAAATTGTTCAATGTCGGGGAACTATCAGCTGTCTATGCAATATGCTATGGGTGTTCAGCATCCCGTGATATGGCAACATCTACAAGAGCAAAGACAGTCGGAAATTATTATGCAAACGACTGTATTGAAAATGTTGTAGAAACTGCAATTAATCCATAAACATCGAATGGGCATAAAAACAAGTTAGTGTTCGAATTATTAATCCTATTACAGGCTGTTGGGCAGGGAAAGGAAAATAATTCTTCTATCTCTTCATCAGTGGTGTTTAATGATGCTATTTCAAATACATACGTTATCTCAGTCAGTTAATCTATTTAGAGATTTTTTTCAGTCGAATTTCTCCAGTAGTCAATTTGCTTTTAATGATGATGATTTTAATCATATTCTGTCATTTTTTGATTTTACTGAATTGCGCATTTGTGATGATGATATAGTTTTTGCGAATTCTAAACTTTCAATAGCGTATAAGTTGGATGTAGATGGTTTATCTGCATTTCTTCTTAAAAAGTGTTGTACTGCAATAATCATTCCTTTAAAGATTATCTTCAATAAATCGTTACACACAGCTGTCTTCAAGTGGTCTAAGGTATAAAAAAACTGCCGCTAAAAACGGCCGAATGGAATTTTTTATGCTCGGCGATACCTTTAAAACGCACTTTTGCGCGAAATCCTACCTGATCATGTATGAAAATGGTGACATTTTTTATATTTTCGATTTGAAGAAAAAAATGTTTTTTCAAATTTTGCTGTCTTCTACTGTCTACAATCCAATTGAATCCAAAAATCAGGTTGAAATAAGATAGTTTATACTTCGGAAACTTCTTTTGTAGATATTAGAGCACATTTAAGTACGAATGGTAAATGGGGGGAGGATGGTTCTACAAAAAAAACTCTTAACTACAGTTGGAACTGTGAATATTTTTTCTGTATTTTTCACATTTAAAAAATTGATAATTTTCACAAACGATGTGTACTTGAAATAAATAAAGTTTATTTGTAACATAAATTGATCATATATGTTGAGAAGAAAATGCGACAACTGCCTTTTTTAACTTGTCTGGGTAAGCAGAATCTTTAACAATATTTATTTTATATCTGTTCCAAAATTTCAAAAATTCACGGTGTACGGATTCGCCAGCTTGCTCTGACCAATCTCCTAGTCCAAAGCCAGATAAAAATTTCAGACAATCGGTTAGATGTCTTGTAAGTACATGCATTTTTAATGTTTCCGAAACTCCAGTCGCCAAAAATGCTTTGCGCACTTCACTTACTCTTTTTTCTACGTCTGAATGAACTGGGCCTCTGGAAAAACAGCACTCCACAAGTTTATTCATCTCCTTAAAAGCATGGATAAAGGGCACAATTTTGAAATACCCAACATGGCCGTAGATAGCTTCATCGTTGAGTTTATCAGCATTTTTTATTAATTTCCGACAAGCATTACCTTCAAACACTTCCCCATGGTAATTCTTAGAAATCACTTTGAGTTTTAGTGGCCACACGAGTGCCTTCTCTCTACCAAGCAAAGGCACTAATCCTTTCCAAAAAAGGTGATTTGTAAAGCCCTGCAGAATGTGAAGTTCTGGGATTATACATTTTTCAATGACTAACCGCTCGTCATTCTCACTAAAAAGTGGGGGATTTATTACGCTGTGGTATTCTTTGGCAAATTGTTTGGTGTTTCCAGCAGAAAGGAACCTACTATAATCTATTTTTAAATCTCCATAAGTTTTCAATCTCAAGGGATGATCACCATTATCTATCTCAGAATTGGAATCTTGTTCGTTCCAATCCGAGGCGTGTTGCATGTCATCAAGTTGTTGACAATTTCGCAAGGTTTTTAGACTGACAAAACAAAATGGGCAGGGATGAGACGATGTAGGTGTCTGCTAAAAAAAAAAAAAAAACCGTTTCCCATTACATCCCATGAAGGAATTGGGGAGAGCTTCTCACAACCAGTGAGCTGTGCGCTTTCTAATTTTTCACTCACTGATTGGGACCTACAATTTTACACCGATTCCGAACGGTATTTTGAGAAGCTTTTCATGGCTAAATACTCGATAGTGTCGCCGTCACTATGCGAGGTGACCGCCGCCGAAAGAATTTTTTTTAAGGTGGTCAGAGCAGGGATCTCATGTACAAGAGGCGCGCACACTACCCATTGCACCACCGACGGCCACGTCGTCTGCTGCCCTTTGATTATTAATAACAGCTTGAAATCACATACAAATTTGAAAGAGAAGTCATTGATTTTAACCAAATCAAATAAAAGTTTGACATTATCGTATGATTCCTTGATGTCTGGCACAGTGCATAGCATCAGCAATCTATTCACACTGCCCAGTTTTGGTTTCACACCCACACTACCCCCTTCTGCGTAGAGTTTTCGTTTTTTCTCCAACACTTCATAATTTTCATCACAAAAGTAACCTTCAGGCAATATGGTCATACAGATCTTGAAAAACCCTTGACCTCCGTCGGCCATAATTTTCACTACGATATTGCCAATAATATTCCGCTTTTCAACAACGGCATCCAATAATTCTGATGCATTCGCCCAAATGACAGGTCTTTGCTCCTTCGGCTTGGAACCTTCAATATCGAAATTGAGCATAGAATTGTAGTAGACATCCTCTAATAGCTTTGAACGGTCTGACGTGTGTTTAGAAAAATATGCTGGCACAGATTTTTTTCCAGCAGACGATCGCAGGAGGTTGGTGGCCTGTTTCATTTGCTTCTGTGAGGCCCCAATATTGTCTTGGAAATTGTGTAACATATCAGAACTGAAGGCTACCTGTGAACTCGTGGCTGGATTGATGATAATTCTGGATTTTAACCCCAACGTACTCAATTCCAAGTCAACATTTGTTCTGCTATTAGCTCTTGGTTCTATTTTCCGGTTTATAATATACGTTGCGACTTGTTCTTGCTGTTTCTGAGGAAGCTTACTGACCACTATTTGTTGACAATTATCACGAGCAGCTGATGCAGAACCACAGGGATGTACCTTTCCCCGCCTAACTTCTTGGAAACATATTTTGCAGACATTCATGATGCTCTTTTCTTGTTCAATTTTCAATTTGCACGGCAGTTTGTCAATTTTAGATGCACCATTTAGTCCATTACTGTTATTTATTACCGTCTCTAAACTCCGAATGGCACCTCTACCCGTTATAGTTTTTGCGTGGCCCTTGAATCTCACCGTGAGGCAGATGTAGCAATTACATGTGTCTTGAGTACTTCTAGTTGCTTTTGGTAATAAAACATCCTCATAATTTGGCATTTTTGGGAGTGGTCTCGTAGTATCATTATTGTCATAGCTGTTGAGAGTTCTTCTGCAGCTGTCACAAATGCTCACAGGGAAGTTTGAATTACAAAGATTATAATCTGGATTTGAATATTTTTTTATCAAATTTAAATGTCGCTCGCTTATCAAAAAGTATTCTAATTTTTTTTCCCACAAGTAATCTTTTTCCCGCAAGGGGCACACACTTTTTTTCTGTTCTCGTCGTGCGAACACTTGTGGTCAGCCATAGTAGAAAATATTAGTTGACTTCAACTAAAAATTTTTTAACACACAATCAACTGGTGATTACAAAGTCTTGCCGATAACTGATTACAATGACAAATTTTCGAGTACTTCCTATGATTAGAGCAAGGATGACAGAAAAGTCAAAGTTGACCTGGGTCTAATAACATTGTCTAATTAGATTGTAGACAGTAGAAGACAGCAAAATTTGAAAAAACATTTTTTTCTTCAAATCGAAAATATAAAAAATGTCACCATTTTCATACATGATCAGGTAGGATTTCGCGCAAAAGTGCGTTTTAAAGGTATCGCCGAGCATAAAAATTCCATTCGGCCGTTTTTAGCGGCAGTTTTTTTATACCTTAGACCACTTGAAGACAGCTGTGTACAGTCGAGCTATTTTGTTCAGAAATGGAAAATTACGACTGTTGTTCCTGTACATAAATCTGGTCATAAGAATATTGTTTCTATAACAGCATCTGTGTACACATCGTGCTGAAGCGAAGCGGAAAAGTGTGAAAAGCAGGTAGCGGAAAAACCCGGAGGATAAAAGGCAGTAGACTGCTAGCGAATACTGAGAAGACGAGTGAGAACGTGAAGAAGACCGTGGTGAGAGCTGACGGCGTGGGAGATTCTCATCCAGTGATGGATGAGGCAATGGACGAGGTGATGAGGAAACGTAGGAGAGAGGAGTCCTACGAAGCTGATGAGTACAAGGCGCGATACGAGGCGGGTGTCGTGAAAATTGAGAAGCTGGAGGCAATGCTGGAGAAGGCATTGTGTGAGATCGCCAGGCTGAGGAAGGCTAGCCGGAAAACTGAGTCCGGCACTGAAGATGAAGAAGATGAACAGTCCTCTGAGGACTACTCCACGTCCGATGAGGGAGATGACGTCGGAGAAGAAGGCGAGATGGTGTCTGCGGAGGCCATTAACAACAAGGAGGATTTTCCATCGTTGCGTGAAACGATGTCGAAACCGGCAAAGAGAGATTCGGCAGGGCAAGTCGCCACACCTGCCAGAGGAAAGGATGCAGCAGGGCAAGACGCCACACCTGCTCGGGATACGGTAGGGCAAGACGCCACACCTACCTGGACAGCAGCAGCAGCCAAGAAGATCAAGGCAGCAGATGATAATGCAGCAGGGCGAGACACCACAACTGCCTGGACAACGGTGGTGTCAACAGCAGCGGCCAAGAGGGCAAAAACTATGGCGAAGGCAGGTACGCTATGTTCAGCAGCGGCAAATACAGTTGCCGCAAAGGGTGCAGTGGCTGCTAATAAGGCATCTACATCGGCGGCTGCAAAGAGGGCGGCAACGACAACATCAATTGCGAGAGCAGGTACTGCGGCGGCATCAACGGCGAGAGCGGCAACAGCGGCACATGAGGGCAGCTGCGGCGAGGAAGAAGACGGGAAAATCGATCCCGGTCATAACGACCTTCGATATAGACGTCAAGCTGATTCTGCGAAGCATTAGGAATACACTGGGGCATGACAATTTCAGCCTCAGCATCTTAGGTAGAAAGTCTACCAACATTTCCGTGAATTCCCTTCAGGATCACGAGAAGTTTAGGGCGCTGTTAGAGGCGATTAGTGTAAAGTTTTACACCCACACTCCTCGGAGTGTGAAGCCATACGTGGTGATCATTCGGCGGCTATCTGATACGTTTGACGTGGAAGAGGTGAGGGGGTACTTGGAGGGTCTTGGGCTGAAGCTCGATATCATGGGACTGACAAAAATGGGTGGCGATCGTTGGCTGATAAAGCTATCGAACGAATCCGATTTGGTCAGTTTTCATGAACTGACGAGTATTTTGCATTGCCGTATCAGATTTGAGCGGTTTAGGAGAGGTGGGCCGACGCAGTGTTACAGGTGCCAGCGGTTTGGACATGTGGCCAGGAATTGCAACATGCCATCAAGATGCGTGAAGTGTGCAGGACCGCACGAGTCGGAGGCGTGTGCTTTACCCAAGAAGGGTGAAGCCGTGAAGGAGGTACCAGTGGAGGATGAGATCACTGGGGAGGTGACGATGCAGGCCCCACGCAAGGTGAAATGCGTGAACTGCGATGCTGAGGGTCATACGGCTGGGGCAAGGGATTGCCCGAAGAAGATATCGATTGCGGCTAAGATGCGTGCAGCGCGGAATGGACCGAGGGTCAGTGGACCAACGAATACTCGGGCAACGATGATGAGGAGACCAGGGGTATCGTATGCGAATGCGGCAGGTGGTGCTCCCAGTGTACGGGCGAATTCGGGCCGTGCTACAGCTCCTACGGCGGCTGATTTTGGAGGTCCTAGGTCTGGGACAGGGACTGATACGGATGTTGGTGCATTGAATGCGGATTGTCGCAGGATGATGGGAGGCAGCATTTTCGACTGCATGATGAAGGTCCGGGATTTCGCAGGAGGCTATGCGGGAATCCGGGATGAAGCTGGAAGGATGCGGGCCATGGCGGCCTTTATGGAATCTCTGTTTCTTTCATGAACGGGCGGCTGAAGTGTATATTCATCAACGTGGACTCCATCGTTTCAAGGCAGCGGAGGCACTATCTGGAGCTGTTTTTGGCGGAACACAGACCAGACGTGCTTATGATGGCGGAACATGGACTTGGTGACCGGCATAGACTGGATGTCAGGGGTTATGTGACCCACAGATGTAGTTCGAGCGGAGGTCGCGGTAAGGGACAGCGATACTGATTCGGGACGGGGTTCATTGCATCAGGCTTGGAGTGGATACCGGGGTTATGCAGAATACTGCTGTGAGGATCAGCAGGCCAGGTGGCACCGCCATCTCATTAGTTTGTTTGTATTTGCGTCCTAGCGCAGTGCTTTCCGACTCTGACCTACTCACACTTAGTGAGCTGGTGAGAGACGGGGATGTGCTGATTGGCGGGGATTTAAATGCTAAACATCCTGACTGGGATGGATCGTTAGTAAACACGAATGGACGACGCTTGCGGAATTTCCTGTTGGGGTGTCCTGATTTGGATGTCTTTTCTGCGAGGGAGCCGACCAGGGTTTCTGGTACTGCAGCATCGTACATCGATATATTTATGGCTTCTCCGGGCATACGTGTGTCTCAGGAGCTGAGGGTTCTGGATTATGAGTCGGATCACAGGGCTGTGGAGATTCGAATGGACTGTGGCGAACTGGTTCGGCGGGAGCGACCAGTGATTTACAACTTTGGGAGGATGAACGTGGACCGGTTCAACTCATTGCTACGGGGGTCTCTCCCCTATGCTGCTCTTCCGGTGGATCGTAATGTTACCATTGGCGAGATTGATGACTGCGTTGAATCTATGGCTGAGTCTTTTCGACAGGCTGTTGATGGTGCTGTGCCGAAGATGACAACTGGGAATGGTGAAATGCCTGACCTCCCTCCCAGGATAAAGGACCTGATTGGACAAAAGAAGAGGCTTCGGAGGACTCTTTGCAGGACAGGGGATTTCTCCCGCATTCCTACTCTCAGGGCTGAGATAAGACAGCTGAGTCGGATCATCGATGGTGCGATTGCTGTATTTGAGGCTGGTTTCTGGACGGATCGACTCAATGCTATAAGGGTGGACAGCACTACATTTGCTAAGGTGAAGGCGGCTGGCGGACTGCGTCGAAGGGATCCTGTCCCGGATATGTTGGACGAGGGCAATGTGCCCATTGTTGAGGAGGTGGGCAAGGCTAATCTCCTTGCGGCGGGGTTTTCTGCGGTGCATGGCGTGAATGGTCACTTGAGGACTAGGGACTTTGGTGGACGGATTTCTGCTGAGGCGGCTGATTTGGTGAACCACATACCACGTGTTGCTTTTGGATCGGGGATCATGGCTGACGGCGCAGTTGGTGCTGGGCGTGTGGATGACCTGATTATCAGGGCTGCGGATGTTGGTGGCGCTCTTAGGAGGCGTCCGCCTAAAGAGTCGTCTGGACTGGACGGCATTCCTGATATTGCTTTGAAGAGGACTGATTCCTTCGTTTGGACCTTTCTGGCGGTTCTTTTGAACCATTGCGTCAACTTGGGCTACTTCCCTAGGGCCTGGAAGAAGGCGGCGGTGGTACCTATTCCCAAACCTGGGACGGATAGGGAGAGGGTCAGTGGATATAGACCGGTTTCACTACTTTCCCCTTTTGGGAAGCTTCTGGAGCTGTACATTCTGGACCATGTACGGGACCATTTGGCTGAGCGCGGCATCTTGCTGGATAACCAGTTTGGTTTTAGAGGGCGGCACTCGACAGCACATGCGCCTATGGTGTTTTCTGACCACGTGACTAGGGGTCTGAACAGGAGATACATCACGATAGCTGCTAGCCTGGATTTTGCAAAGGCCTTTGATACGGCTTGGCAAGCGGCGATATTGGTGAAGATGAAGGCGGCTGGATTTGCTGCTGACATACTCAGGATGGTTGCTGGCTTTCTAGCGGACAGGACGTTCCGTGTGAGGGTTGGCGACTCCCTCTCTGAGGAGAAGATGGTGACGGCGGGTGTACCGCAGGGCTCGCTATTGGGACCTGTCTTGTACAACATCCTTCTCAGCGATATGCCCCTTCCCCCGGGGGGGGGGATCTGTTGCTGATTTATGCGGATGACATCCTTATTGCAGCTTCTGGCCCTAGGGCCATCAACGTCAATCGGAGGCTGAACACTTACCTTGAGACCCTGAGTGGTTTCTTCTCCAAGTGGGCAATTGGGCTTAATATGGCCAAGTCGAAGGGGATCATTTTCAAGGGGAAGCGCGGGAACCTGTACCCGAACGCCAGGGGCTACATCCCCAGACTCAAGGTGGGAGATGCGGACATCGGGATTTCGAGGGAAATCAAGTACCTTGGGGTGATGTTCCATGAACGTTTCACCTTCGTGAGCCATGTGGACTACGCTTTGCGGAAGGCAAGATTTGCCTTTTCTGCATACTACGGGCTATTGGCAAGGGCGAATGGACTGAGTACGGAGGTGCGTCTGCTGGTGTACAGGCAGGTTATAAGACCTGTTATGGCAAATGTTTTCCCGGCCTGGTTTCCCATCTCGTCGTGTCATATGGAGAGGCTAAGGCAATGGGAGCGGAGGATACTCAGGACCTGTCTGGGACTGAGGATGACGGTGATGGCGGATGGATCTTTCCGCTCGCCCTCCTGTAGGAGGGTATATGATGGTGCTGGTTTTGGGAGGATTGACAGGTTCATGGTGGACTCTGCTCTATCTTTCCTGGGAAAAGCGGCGGGTGTGGAAAATGACCTGGTTAGGGCATGTTTCGACACGACGGATGCGGACAATCTTCTGTCACGCTGGTTCTTTGGACCAACGGACCTTCTGGCCCTCAGTAATGGGGGCTATCTAGGAGCAGACGGGGATTTGCTATTTTACCACAGGAGATTCGGTACATTGGGTATCGATGATCCTGTGTATAATACTGCTCAGTAGTATTTCTTCGAACCAAGGTGGAGACTGGAGATTCTTCGGAATTTCTGGTCTATTAATTTATGCGATCCAGCTTGCTGGATATCTTGTTTTTATTTAGTTTTTAGGTTGTTATTTAATTTTTAAGTTTCTTTTATTTTTAGGTCAAGATGACCACCGAGGCGTTCCCGTTTTTTTTCTTCGATTTTTCGGGAAATTATTATTTTTTCAGCGTATGTAATTTATTATTAAGACTCGATATATGTATGTAATGCTTTTTATGAGGATGGAATTTTCTGGAAGGCACCCTATGGGTGTGAGGGAAATAGTATAGGTAATATTAAGTAGTATTTATTGTGTACGAGTAGAATGTTTAGAATCTTTACAATAAAACCAGTTTCAAAAAAAAAAAAAAAAAAAATATTGTTTCTAATTACAGGCCAATTTCAAAGTTATCGAATATAGCCAAGATTTTTGAGTTTATTATTTTTGATAAATTGTTTTTTCAATTTAAATCATGTATAAATCCTGCTCAACATGGCTTTGTCTCTGGTAGGTCGACAACGAGCAACCTGGCTGTTTTTACTCGTTATTGTATTAACAGTTTTGTAAATGGATTTCAGGTGGATACTATATACACTGATTTCTCTGAAGCATTTGATAGAGTGCCGCATAATGTATTACTATTAAAGCTAGTTAAAAACGGTATTCCACCCACTCTAATTAGATGGTTCCGTTCGTATTTAACTAATAGGTATTGCTCCGTATTAATAGATGGAGTTTACTCTGAGCCTTATATTCCTGTTTCGGGTATCCCTCAGGGAAGTATTCTAGGGCCGTTGTTATTTAATATCTTCGTGAATGATATATCTCAGTGCTTCTTACATGTCAGACATCTTCTACACGCTGATGACCTTAAAATTTTTTATACCGTGCGTTCAGTTAATGATGCTATACTTCTGCAAGCGGATTTGGATAGGTTTGTTGCTTGGTCCACAAGTAATGGTTTACCAATTAATTTATCTAAATGTTTTCAAATGACTTTTCACTGTTGTAAAAATATAATTGTTTCACAATATCAAATTAATGGTAATGGTTTGACTAATGCATTTGAATATTTAGATTTGGGAGTAATGTTTGACCCGAAGTTAATGTTTACATCTCACCTGAACTATATTATTCCAAAAGCTTATTCTACTTTGTACTTTATACGTAGAAATACGGCCCAATTTTCAGATCCATATACAAAATCTGTAATATTTTCATCATTTTGTCGGTCAAAGTTAGAATATTGCTGTTTCATTTGGAGCCCTACACCGGATATTCGTATTAATCGTATTGAACGTGTTCTGAAATCATTCTTAAAGTTTGCTTTGATTTCTTTGAATTTTTCTAACCCAATTCCATCATATAAAAGTAGATGCTTACTTAAATAAAATAAATAAATGGTTTCCCATTACATCCCATGAAGGGACCGGGAAGAACTTCTCACAATCACTGAGCTGTGCGCTTTCCAGTTTTCACTCACTGATTGGGACCTACAGTTTTACACCGATTCCGAACGGTATTTTGAGAATGTCTTTCATGGCTATATACTCGATAGTGTCGCCGTCACTATGCGAGGTGACCGCCGCCGAAAGAAATTTTTTTTTTTTTGAAGGTGGTCAGAGCAGGGTTCGAACCCAGGATCTCATGTACAAGAGCCGCGCACACTAACCATTGCACCACCGACGGACACTAACCATTGCACCATGCTTACTTATTTCATTAAATTCTCTGAGTTTAAGAAGAGATATTGGAATTCTGTTATTTTTGTATGATGTTATCAATGGGTGTGTTGATTGTCCGAAACTATTATCGTTTGCTTCTATTAATATACTAAATACTAAAAGCCATGAGACTTTATAATAAATATTGCAATTTACTTGATTTTAGTCTTCCTAAATCGAATTTTAGAAATTTGTTATATACTATAATTAATTAATATTTCAACTAATGTATAAATTTATAATGTTTTATTTTAATTTTTGTATAAGTAACTCAATGAATTTATATAGTAGTTTACATATGTAATTTAATATGCTAATCTAAGGATTTTTTGTCCATAGACGTAATAAATAAATGAAATGATATGAAATGAAATGAAATGAAAATAGACTGAGTATGGAGGTACGTCTGTTCATATAACGGGGTTTTCAATAAGAGCGCTACAAAAGTTTTTTTTAAATAAAACAAAACCGGTTTTAGATACCAATGAAGTTCTTTATTCCTGTGGAAGTACGTTCGATGCCACTATGTATGGAACTCGATTTCGTTTGCATGGCCACCACCGGCACGCTTGCAGATGTCCAGACGCTGAACTTTCGGCGGTTTTCAAGCACAAATCAGCCAATACTGCTGCAATTTCACGTTCGATATTCGTACGAAGTTCATCAATCGTCGCTGGCTTGTTGGCATAGACCATAGACTTGACATAGCCCCACAGGAAATAATATAACGGCGTCAAATCGCACGACCGAGGCGCCAATCGACTGTGCCATTTCGTGAGATAACACGTTCACCAAACT
Source organism: Phaonia tiefii (assembly GCA_963931995.1). NCBI lineage: Eukaryota > Metazoa > Arthropoda > Insecta > Diptera > Muscidae > Phaonia > Phaonia tiefii. The sequence continues at coordinate 90,517,329 of OZ008368.1, forward strand.
TGGTTTCCAATAAATTGATTGTGGCATTCGCTGTGTGGCATGTGGCGCCGTCCTGTTGGAACCACATATCCACATATATTCGGTTATAATTGAACTGTAGCGATTCGCATTCACAGTAATGTGCCGGTCTTGATCATCATGGAAGAAGTACGGCCCAATGACGATGCCGGCCCATAAACCGCACCAAACCGTAATTTTTTCGGGATGCAATGATGACTCATGGATCACGTGTGGATTGCTGTCTGACCAATAACGCATATTTTGCTTATTGACGAAGCCATTCAGCCAGAAATGAGCCTCATCGCTGAAGATGATTTTCCGATGAAAAGCGCTCTTAAAGTTGAGGCCACTGACTCCAAATTTCGGTAGTAAATTTTAATAATTTCGACTCGTTGTTGGCTCGTATATCTTTCCATGATGAAATGGCAAACATTTCTGAAGAGAAATGTCAAAAGAGCGGGAAAAAATATGGCGTCGTTTGCTGTCCCTATCGATTTACTTTTGTAGCGTCTCTGTTGAAAAACCCTTTACAAGCAGATCATAAGGTCTGTTTTGGCGTAAGGTTTCCCGGCTTGGTTGTCCATCTCGTCGAGTCAGATGGTGAGGCTGAGACAGTGGGACAGGAAAGTGTTTAGGACCTGGTTGGGTCTAAGGATGACGGTGATAGCGGATGAATCTTTCCGCACGCCCTCCTGTAGGAGGGTATATGATGGTGCCCAGATTGGGAGGATTGATACGTTTATGATGGACTCTGCTTTGAGTTTCTTGGAGAGAGCGTCGTTTGAGGAAAATGAAATGAGCGTGCTTTGACATGACAGATGAGGACAGTCTTCTGTCGCGTTGGTTCTTTAAACCAACAGACCTTCTGGTCCTTGGTGACGGGGGATTTTTGGGAAAGGACGGATGTCTTTTATTTTACCACAGGAGATTCGGTACACTTGGTATCGAGGACACTGTATAATACGGCTCAATCGTGTTTTTATAAGCTAAGGTGAACATTAAATTTTTTATGTTTAAGGTATGTACTAATGATGTAATTCAGCTTGTTGAAGTTTGTTCTAGTTTTAATTTTGTTTATTTAGTTTTTAAGATCTTAGTGTTAAGTCAAAAGGACAGTCAATGTATTCCATTATTTATATTTTTTTAGTAAACTATTTCTAAGCAAGTATAAGCAACATGTGTCAGTATAATCATCTATGATGTAATTATTTTATAAGGATAGATAACGCTCTAAAAGGCACCCAATAGGTGTGAGGGAATAGTGAAAGTAGCAGTAAGCCAAATGTATGTATTGTGTACAATGAATAATGTAATTTGAAGGAAACTATAAAACAGTATGAAAACAGTTATTATTCCAAAACGAAATAATTACTGAATTTTCAGTCGCTAAAGTACTCAAAAAAATTAGTTTAATAAAAGAGGAAAGAACATCTGATCTGAAATGATATTAGGGTAGTAATACACTTTATTTAGTATCCTTACAAAATGATGTGGATTGCTTGACTGACAATTAAAGAAAGTGCAGATGAAATGCAGTCAAGCAAAGATGCAGCTTCAGAATTGATTCTAGTTTATATATGCATTTACAATGAATAGATATAATGATAATAACAATGTAATCTATACATTCACATTGTCGTGCTAAATAACATATTATAAACAGCCTACATACTAACATAGAAAACAACTAGACAGCATTAACCAAGTTGTTCGTTTTACTCCTCTGCCTGAAGGTTACAAAGGCATTCCCAAGCAGAGATATAATAATGACGACCGATCGCTGCATATCATGACAATGTCTTGTGCTCTCGCGCAAACCATTAGAAAAAGTATGGTATGCGAGTGACCACATCAATTATAAAGGGTTATCCATTTCGTGGTTTCAAAAGTATAGGGCTGGAATTCGACATCTGTCAAACTAAGTTGTTAAACCAATTTTTTTTCTTTTCAGTTGAAAGTCTGACATTGACGAAAACGGATCGCTTAACTATCACACAACGCATAAAAATTATTAAAACCTACTACAAAAAAGGTGATTCTGGCACAGCCACATATCGTGCTTTAAGAGGAGATTATGGTTTACATAATCGTCCAACTACGCAAGCAATTGGCAAAATTGTGAAGAAATTTGAAGAGACTGGAGCGGTTACAGATTTTGTAAGGCCTGTGCATCATCGTTTTGCTCGTTCCGCTGAAAATATCGCTGCTGTAAGTGAAAGTGTTGCCGAAGACCCGAATGTGTCGTATTTTGCATTTGGATCTACACCTACATCCATATAAAGTCCAGCTCACACAACTGAAGCCATCTGACCATTCACAGCCGGTGGACGGCGATTTTTCGAACAAAATTTTCTTCAGCGATGAAGCACATTTCTCACTCAGTGGGTATATAAATAAACAAAATTGTCGTATTTGGGGTTCTGAGAATCCTCAAGTAATTGAAGAGAGGCCATTACATCCAGAAAAAGTCACTGTTTGGTGAGCTCTTTGGTCCGAAGGTGTGATTGGACCTTACTTCTTCGAAACCGACGATGGAACGACTGTCACCGTCAATTCGGAGCGTTATGGTCATATGATAACCGACCTTTTTTGCCTGCTAATGAATAATACGACTTGGAGAATATGTGGTTTCAACAAGACGGTGCCACATGCCACACAACTCGAGCGAATATGGCTTTATTGCAAGAGACATTTCCTGGCCGCGTAATTTCTCGTCGTGGCGATATCAAATGGCCACCAAGATCATGCGATTTGACACCATTAGACTTTTTTTGTGGGGCTACGCGAAAGACCGTGTTTATGCAGATAAACCTTTAGCTCTTGAGCACTTAAGACCCAACATTCAACAAGTTATGGCTGAGTTGATTTTTCGAATGTCTGTTTGTGTTAGGCGAAACAGTGTCCGACACAAAAGTCGGCCTGGCTAATTCTCGGCCGACTAGTCCGTAGATCTAAGGTGTCCTTTACACACTGTTTTAGTGCTTTGGTACTAGTGTTAGTGTGTTGCTTGGCTGCATAACTAGATTATGCGAGATGTGCTAGACTTGGTATTGGTACGCAACGGGAACGTGTTTACACATGATTTGTCGATATTGAAAACTTGTCGCTGTAGTGAAGCTATAGTTTGCATTGTAGGTAGTAAGTAACTACACATATTCGGATGAATGTTTGCCTTAATTATATACGTTGTATTTTCGTAGGTATATACATATGTATATGATAGGTAAAGCACCATAAGGGGGCAGTGGTGGTAGTACTGCTCCTCATTCTGACCCATGGACCGATGGCGAGTGGTCGACGGCGTCGTCTGTTCCCATGCTGCAGTAGGGGACTGGGTGTCGTCGGTCATGCTGTGGAGTAGACAGAGGTGATCACGCGTAGGTTGTTTCCGACTTCATGGAGTCCATCGTTAGTAAGGTGTTCGTTAGTAAGGTGTAGTCAGAAGACACCATCAGCGCATGCGTCGTTGAGTGCCGCCCTCTAAAACCGAACTGGTGGTCAAGCAAGAATCTGCGCTCAGCCAACTGATCACGAACATGGTCCAGAACAAACATACAAACATCTCCAGAAGCGTCCCAAAAGGGGAAAGCAGCGAAACCGGCCTATATCCACTGACTCTCTTCCGAGCCCTCAGAGTCTTGGGAATAGGTACTATCGCCGTCTTCTTGCAGGCCCGAGGGAAGGAGCCCAAGTTAATGCAGTGGTTCAAAAGAACCGCCAGAAAGGCCCAAACAAAGGAATCAGTCCTTTTTAAGGCAACATCCGGTATGCCGTCCAGTCCAGACGACTTCTTAGGTAGACGCCTCCTAAGAGCGCCACCCACATCCGCAGCCCTGATAATCAGGTCATTCACACGCCCAGCACCAACTGAGTCGTCAGCCATGATCCCTGATCCAAATGCAACACGTGGTATGTGGCCCACGAAATCAGCAGCCTCCGCAGTAATCCCCTCACCAAAGTCACCAGGCCTCAGGTGACCATTCACGCCATGTACCACAGAAAAACCCGCCGCAAGGAGATTAGCCTTGCCCACCTCCTCAATAATGGACACATCCCCATCGTCCATCATATCCGGGATCGGATCCCTTCAACGAGGTCCGCCAGCCACCTTAACCCCACTAAACGTAGTGCTGTCCACCCTTACAGCATTGAGCCGATCCGTCCATAAACCAGCCTCAAATTCAGCAATCGCACCATCAATGATCCGACTCAGCTGCCTTATCTCAGCCCTGAGAGTAGGAATGTGGGAAAAATCCCCCGTCCTGCAAAGAGTCCTCCGAAGCCTCTTCTTCTGCCTAATAAGGTCCTTTATCCTGGGAGGGAGGTCAGGCAGCCCACCATTCCCAGTTGGCATCTTCGGCACAGGACCATCAACAGCCTGTCGAAAAGTCTCGGCCATAGTTTCGACGTAGTCATCAATCTCGCCAATGGTAACATTGCGATCCACAGGAAGAGCAGCAGAGGGAAGAGACCCCCGTAGCAAAGAATTAAACAGACCCACATTCATCCTCCTAAAGTTCTAAACCACTGGCCGCTCCCGCCCAACCAGCTCGCCACAGTCCACTCGAATCTCCACAGCCCTGTGATCCGATTCATAATCCAGAACCCCCAGCTCCTAAGACACGCGGATGCCCCGAGAAGCCATAAAAATATCGATATACTTATGATGCTGCAGTACCAGAAATCCTGGTCGGCTCCACCGCAGAAAAAACATCAAGATCCGGACACTCCAACAGGAAATTCCGCAAACGCAGTCTATTCGCATTAACCACCGTTCCACCCTAGTCGGGATATTTGGCATTTAATCCCCACCAATCAGCACATCCCCGTCCCTTACGAGCTCACTAAGTGTGAGTAGGTCAGAGCCGGAAAGTACTGCGTGAGGACGCAAATACAAACAAACCAATGAGACCGGTATCCACGCCAAGCCTGACGCAATGAATCCCGTCCCGAACTAGTATCGCCGTCCCCTTACCACGACCTTCGCCCGTATTACATTTATGGGTCACACAACCCCTGACATCCAATCTATGCCGGTCACCCAGCCCATGTTCCGCCATCATAAGCACGTCCGGTCTGTGCTCCGCCAAAAACAGCTCCAGATAGTGCCTCCGCTGCCTCGAAACAATGGAGTTCACATTGATGAAGATGCATTTCAGTCGTCCGCTCATGAATGAAATAGCGATTCCATAAAGGCCGCCATGGCCCGCATCTTTCCAGCTTCATCCCGGATTCCCGCATAACTTCCCGCGACATCCCGAACCTTCATCATGCAGTCAAATATGCCGCCTCCCATCGTACGGCGACAATCTACATTCAACGCACCAACATCAGTCCCTGTCCCAGACCTAGGACCTCCAAAGTTAGCCGCCATAGGAACCGAAACACGCCCCGAATTCCTACGTAATTTGGGAGCACCACCGCCGCATTCGCATACGACAATCCAGGCCTCCTCATCACCGTAGCCCGAGCATTCGCTGACCCACTGACTCTCGGTCCATTCCTCACCGCACGCATCTTTGCCGCAATCGCCAGCTTCCTGGGACAATCCCTTGCCCCATCCGTGTGGCCTTCAGCATTGCAGTTTACGCATTTCACCTTGCGTGGGGCCTGCATCGTCACCTCCCCAGTGATTTCGCCCTCCACTGGCACCTTGTTCACGACTTCACCCTTCTTGGGCAAATCGCACATCTCCGATTCATGTGGTCCTGCGCACTTCACACATCTGGAAGGCATGTTGCAGTTCCTGGCCACGTGTCCAAACCGCTCACATCTGTAGCACTGCGTCGGTCCACCCCTCTTAAAACGCTCAAACCAGATACGACAGTGCAGGATACTAGTCAGCTCATGGAAACTGACTAAATCGGAGTCGTTCGACAGCTTTATCAGCCAACGATCGCCACCCATCTTGGTCAATCCCATGATTTCGAGCTTCAGCCCGAGACCCTCCAAATAACCCTTCACATATTCCACGTCAAACGTGTCAGAGAGCCGCCGAATTATTACCACGAATGGCTTCACACTCCGGGGAGTGTGGGTGTAAAATTTTACGCTAATTGATTCCAACAGCGCCCTTAATTTCTCGTGATCCTGAAGAGAATTCACGGCAATATTAGTAGATTTCCTACCCAAAATACTAAGGCTAAAATTATCATGACCGAGCGCATTCTTGATGCTGGGCAAGATCAGCTCACATCGATGTCGAAGGTCGTTATGACCGGGATCGACTTGCCGGTCCTATTTCTGGTTGCAGCTGCCCTCATGGTAGCCGCTGCCGTACCTGCTCTCACAGCATTCCCTGCAGTTGCTGCTGTCGAAGCTTTTGCTCTTCTTCTTCGGTCCCGGACTTCCAGGCATTCTTCCTCATCTTAGCGATCTCACAGAGGGACTTCTCAAGCATCGCCTCCAGTTTTGCGCACCTTGCAACAACTGCCTCGTAACGCACTTTCAACTCCTTCACCTCCTCCGCATCGTAAGACTCTCTCTCCTACGCTTCCGCATCACCTCCATCTCTGCTTCATCCATCACTGGATGAGAAATATTCTCGCCGTCGGCAATCACGACGATCTTCTTCTTCTCTTCAATCGTCTTCTCGTTTACTGATAACAGTCTACTGCCTTTTCGTGGATATTTCCGCTACCTGCTCTTTCACTTTCCGCCTCGCTTCAGCACAATGTGAACACAGCCACTGTCAACTATTCAATCTGTATGAAACCTACGAAATAATTGCCGCTGTAGCTGAGTCTTCTCGAACAGCCATCAACATCAACTCGCCACCGTTCGCATAAGTGAACATTTCCCGCACTTTTTTGTGCAGAATTTTTCATAAAGACCTCAGTATGAAGGCCTATTAGTGCAAGAACTGAAACCTCGTGACCATCCGATGCACTTTCGCTTCTCTGAAGTTGTTTAAAATCATATTCTTCGATGAAGCTCATTTTCACCTCGAGAGTCACGTTGACAAACAAACTTGTCCAATTTGGGTCTCGGAAAATCCAACGCTGTCGAGGAGAAGCCGATGCACCAATAGTGAGTGTAAGTTTGGTGCTGTTTTTGGCATGGCAGCATCATAGACCCATTTCTCTTTGAACATGAGCAAGGAACCGTTGTTACCGTTAATGGCAAGCGTTACCATGCCAAGCTCAGCAATTCTTGTTCCCAAAATTTTAAGAGAATGACATTCACGATGTGCCACACAGCCAGAGTTACAATCGATTTTTTGCGCACTGTGTTCGAAAACCGCATAATTAGCCAAAACTCTGAAGTCCATTGAACGCCTCGCAGCTGCAATTTCACCCCGTTAAGCGCCTATTAGACGGTCATACGCGGTATGACAGCACGGTATGATGAAAAAAAGTGCTTTGCTATTACACTATCATGCCGAGCTGTCATACATCCGTTTAAAAGAAACACCGAAGAGTGAGTGTAATGTCGCGCGAGTTGGTTGCAGTTTTGGTCATCAACGAATTACTAGAAGAAGAAGAAAAAAAAGCGAATTTGGATAAAGAAGTGGCTTGCTAAAACACAAAAACGTTCTCACACAAAATTATTCTGGGAATATTTTGGGAAATGCTCATAAAGCAAAAAAAATTCTCTGAAAAATCCCCATCTTTACACTTCGAATGTTAACTTCAAATGAAAGTTTGTACTGTGTATGACGAAATGGCGAAATTAATGGCCAACCCTCTACATGCTATAATAAATTTTCAAATGTAGATAAACACCCATTTCTTGGAGTTACAAAAAAGACTAAAATGTAAATTTTAGCATAATGGTTTCGCAAACGGTACAATTTTTTAGGACATTGGGCATAATTTTGTAGTCGGTCTCTGGCAACACTGTAGAGCACTTAAGCGAAGTACAGACTTGTCATTCATGAGTATGAACATCGGCTATCGTTGATATTTATTGATGGGTTACCGCCCTTCTTGATACCAAATAAGGATGAAAAAGAAGTTGTTCGCATCACTATCATGTTTGCAACATATTCTGGTAAAGTATGTTCTATAAAAGTATGTTTACAATCTCGATAGCCTGTGGTATCACAATGGACTAATAAGTCTAAGTCAGTCATTCATCGACTACCACTAACACCTAACGTAACCTAAAATAGGATATCAGCAAATTCTCTTCATCGCTTTCATTGTTTTCCAGCCATCGCTACCATATCTCGATCTCCTATGATCAACCCCATTGTACAAGATAAAAATAGCGAATTTCCCACAATAAAGCGGAAAATCTTAGTTATTTAATTACAAATTTGTGTTTATTTTTTAATAATTGTTTTTTTTTTTTTTATTATTTATATATGTATATAAATAATATATTATATTTCTTGCCTTGGCGCGAACAGTTTGTGGTCTTCCTGGCCTATGTACTAGGGTGGGCTGAAAACCCATTTTTTTTATTTCGAAGTTGTAATAGTGCGAAAAAGTTGCGAATTATGTAGACAAGCAAATAAAAAAAAACAATTTCAAAATCGGTCAACATCTTCCGATCGCGCATCGGCCTGAAGTTTGACGAAATATTGAAATTTCCCATATTTAGGAACTTTTTTTAAATATTTAATATAAATTAGGGTGGGCTGATTTGAGGTTGCAATAGTGCGAAAAAGTTGCGAATTATGTAGACAAGCAAATAGAAAAAAAATTATCAAAATCGGTTGACATCTTCCAACAGCGCATAAGCCCTAAAGTTTGACAAAATATGTAAAAAAGTTTAATTTGTACGTTATTTTCCCGTTATTTCTTTATGCATTGTTTTGTCAGTCTTCGTCTATCAGTTGTGATTGCAGTGCCGTAGTGTTTAGTTCGGCTTCTCTTTTTCGTTCTGGCGTTTTGTATTATCTATTGTATTATATTATTGTGTGGTGTATCATATTGTTGTGTGGTGTACCGAATGTGAGAAGACATGGCTGCAAAGAAAGTAATAACAAGACAGATATTCGAGTGCCCCATTTTTGGTAATCCGAAAGATCTGCCAACAAACAAGCTGCCTACGGGCGAGGAGATCATTCGGGGTTGTGCTCAAGAAAGATATAATATGGCGCTACAAATTAATAATAAGAGAATTAGTTTTAAAGCAGTTGCCAGTGCAGTAACTAGCAAAGTAATCAGCTTATATGAAAAGGCATCCATCCCAACAGTTACAGATAAGAGAATCGCGCAACTAATTACAGCGTTGCATGAAAAGTATTACTGCCTGAGGAAATCATACACACGAGACAAAAACAAAGCTTCTTTTAAGATACATATTGATGTTTTTAAACATAAGTGCTCACTTCTTTTTGACGTAGCAGCTTGCAAATGCCTTATTGTTGTAGAATGCACTTGCAAAAAAACTCCAGATTTATGCTGCTGCAAATTAACTATTAATTGTAGCTGTGAAAAATTAAAAAAAATACCCCCTATTGAGGTAAGATTTGTTTACTCAATGCGAAAATACGGAATTGGTAAATTCGGAGCGGTAGATATTGGCGAAACAAAGAGACTTTGCAAGGCAATGGAAAGGAAGTTACGTGACAGCCATTTACTGGTAGAAGACGTTTCAAAACCGTCATGCTCAAAATCTGTTTCAAACTTAGATGAAGAACGTTGTCCTAGTACGGGCAGTGATAGTGATCCAGATTACACAGTGGAAGCAAAACACCTACACCTATTTCCGACACCTATTTCGCAGATGAGAATTCAATTAAAATCTACTGCATTAGTAAGCAATCGGTATGCTGTTTCCGACCGCGCCACTGCGGCGATCGCGTCAAGTGTTTTACACGACTTTGGCATTGTAACTGATTCAGATACCACCCATGTTATCGATAAGAACAAAATAAGAAGGGAAAAGCAAATTGCTATGGCTGAATTGTGTAGTAAATCAGACTCACTCCCATTATTAGGTCTCTATTTAGATGGAAGAAAGGACGACACGTTGGTGATAGAGCAAGCTCATTCAAAAAGGTTTCGTAGACTTATTAAGGAAGAGCATTTTTCGCTAATTCAAGAACCTGGCTCACTCTATGTTGGCCACGTTGCCCCAAGTTCTGGATGCTCTGAAGATATTGTGAAGTCTGTAATTTCTTATCTATCTGAACGTAGTATCTCAATTGAAAATCTATTTGTCATCGGATGTGATGGTACTGCTGTCAATGTAGGATGTAAAACTGGTCTGATTCGCCGAATTGAACTTTATTTAAGAAAGCCTGTACAATGGGCAATTTGCCTCCTCCATTTCAACGAGTTGCCATTCCGACACTTGTTTGAGCACCTGGATGGAAAAACAAAGGGGCCTTGTACTTCTAAAGGGCCAATCGGTGATAAGTTAGCTTGCTGCCAAGAACTGCCAGTGGTTAACTTCCAGAAAATTGATTGTCGGATCCCACAGATAGACAGAAAGTTACTTAGCAAAGATCAGCAGTACCTACTTGATATTTCAAAGGCAATAAAATCAGGAACCTGTCAAAAGGATTTGGCTATACGTAATCCTGGGCACTTATCACACTCGAGGTGGTTGACAAAAGCAAATAGAACTCTCAGATTGTACGTGAGTGAAGAAAATCCCTCACTTGAACTGCAAGAACTAGTTTTGTTTATTCTAAAATCATATATGCCGATGTGGTTTACAATCAAAAGTAGTAAACTCTTTACAGACGGCCCGAAACTTGTTTACCAAGCAATACAAACCACTAGGTATTTGCCAAAAACCTTTCTGGATGTTGTGGACCCTGTGATCGAACGGAATGGTTTTTTCGCTCACCCAGAACACTTACTGATAACCATGACTCAAGATGACAAGAAACACATAAGAGAGCTAGGACTTCAAAGAATTCTGAAGGCAAGACAGATAGATGCAAAAAGGAAAAAAGTAAGAGTATTTACACCACCAAAAATAAACTTCAATGCGCAAGAATACACAGAAATCATTAACTGGCAGGACAGGGATTTATCTTCTCCCCCATTGTTGGCTGAAATCAGTGACGACGAAATCAAATCGTACATCGACAGTGACGCAATCCCTGACTGGAACATTACATTCCAGCAATTCCCAGTTCACACGCAGGCTGTTGAACGATGTGTGAAACTTGTCACGGAAGCCTCAGGAAAAGTTTGTGGAGCAGAATCTCGGGACGGATTTATAAGAACCACTCTAGTATCCAGATCACTCATGCCGAATTTTACCAACAAATCAGTTTTCAAAGTTCCGTCGGCTACAAAATAGATAACAGCACTTACGGCCAGGTTCAACTAACATGGACCATTTATTCAAAACTCTGTTCTTCTTTATAAAAGTAAGTTTATTGTTAAAAACTATGCGGCAACTGACATATTTAAACCCTAAATATCTTTTTTCAGGTACTGCTTTTCTATTCGGATACCATAATAACGCAGTATGTTCATATATTCAAAAATAAAAATACTGTAACCATTACTTTGAAAAAAAATATGTACATATATTAAAGGTATAAAAAAAGAGTTAAAAAAATGGGAAAATTTCAAAATTTTGTCAAACTTTAGGGCTTATGCGCTGTTGGAAGATGTCAACCGATTTTGATAATTTTTTTTTCTATTTGCTTGTCTACATAATTCGCAACTTTTTCGCACTATTGCAACCTCAAATCAGCCCACCCTAATTTATATTAAATATTTAAAAAAAGTTCCTAAATATGGGAAATTTCAATATTTCGTCAAACTTCAGGGCCGATGCGCGATCGGAAGATGTTGACCGATTTTGAAATTGTTTTTTTTTATTTGCTTGTCTACATAATTCGCAACTTTTTCGCACTATTACAACTTCGAAATAAAAAAAAATGGGTTTTCAGCCCACCCTACTATGTACATCCATTACTCTTGTTGGTTCAATTCAAGTAAATAAATCAAAAAATGGTTCCCATTCAATCGCATGAAAGAATTGGGGAGAGCTTTTTACAACCAGGGAGCTTGGCGCTTTCTAGTTTTATGCTCACTGTCTGGGACCTACAGTTTTACACCGGTTCCGAACAATATTTTAAGAAGCATTTTCATGGCTAAATACTCGGTAGTGTCGCCATCACTACGCTAGCTGACCACTGCCGAAAGAAATTTGAGGTAGTCAAAGCAGGAATAGAAACCAGGATCTCATGTACAAGAGGCGCACACACTAACCATTGCACCACCAACGGCTACGAATTCAAGTACTGCGTAATAGTATGACCGATCTAAGTTCGTTTTCTTCTATAAATGTTTAATTCAATAAGTTTGTTACTTGTGCGCTTGCAGACGTCTGTCTTCGCTAGAAATGTTTAAGACCGTAACGTTTTCTCAGACACCGTTTGAGAGACATTTGGACGATCTCTATTGTTATCATCTGGGATCTCCACGTAGCTGTAATTCAATTTGATGTCAGAATATAGCTGATTGATTCCACGTATTTAATTAACTACCTATCAGTTAGTGGAGTATTCCGCGCATTGCCATTCTAAAATCAGTAGGTCGCATTGTTTCTACAGTATAATATTTGTTGTGAGTTTGATTGAAGGAAAATTTCTTTATCTTAGAAATTTATCATGTGAACCTGCCATAATTTTTCTCGCACCATTCTCAATATCATCGCTGGGGAAGATCACAACGAATTCCTTTTGGCTAGAACACAAATGAAATTAAAATAAATAACACAGACACAAAACACTCGACAAAGTTACAACAGGATTTATGAAATCAGGGATACAAATGTTACATTCTTTTCATAAACAACAAAAATATCACTGATTTCAAGTTCATATTTATCTTTGTATGAACTATGCTATAGGACAACAGGCAATACTCTTTGTTAGCCTGCTTCTCTATCTCGAGCGAAAGCTTTCGTTCGTGTTCTAGATGAAAGAAATGAAAACCATAAAACTTTTCAGTACAAATTTTGGTTTCTCTATTTCGATTGTGCTGTCACTTACGAACAAGCATGGAGTCAGGCTAACGAAAGTTTCGAGTTAGAGAAACCCAATTTGAGCCTATATGGTTTTCCTAGGAACTCGTTCAAAAAGATTAACTAAGAGTCAACCACATATTTTGTGACTGAAAGAGATTAAGAGTAATAGATTTTAAAATTGTTATTAAACACATTAGCAGGATTATAGAAGAAGGATGCACTTGACTACAAGATGTGGTAACAGTAAGAAACACATACTCTCCCTTTTTCTAAATAATGTGGGTGAAGATGTTTACTTTCTAATATCTGCTCTAGTTATAAAATGTATTGGTTTATAATCAGAGAGCATCAATCGCTTACCCACCCCCATTGATTGACACACATATTCTGTGTAGGTGGTAACAATCACATTGTAACCACAAAATTGTTGCAAATGCTGTGTGTTTATCGAACCAAATAATTTTGATTGACTAAGATTTGACATTATCGTGGTGAGTATTTATTGTCAACATTTTCACTAGCCCCAGGGCTACACAAACTTTCGACAAGTAGTCAAAATTTTGACGTTTGTCTTCTATGCAGCATTTGCTCGGAACCATAGTAATATCAGCAGGTGTTGTTGGAGTTTTAGGCAGCAACAACAGGCATTTTGGTTTTGTCTCAAACACTCAACCATGCGAGTTTCCCATGCAATATTATTGTAGAATGCTTGGCCAGGAAATAAAAAGCAAAAGAAACCCTATACAAAGTGTAAGTATAAAATTGGTTTCAAGAAATATTTAATTGAACTTAATACGTTGTTTTAAAATGCAGGTACCAATTGTGACAGGGAGATACTTGTGGAAAAACGCATCGCACTAGATCAATTATTTTCAGGAAAGATGGGAAATAGCGTGGATGGCTGGAGGTGCGTAGCTTTATAAATGCGTTTGAGTTCGGCAGTATTGCATCCATATTTTCTGTGGAAAGTAAATAGATTTTGAAACATTCAAATCAACCTAATAGACCAGTATAAGGAGAAACTTCCTTTTCAAAATTTTCCGATATCCACATTGATGTATAGTGCAACGTTATGGCTTCTATTGTGGCCGCCTTTAAGCTGTGTCCCACATTGGTTCCCAGCGAAGTTTTTGATTTGTTATACCGACCTGAAAGTGTGAGCTACATACATAAATAAAGTCTGTAATATTCAATATTTATTGTCAATATACTCATACAAAATATAAAACCATAAGATCATACCTTATGGATACATCACATATGTACATCCTTTGGCGTTTATTCATTTTGTTTATAATTTGAGTAGAAATAGCGAAATATTTTTTAAAAGTTGTGTTCACTTCAAAAAAAAAGTGCAAGCACATGAATTTTCAGCTGTAAAAATTTTATTTTCCATTTCACACAGCAAAATCGAAATTGTATCTTCACCACACAAAAATATATTCAACACAATTTACCACGACCGAAATATTTTCAATGAACACACAGCCAACGTTGTTACCATTATTTGTGTCTGGTATTCTGACAATACGAAAATTCAACTCGTAACAAATAATTCACCTCACAATAACAGGCCCCTATTTCACTAAACTACAATTCTACAAGTTTGCAAGTTACAATCACAAGTCTAATTCTTACAAGTGCTGATGAATTGTGTTTCATGAAAATTTTCACTACAATTGTAGCTTTTTCCACTTGTAAACTACAATTACAATTATTGTATACAATTTCTACAATTCAACAATTATAATAAAATAAAATGAAATAATTTGATAAATTAAATGCATATATGTATGAATATATGTATGTAGTATATTATGAAATATATGGAAATTTCAAAAGTTATTTCAAACTAGTTGAAAAGCCCGTCAAACGACGGTCAAAACATAATAATGTATATATGTACATGTGTCTGTTGCTGTTGTTGAGCGGAGATTATACTCTAACGTCGATTCCAGGAACTCGTATTCCAGACGTGGTCTAAATATTCCCCTTTTTACTGCGATTTCATTATCGCTTTCATCACTGGAATCGTCTAAAAGGTTCATTTTGCAAAGAATATTAAAAATTTAATATTTTAACTGTTTGACTTGCACGTTTCAATTTAAAAAAAAAATTTTCATTGTGGCTTGACAGTTATTGTTTAGTTTATGTTTGCAGTGTTGCCATTTAAAGGGGTGGAAGAGTTTCGATTGCAAAAATAATCGAATTTATAATGAGCGTGACTTATCGATAGTCGCATCCAATATGAATGCGACCCGTCTATGCTTTTTAAACGGGCCTTAACGAGCGTTCATTGATTTTTGGACACGGACGTGGACGCGACTGTAGTGGAAATATGCTATTAAAATAGTAAATAAATAAAAACAAACAAAATAAATAAATAAATGATTTGATTCTGTGTCTATTTGAACTAATTTTTATTAAAAAAATAGTTAAAAATCAAATTTGAATTCAATTTATCATTCACTTGTAACTTTTACATTTTTTTGAGAGTCTCTGTCGACCCTAAGCTTTTTTCTACAATTCTACAAACAAAATATTAAATTATAATTGTTTAATTTAGTTTAGTGAAACAAAACCACTTGTAGAAGTATAACTTGTAGACTTGTGAATTGTACAAATCACTTGTAGCTATAAACTTGTAATTGTTTTTTTATGAAACACAATTATTCACAAGTTCACAATTCTACACGCAAAAACGCTTATAATTGTGAACTTTTAGCTTAATGAAATAGGGCCCAGGTTGTCAAAAGCAGAGAAAACAAAACAAAACCACATGGTCTTTTGCACAAATTGAACGCGGCAAAGAAGGAAAAGAAAGTATTTAATATATTAATGTTTTATTGAATTAAAATTAATACATTATTATTTAAGGAATTTCAGTGCACAGCAAAGGCAAAGCTGGAATTCAATATTGCCTTCCTCAAGGAAGATCCAGAGATGTCAAGCGGAAAGAATACGCTTGCGCATCCGAATTTTACTTTAGCACCAACCTTCTAATCTGCTCCAAATAAACGATTGTGCGCTAAGTTCAAAAAGTAGTTTTTCCCCTTGCGATGGGTCCAACTTCTTGAGCTATAGGCCTTTAAAGCTTGAGTTTATATTCGCTCATATCTCAGGAATTTATAGTCCGCTCTGGTTGAAATGGGTATCATTACAATGGTCTTTCTAAATTCTATAACTGTATATATATATTTGTATTAACCTATTGGAGAGATAATTAAAAAACGATTTTTGAATTTTTCAAAAAAATCAGCCCTATTAGTCTTAGATTATAGACAAGACATCAAACTTTTTTCGAGGTATAATACTCACCAATAACCCTTCAAAGACGGGAGATATTTCCCTTTGAAGTTTTGAAATACATTTGGCGCTTTCTCAATCTTTCTTCCCCATTTCCGTAGCACAAAGTAACAATAGTCCTTCCTCTATTTAATTATGACCTCTTGCAGTTTTGGTACAAAATAAAGTATTTAATTTTTTCCGTCATATACACTTTTCCTGTTTACTTGTACAGTTGTTGTATCAACTTTCTGGAAAACTAAACAGCTGTTACGCGCTGTTACCCCCACTTTGGCAGGTAACAGTTTTTGATACTTTTGTCACCAAACAAATGTGTCAGAATATCGACTTGTGACAATTGTCACATTGCTGTCAAATAGTAGCCGTGGTGACTTTTATAACCATGCCAGAACAGCGCTGTTAGTATCAAATATTAAAGTTGCAAATTAATTAAAAATTATATTTAATTGAAAGTGAAATTTAATATGAAGTGAAAATTAATTTTTAGCAACACTCGTTCGATATCATCCAGCACCCCTCAAATGAATTCAATGCCAAGAGGGCAACAAATTTCAGCTTTTCCGTACATTCTGTATTGGTACCATGCAGAATTGAGGAATCTTCAACGGTGTTGGATGAGTAGAGCACGCTAAAAATTCCGGCTCTACCAAATAACTTGTCAACAACACCATACGAAATATGCACAAATGTACAGATGACGATCTTCAGGTACTTCTTCGTCAAAAGGAATTTAAGGATGCTTTGTTTCGTGTGACACAATTACGTAATATGATAACAAACCCAAAAACTTCAAATGTTGAAGTTACAACAGGGTGACAGAAATCCTCAGTCGCAGCAGAAGCCGTGTCAACAAGAACCGAACCAGTGCCAACAACACCAGATGCCGTATCAAGTACAATAGAAGCTTATGAACCAAACGTTGGTAAAATTGGTATTGATTTGTAACCATTGGAGCCGATAGCACAAAGTTTGGCAAAACAATTTGTATAGGCGCTATAACAAAACCGGGGTCGATATTGTCCGTTTTCAAAACCAAGCATCTAAGAAAAGTTTTTGTACCAAATTTCGTGAAATCAGTCACTATTTAGAGCCAGGCTTAGTGGGAACATTTGTATGGAGGCTATTTGAAACGTGAACCGATGTGGTCCATTTCGATAAGCTATCACTCTCGGCTTTCGAAAGGCTTATGTGCCAAGTATCGTTGAAATTAGTTTTTGGTTGGAACATCTGGAACGGATTGCACCACTCTTGCTGGTACAATTTGTATGGGAGCTATGTCAAAACGGGAGAAAGTTCAGGTAGCGAATTTCGTTTGAAACGGTTGACCTTTGTACACCTTGAGGCCTATCGTATCAAGCAGGGTTTGGTACATTTGCGTGGAGGCTATTTCAAAACATGGACCGATTTCACTGATTTTCAAAAAGTATTATCATTGGTCTAAGAATTGTTTATGTACAAGAGGCCAACAAATTCCAGTTTTTTCCTACATTCTGTATTGGTAGCATTCACAAGACAAGAATCCTCAACAGTCACGGTAGAGTAGAATGAGCTCCAAATTCCGGTTCTCGCAGGAACTTGTTAACAACACCATACGAAATATCCCCAAATGTACAGATGAAGATCTTCGGGTACTTGTAGCCCTTGTTTTGGTGCATTCGCATGGGGTCTATTTCAAAACGTGGATCGATTTGACCCATTTTCAAAATTGATTATCATTGTCGTAAGAACTGTTTTTGTAATAAATTTCCTTAAAATCGGGTGTTATTTGTGATGTCTGCACCTGATAGTACCAGTCTAGGTAAGTATATTTGTATGGAGGTTATTTCAAAACGCGGACAGAAACAGCAAATAGTTCGCCATCATCAGTACACCTGAAACGAATTCTATGCCAAGAGGCTTACAAATTCCAGCATTTTTCTACATTCTGTATTGGTACCATGCACAGGTGAAGAATGCTCAACAGCCACGGTAGAGTAGAGCGCGCTTCAAATTCCGGCTCACCCAAGAACTTGTCAACAACACCATACGAAGTATCCACTAATGTACAGATGAAGATCTTCAGGTACTTGTTCGTCAAGAGTAATTTAAGAATTCTTTGTTTCGAGTGACGCAATTACATAACATGATATCAAGCCAAAAACCCAGCAAAAGTTGAAGTTATAACAAGGTGCTAGAAATCCTCAGTCGCAGCAGAAGCCGTGTAAACAAGAACAGAAACAGTGCCAACAAAATCAGATGCCGTATCAAGAACAACAGAAGCCGTGATTATACTTGCCCTAAGAAAGCTTATGCATCAAACGTTGGGAAAATTAGTATTGATTTGGAACCATTGGAGCCGATAGCACAAAGCTTGGAGATACATTTTGTATGGGGCTATAACAAAACGGAGGGTGTACATAGTCTGTTTTCAAAACCAAACATCGCTAATATAAGAAAAGCATTTGTACCAAATCTCCTTAAAATCAGTTACTATTTGGAGCCAAGCGATTGTCCTCGGTTTAAACGGTCCGTTTCGAAAGCCAAATTCTTAACGTAGGGAAAGTTTATATAGCGAATTTCAGTTGAACCAATTGATATTTGTAGCTCTGACGCTATACTAATAACCTATTTTTGGTACATTTGAATGGAGTCTATTTCAAAACGTGGACCGATATGACGAATTTTCAACAATTATTATCATTGGTGTAAGAAATGTTTATGTACACAAACACAATAGAAAAAGAAGCCACATTATGCAGATCATTTTTCAAAAATCATAATAAATAACTACGAAAAACCGTATGCAAACAATGCGTACACACACAACGCCGACAGAAAACGATATAATCACTAAGTAAAAACAAAGAAAACCCAAAGCACCCAAACTGACTTTGAACGAACGACTCGGTTCTATATTTTCTCTCACTCTGACATCGATCGGGCGAGTCCCATAAGAATCAAGCGCCTTGACGCTTCAAAACTTTTATTGCTTCTAGCCTTCGCTGTGACATCAGCCAAATGCGGTTTTTAAGGTTTTATACGCATCTCATCAATTATAATTTAATATTTTGTTTGTTATATTGGTATTTACTGTCGATAACACTAGTTTCCAGTCATTCTACTTCAGAGTTTTTTGGCTCCTTTCTTTGGCCTCCTAAACACGAAAATGAATTTTAAAAAATTTTCCTCTTATTAGTTTACATGATACGAATTTTATAATTTTTTTTCGATTTTTTTATGAGATCCCAAAGCTTATTAGATCATAACTCCTAAACGCAATTACCGCTTTGAACATGAGTAGTCCCAAAATAAATGAAATTAGCTAATTTTATACAAGGTATTAAAATCAGTTCGATAGACTTAACATTAGAGGAACAAAAAAATATATAAAAAATATTAATCGCAAAAATAGCTCTAGTTTCATAAATTAAGCAAAAAGTCCAATCAAACCAATCCATCGATTATAAAAATTGGGCAAAAAATTGTAGAGTTACACGCGCTGGTAAATTTTTCGATTTTCAGCATTTTAGTTAATTCTTTACTCACCTAAGGCTTATCGTAGGGCAGGATTGTTGTTTTTTGTAAAGCACCCAGCATAGGATGGGGTTCAAAATTAAAGATAGATATCTCATATTAACAACAATTGTGATTTTTTTGTTCGGATGAATTTGAATAATCTTACGGGATAAATTTATAAATTTGTTATTAATGCAACATACAAAATTGATTGGAAAAACATTGGCTAGTTTTACGATTCTCAGAATTAAAATGTGAAGTTATAAACGGCTGTTATTTATTTTTTCTGATTGCATTTTCTCGTAATTGCCACACAATGTTTGCAACCTGACCTTCATATTTTATTAGGAGGCAGGTAGATATAGTGCCCTTAACATACCCTTCATAATTGTGCATACAGGTTTTTTAGGTGCTTCAGTTGAAAAATATTAAATAAATAGGCAAAAAGTACAAGGTACAATAAAGTTTTCCACAGTTTTATTGAGCAACAACTTTCCGTTATTCGTCTAGGCTGTAACCAAAAGCAACGTGGTGTGATTTTTCTGCGCAAATTTAATAAGTGGTTGAATTTAGTGGTTTATTTAAACGGGTTTTCTTGAACTGAAATAGTATGAGCAAACGTATCACAAATTTCGAATGTGTAAACAATTCAAACGATTTGTGTAATGTTTGCGCTGAGTTCAGCAAGCGTAACAAAACTCGAGCTTTCACTAACAGTCTGGAAAAACGCTATCTTGATTATTTTGGAATAACGCAGAGCTTATGTACTAGCTTAAATGTACTATTGGAATCAGGTGAAACTTTGCGGCGTATCAGAAATATGTGTCACGCAACAGACTTCTACTTTCGCCTCAGCGAAATGAGTGGTTTGGCATGCATATGAAGTGGGAATATGCCAAAATGGATTCAGTTACGTTTACAGGACTCGTCACGAGCGCTGTGCAAAATATTTTCAAAAGCAAGAATATATTTCCTTTTGCAATGATTTATCTGACCTCTTAGAGGAACGGCACCAAGTCCATGTTCCTCAAGTGTGGCGTCGTTTCATTGACAGCAATAAAGAAAGTTTGAAGGCCAAAAAGCCATCAATTTCTGTTGCTCCGCTGTCAATAGAAAGGAAACTTATGAGACTATGGCGACATTGCTCGAAAGAATTCAATACAAAAAATATCAATGGCAAATTTGTTGTGACCTAAAAATCGTAGTAATTTTACGAGGGCTTTAAGGTAGTACTTCAAGTACAAAATACTGCTATTTCCTTTGCCGTGCAGATTCCTTGCACTATACATAAAAGAATGTCCAGAAAGAGTGAGAAGTGTTCTTGGCCACGGAATGCGTGAAATGTGTCAATCCCCTTTGCATATAAAGCTGGGATTAATAACGAATTTTATCAAAAAACTGGACAATATCGGTGCAGCGTCTGCTTACTTGAGGTCTCTTTTTAAAAAGAGTTTGAGTGATGCAAGTTTTCCAACTTTGCTATCACCAATCGAAGCTGCGGCATGGGATTCTTTCAAGATTGTGGTCACAATTTTGTTGGCAACAATATAAGCCCTACCAACAAGAAAATTTTTTATTAAATCAATATTAAATTCATGGATTGAAGTCATATTCTGAAATAATAACATGCGATACATATTTTCAAGCTTTAAATATGCATTGCGAAAATATATGGATTTTTTTATTTTTGAGTGGATGGGAATATAGAAAGATGTTGAGGAAGTCATCCGATTTTTACGAACTTCATCCGATTTAAACTTCGAAAAAAAAATTGCATAATTCACTTTCGTGAAGGAGGTAAAAACCATAATTTGTAAACTAGTGTAATTTTGATTAGTTGCCCTAAGGATTCTATTTCTTCTCAATTCTATTTGTTTTTCGGCCTCATATAAATGTATGTATGAACTTACAAATGTTGTTTTTGACCTGCCCAATGTGCACAAAAACGGATGCGGATCCCTAAAATCATAAAAAAGCGAATTATGAGTTCTCGAATCCGTTACGAGCCCGTAAAACAATAAAAAATAGAATCAGTGAAATTGCGATTTGGCGGATCCATCTCGACCCCGTTACGAGTCAGTAAATCATAAAAAGGCGAATCAGTGAAACTGACGTGCAAAACATTAAAAACTTAAATGTACAATAAATAGAGTTAAATATACAGAAGTTCCTATTAATACAAATGGCAACTCAGATCGAATCCGTTACGATTGCGCAACAGTTGATAAAAGTAAATACGTCCGAAGAAACGGATTCGTCTTGAATTCGTAACGGATTCATATGACACACTGGGTACTTCCGATAGAACTTCAAATTGTAAAAAAATAACACAAAGAATTAAATTTTAATAAAGTTTTTTTTTTATTCGAAAGATCAATACGTGGCATTAACATTTGAAAATTTCGGGCATATGGGCACCGCGGCTGTTCTTGACGAAGCGCATTCTGGATGTCCAATTTTTGGCCACTTTTTCGAGCACTGCTGGCCGTATGTCACGAAGAACACGAACAATGTTGGCCTCCAAGGCGTCAATTGTTGCTGGTTTATCAGCATAAACCTTCACGTAGCCCCACAGGAAATAATCGAGAGGTGTCAAATCGGACGACCTTGGAGGCCAATTGACAGGTCCATTTCTCGAAATCAACTTATCGCCAAATTTTGATTTCAATAAGTCGATGGTTGCGATCGCCGTATGGCACGTAGCGCCATCCTGTTGAAACCACATCATCTGGATCAATGTCATCCTTATTTTCAACAGAAAATCATTGATCATGGTGCGGTAACGATCTCCATTGACCGTAACGCGAGCTCCGGCCTCATTTTTAAAGACATAAGGTCCGATGATGCCACCAGCGTGTAAGCCGCACCAAACGGTGCATTTTTTTGATGTAATGGAGTCTGGAGGGTCTCTTGTGGATTGGTCTCACTCCATATACGACAATTTTGCTTATTAACAAACCCGTTAAGCCAAAAATTAGCCTCATCGCTGAACACAATTTGGCGATAAAACAACGGGTCAGTTTCCCACTGAGTTTCAAAGTAAATTTGGATAATTTGGCAGCGTTGTTCAAGCGTGAGTCTATTCATGATGATTTTCCAGAGTGTACTGAAACAAATAATAGAAATTTTTTTATTAAAATTTAATTTTTTGTGTTATTTTTACCAATTTGAAGTTCTATCGGGCTTGAAAAACACCCTTAGTAATTCTTTGAAAAATGAAAAAAGTCATATTTTTCATTTTTAAAATAGAAATTTATTAACGAAAACGTGTTTTCTTTAACGTTTTCTTTCATTACATATTAAGGGTAATAGTAGCTATTGATATTAATAAAAAAAACGGATAAATTTCAGAAAAAAAACAACTAGCATCCAAGACTGCCTTCAGACGACGCGGCATTGACTTTATAAGGCCATTTAAGTCCTAATATTGAGGAATTTTTTGCCATTCTTCTTGAATTACTTTGATTAAGGCGTTTTTATTGGTAGGACGCCGTTCAGCAACGTTTTTCT
This sequence comes from Phaonia tiefii, assembly GCA_963931995.1. Lineage (NCBI taxonomy): Eukaryota > Metazoa > Arthropoda > Insecta > Diptera > Muscidae > Phaonia > Phaonia tiefii. The sequence goes on from OZ008368.1 coordinate 90,540,534, forward strand.
TCAATAAAGCCCACAAAATTTTCAATGGGATGTTGGTCAGGACTTTGGGCAGGTGTGTCAATAACTTTGCTGCAATTATACAGTAGCCAGGTCCTGCCAAGTAACGATTTGTGTTTGGGATCGTTATCCTGATACAGCTTGTAATTGAGTTTATTGGGGTTTTCAGGATAAACAAACCCGAAACAATCGCGCTCCTTGACAATTCATTTTTCAGGCTATCCAAATAATATTCCTTCGTCATGATTTCGTTGAAAATACGCAGCTCACCAACGCCCTTGGAAGATATGTATACAACCCCACACCGTTACAGACAGCTTGCCAAACTTATTATTAAATTCTTCTGCTGGAGGGCAGAGTTTGGCTTTCTCCAAACTTTGCTGGATCCATCATGAGTGTATAGCATTACTTTAGTCTCATCACAAAAAATTACGTCATCAGCTTTGTTAACATTAGCAATAGAAAAGTTTAGCCGCCTTTCAATGTTAATAGCAGAAAACAATGGATTCTTTCTGGCTACATGTGATGAGTACTTGTGCATTTTGAGAACTTTTCTTACAGTCTCGTGGCTCACTGTCTTATGGCAATCGTTTTTGAGGTCCAATGCCAACTGCCTCAAGGTTGTTTGCGGATTATCTTCATTTTTTTTTTTAAATTTTGGAATGATCGCGTCTGCTGAGCTTTGGTGGTCTGCCCTTAGAATTGTTTAGGTGCAGACGATTTTTTTTCCTGCACGTCTAATAATGTTGTAAATGGTCCTCAATTTTATATTAAACATTTCTGCCAATTCTTTTGCCGTTTTTCCCTTATAATAGTTGTAATAAACTAAATGTATTAAGTTATCACCAACTCGTTTTCCAGGCATGGTTAAAAACGCGGATTCTAGTTAAATGTGCACTTGTCCAAATAACAAATCGTAATAAAAACAATAGAGGAGAGAATACCAAAGAAACATAGTTAATTTTTTGTTTGAATTTGAAGTCCCGTTATTTAGTTTCGAGTCCCTTTTGGACCTGTGTTTTCATTTTGCAAAGAATTAGTTGACATACTGTATGTTGGAAGTTTTATATTTTGTTTATACCGATTAGCAGTTTACCGCTAATCCTTTAGTTGATAAATTGCGACGCCGATTTCAATAAACAGATGTAAGCATTCAATTGGAGAGAGAAGACGAGTATTGAAGTTGAATTTTTCGGCAGTGCGCGCTATCGGTGATAAATCAATCAATGTTAATATAAATAAATATACACGTAGGTGAATTCAGAGGCTGTTGCATAGAGACAGTTCGTAAGTTTGTGCAAAATAAAGTGAAAATAGCGCCAATTGTTAAATTTGGCTGTGTCATTACGCGAATGTAACTCAAGTCGAACCCTTGAGTAAAGAATTGTCCCAGTCACATATTGAACATGTCCCGGGTTGTCAAAATACGCAAACCCTACTAGAATCGCGTCCATATAAAACTATTTTTCAGGAAAACGTGGTGTAATCTCTTTTTACAGGTACTTTACTTTTAACACGCACGGTATCTATAATAGTTCATCCTGTTATTGTCAATCATGAAGTTTTTGTGAAAGTGAAAATTCAAATAAAGGTATGCCATTCTTCTTAAACGCTAGAAATAAGATCTTTGTGAAAATTTGTAAATTTGTAAAAAAAAAAGGAAAATGAGTCAGTGTGAAAACCACCAGGATTCATTTTAGGATTTAGGATTTCATTTTATTACAAGGTCATTCCAAGATTACTTCAATATATAACCGGAAAATATTAACCAACCCTGAGCACTGTGAACGATGTGTCATTCGTGTTAATCAACTTTAACAGCCTAGCTACGTATGTCGAATACTTACGGTCTTTCGTCGTATAAGCGAAAATATTTCCTGTTGCGCTCTGTAAAAGTATGAGAATGATAAATCAAAAGAAACTGAAAAAAGAATGAAAACGAAGTGAGCATTTCAGTACAAAGTTGCGCTCCGTAACTTTTTTTTATGTCATTTGCTTAAACACAAATGTCAAAAACAGTCACTTGTGTTTTAGCTTTCGCATTGTTTATTTTTGTAAAGAGGACGAAGACATAAAATGGATAAATGGTAAGTATTTTATAAAAAATGTCCCTTAATTGTCTCCGGGGTACTTGCTGTGATTCCACACTGCTCTCCACCAAAAAATGCACAGCGATTGTGTATGGAAACATCATTTTCGCATATAAAAAAACACACACACAAAGAACCCGTAAATGTATTTACTAAATTTTATTCGTGTTTGTTTATTTACATTTACATATGTTGTCAATTATTTCCAGCTGACAATTTGAAGTCGCATAGAGCTGTATTTTTTTTTAGAATTGTAGATCTGGCACCATTTTTGTTTGACAATTGTTGAATGACTTTCGCTTCGATACATAAGCGAAGAGAAAGAAGAAATCGTAGATATGGAGCGCAAAATAAACGAAAAAGTGAGTGCTTTGATTCGCTTCGCTTCGCTTCCCTTTCGACATACGGAGCTAGGCTGTAAATCAATGGACTATAAACTTTAAGTAAATATTCTTTATCTAATTTTTTAATATTTTATATTCTCATTGCAAAAGGGGCAGTGGACCACAAATCCAATTGATACTTTTGTTTAAGTGGACAAAGAGGTTTCTGAAAACATATGCGTTGGTGTTATCCCCCGAGATCAGGTGGCGGGTCCACCTTAAAAAATGCTTTCCCATTAAATGCCATGAAGAGATTGGGGAGAGCACTATTTTTTCGTTTTTAACAAATCCGTTACTTAAATTACAAGTAGAGGGCAGAAGTTGGAATAAGTCAATCTTATATTCCGCAACAGGCAATTACATATTATCATACATTACCTTGTATAACCTGTGTATAATAAAATTCGAGTATCAACCCTGGTGGGTACATTTGTATGTTAGCTATGTCAAAACAAGGTAAATATGGCCCATTTTCAAAAGTGATTAGCTTTGGGTTAAGAAAAGGTTGTGTGCCAAATTTCTTTGATATCGGTTAATATTTGTAACTTAAGGAGACGCAAGTACCAATCAGAATTGTCACCATTTGTTTCGGGGATATATAAAAACGTAGGCTGATGTGTATATTTTAAAAAATTTTAAACAGTTTATTTAGCGAATTTCGTTGAAATCGAATGATATTTGACCAAGCTTATTTGGGGGATTTGCATGGAGGCAATTTCAAAACGTGGAGCGATATGACCCATTCCCAAAAGTGACATACATACCTTGTCTGAAGAATGCGTATTTACCAAATGTCGTTGAAATCAATTAATTAATAACTTCTTGGGCCGCTATTACCAAGCTTAGCGGTACATTTTGTATGGAGGCTATATTTAAAAGGGGGAGACTTTTCAAAACCAAATATACTTTACCTTGGAAAAGCTTATGTGGCGAATTTCATTGAAATATTTTAATACAAATTTGTAGCCTTTAAAACCGATAGTATCGGGCTTGGTTGGTACATTGCTATGTAGGCTGCCTCAAAATGTGTTCCGATATCGCCCATTTCCAACAGATATTATCCTCGTCCTAAGAAACGTTTATATATGTATGTATTACATATTGTTAAAATCTCGGTTTGTTTGTGATATGTGAACCCAATAGTACCAACATTGGTAGGTAGATTTGTATGGAGGTTGTTTCAAAACGTGGACAGAAATCGCGTAAGAGAGCTTATGTACCAAACCTCGATCAAATCGGGTTATTTTTGTAACCATTGGAGGCAATTGTACAAAGACTGGTGGTACCCTTTGTCTGGCGGATATAGCAGAACGGGGGTCGGCGTAGTTTGATTTGAAAACCAAACATCCTTAACCTAAGAAAAGCTTTTGTAGCAAAGTTTCGTTAAATCAGTTAATATATAATATCAACCTTAGTAGGTACATTTGTATGGAGGCTATTTGAAAACGTGGACCGCTGTGAATTATTTTCATAAGCGATCCTCCTCGTCTATAGAAAGGCTTATGTGTCAAGTTTGGTAGAAATGAGTTTTTATTTGCAACCTCTGGAACGGATTGCACCACGCTTCCTGGATAAATTTGTATGGGCGCTATTTGAAAATGGGGACTTATGTAATCCGTTTTAATAACCAAATATCCTTAATCTAAGTGAAGTTTAGGTAGTGAATGCTATTTGAATTGGTTGGTATTTATAGCCTTTGACGCCCATAGTATTAAGGTGGTTTTGACCTCTAAACCCGATAGTACCAATCTTGGTAGGTATACTTATATGAAGGTTGTTTCAATATGTGGACAGAAACAGCATAAATGTGAGCGTTAATCAAAACTTGATCCAATAACCACTATATACTTTTGATATAACCAGGTCCCTTGAATTCAAAAATAGTCTAAAATTTTAAATTCTATGAATACATTTTGTTATGATTTTTAAGTAAAATATTAGATTTTTGGATAAATGCTCCACAGATTTTATCACAGCTCGACAACGATTTGTTGAAGTTTGTAAAAATCGGAATTGAAATTTCCTTCTATTTAAATGAACATCATTGTTTAATCGGCTCTAGAGATTTGGAGCTGCTCAAAAATTTCAGCCCAAAGAAATATTTTTTTTCGCCAAAATTCAATATGTGACAACATTGTCATTCCTTAACTCGGGATTTAAGTGGGAAATTGAAATAAAGCTTAATATCCCTTAGCTTCCACGTATAAGTTAAGCTAGAATTAACTCAAGCGAGAAAACACACGTAATATGGAGATTGTCCATTCTTCCGTAAGTCCACTAGTTCAAATGCTAAATCTGGGTTCAGAGGAGAATGGACCATCAGACGTTAATGTAGAGTAAATGTATCCTATATAGTTATGAGGTGTAAATATATACACACTAGAGTTGGGTAGTTCATCAACTACCTAGTTCATTTAGGGCGACCAGACACCACCCTCACGTATACAGGGTGATTCAGGAAGTTCCGGATAAATTTCTCCAGCGTATTCCTTGGCTCATTTCATGAAGAAAAGTCCACTAGGACCATGTCCGAAAATGCAAGGGTGCGAAATGGCACCGGGTTCAAAATTTTCGGATTGATGGTCGGAGGGTAGTAGGCTAAAGTTGCTAACTTCTGAGGCAGTGGTCGGATTTTTTTGTTTTTGGGCTTGTTGGAAAGGTATTTAAGAGGCCTTTAAGAATCAATAAAAATAGAAAAAAGTCGAATCGCCGAGATACAGAGCTTCCCGGAACTTCCTGAATCACCCTGTATAATGCACATGTTCGATATCGCGACTGCGTTCGTGCTTGTTATGTCCGGGCACCTTAAATGAACGATTTCGAGAACTAGTGAACGAGTTCGACACAAGTCTAATCCACACGAGAGGTGACCGTCGCCGAAATGAATAAAAGGTGGTCAGAGCAGGGATCGAACCCACGATTTCATGTGCAAGAGGCGCGCACATTAACCATTGCACCACCGATGGCCACAACATGAATATGATAAAATTACTTTATTCACTTCGAAACTCCTAATACTCCATATCAGGCAATAATACGGAGTAAAACAATTTTAATTTTAAGAAATTCAACTTCACTTGCAAAGGCCGTGAAATAAATTAGCAACAAATAAGCAAGATGGATTCAAATCGTATGAGAAGTCCAATTATAAAGGATTCAAATCAGTATTTGATAATATAAAGAACGAAGAAAAAGTCCAACAAACGAATTAAAAAGTTAAGACGTGTCTATTTATTTTAAACAAATATTTCTCATTTGTAAATTTTTGGACCTATTGATAGGTTATTTTGGGTATCCATCAGGAGATCTTAGTACCAAAGTTCCAGCTGAATTTTTGTTAGGTAAATAAGTTCACAAATTGATGATTGTAACAGACAGGTCACTATCTAATATGTATGTATGTATGTTCAAAAACAATCATATTATACGCGGTGCAGACAGGTCACTGCTAAGTTAAAAACGATTTTACAAATGTCACTTTCAACTTCTTTTTCTTGACTGGTGTCCAACGATTATTGTATGCAAAAGGACCAGAAAGTAAAACATTTCATTTACTTTGAAATGTCCTTTTGCAATATTCAATTTCCACGAACAACAATCATTGCTCACCGAAAATACTTACTTAGGGTCAGCTGACAGAATAAACAAAGTTCAATAACTGCATAGGCAATAAACAATGCAAACGTATATACATACATACGTACGTATGTATGCATGCATCGACGGGACAGAACAACCAACTGATGTTTTGGGACCGACGACTGGTGGAGACAAAACAACAACAGCACCAGTTAGCGGACCAACCACTGATGAAGACAAGCCACCAGCAGTAATCGGACCGAAAAGACGTAGTAAACAACATTGCATGATGTTGTTGTTGTGATATCAAAAAATAACATTTTAGTGTTAGGGTGACCCAATATTTTCGGTTTTAAAGAAGAAATTTAAGAATAAAGTAAATTTATGGCAAAAGATGAATAATATTAATTAAGTTATAGAAAATAAAGTATAATACGACCAAAATTAAGTAAATCAGAATAAATTACACAATTAAATAAAAGAAATCTCCAACAATAACATAACGACGTTTAAAGAAATACGGATTTTGAAGAAAAATTATAAGATCATGGAGATTCGTTTGTTCTCGATGATAATAAGACAGATGATTCAAATTGTAACTATAATACTATGAGAACATTCATAAAACAATAAAGTATAGTGCCATATTGTGAACCCGAAGAAGAATTGATGTTTGGTGAATTAGAGCCTGCTCACGAAGTTGGTGATAACGGAATGGCTTTGCGTAACCGACAATCAAAGGAAGCAAGGGTCAGCATAGAAAGCATTACTCCGGATCTGGTGTCTGTTATCGACAGATGTAAGACATTTTACCTCTGCACGCAGTTCGCATAAGTGGCGTAGAGTATTTTTAGCGGGCCCGTAAAATTAGGAAAATTCCGCAAATAATTAACTGTAAAGTTCCAGCAAAGCACGTATAGCCTGTTTTTCTATCTCGAACGAAAGCTGTCGTTTGTGTTCTAGACGAAAGAAAGTTGATTTGAGTTTCACAATCATCTCGTTTCAAGTCGAATGAAAACATAAAAATATTCAGTACAAATTTTGGTTTCTCTATTTCGAATGTGCTGTCACTTACGAACAAACATGGAGTCAGGCGAACGAAAATTTCGACTTAAATAAACCCAATTTGAGTCGAATGTGGGTGACTGATTTTCTATCGCTTAGCTTTTCGTTCGAGATAGAGAAACATGCTATAAATGGCGCCGAAATCATAATTCATATGGAGGAGGCGGTAGTTGAAGTACCTCAATTATCTGTAACACTTGAAAACGTTAATGAAGCATATTTTGAAAATGTCCTTTCAAATCAGTTGGCATGTTATACACTTCCATATGCTGAAGAAAGTTAGCAACCCCTATTAAGCATAGAGTTAACTAATTTAGTGATAGATAATGTTCAAAGTTTTCATAACTATATATATATTTCAGCCCAAAGAAATATTTTTTTTCGCCAAAATTCAATATGTGACAACATTGTCATTCCTTAACTCGGGATTTAAGTGGGAAATTGAAATAAAGCTTAATATCCCTTAGCTTCCACGTATAAGTTAAGCTAGAATTAACTCAAGCGAGAAAACACACGTAATATGGAGATTGTCCATTCTTCCGTAAGTCCACTAGTTCAAATGCTAAATCTGGGTTCAGAGGAGAATGGACCATCAGACGTTAATGTAGAGTAAATGTATCCTATATAGTTATGAGGTGTAAATATATACACACTAGAGTTGGGTAGTTCATCAACTACCTAGTTCATTTAGGGCGACCAGACACCACCCTCACGTATACAGGGTGACCCCTATTAAGCATAGAGTTAACTAATTTAGTGATAGATAATGTTCAAAGTTTTCATAACTATATATATACTTATGAAAACTTTGAACATTATTATGTCTCAATTATCAAACCTCAATTAATTCATTGAAGTTAATGAGGATCCCCAATATTATGGAGAGCGATAGTTGATTATATGAATGATAGTGATCACAGCAATATGGAGGTCATGTTATGTTGGAGTTGTGTGACATTTTAAACCTTTCAAGAGGATATAAGTCGCTAAAATATGTGTTGATTGAGACTATTTCTACCTAACAGCATCACGTGAAGCAAAACACAAACAGTTTTACCCTCCACTTCACATCACATATATGTATGTATGTATACTGTTTCAGTGCACTAACAAATGCCCACACTTATCAAAATTATAAAAAAATCAGTACACAAAACACTGTTTTTGTGTTCTTAAAAAATCCGTCACTTAAATTGCAATTAGACAGGGCCAGAGTTCGGCAGGCACTAAGTTGGAATAGGTCAATCTAATATTTGACCAAATGCAATTGTTCAATAACCTACACCACCTTCTGTTATCTGTTTATAATAAAAGTCAACAGTATCACGCCTGGTAGGTACATTTGTATGCCAGCTATGCTAACGTGAGGACCAATTTGGTCTCTTTTCAAACGTGATTATCTTTGGCTTAAGAAAAACTCATATACCAAATTTCTTTGATATCGGTCAATATTTGTAACCTCAGGAGCCGAAAATATCAGTAAAGATTGCCACAATTTGTGAGGGGGCTATACAAACCCATAGGATGGGGTGGTTTGTTTTAAAAATTTACTCTAATTCCCAAACACGACGTTCCTTGTCTTAAGAAATGCGTATTTCCCAAATGTTATTGAATTCAGTTAATTTTTGCAACTTCTGGGGTCGTTAGACCAAGCTTTCTGATTCAATTTGTATGGAGACTATACATATTAAAACGAGGGGCGATACAATCCGCTGTCAATGCCAAATATCCTTAACCTAAGGTTAGCTTATGTAGCGAATTTCATTGAAATCGCTTGTCCTTGGTGGGTACATTTCTATGAAGGCCACTTCAAAACATTAACCGATATCGCCCATTTTCAAAAGTGATTATCCTTGTCCTAAGAAAAGCCTATGTATTAAGTATCGTCAAAATCGCGGTTCATTTGTAATCTCTGGGGCCAATGTTGGTAGGTACATTTGTATAACGGTTGTTTCAAAACGTGGACAGAAATTACCCATTTTCAAAATTGACTATCCTTTTCGTTTTTATTATTTGTAACCATTGGAGCTGATTCTACAAACCGTGGTGGTACAATTTGTATGGAGGCTATAGCAAAACGGGGGCTGATATACTTAATCCGTTTTCAAAACCAAACTTCGGTAAACTAAGAATACTGTTTGTAGCAATTTTCTTTAAAAGAAGTTAGTATGTGAAGCCTACAGTATCAAGCTGAGTTGGTACATTTCAATGCAGGCTACTACAAAACGTAAACCGATATGTCCCATTTTCATAAGCGATCATCATTGGCTTAAGAAAGACCTATGTGTCAAGTTTCGTTGAAATTGGTTTTTGTTTGTAAAGTCTGCACTGGAATTCTCTAACTTTTTAACGACAAAAATATGTAGTTAAATTGACAAAATTCGAAAATTTTGTATTGCATGTCGTTAAAAGTTAGAGAATCCCGGTGCTGGAGCGGATTGTACAAAGCTTGGTGGTGCAATTTGCATGGGGGCTATAACAAAATGGGGGCCTATAGACGGCCCAAATATCCTTAACCTAAGAAAAGTTAATGTAGCGAACTGTAACTCAATCGATTGATATTTGTGGGCTTTGAGGCCGATAGGTACATTCTTTTTGGTACATGTGTATGGAGCCTATTTCAAAGCGTTGCCCGATATGACCCATTTCTAAAAGTGAGTATCATTGGGTTAAGAAATGCTTCTGTACCAATTTTTGGTTAAAATCGGAGTTTATTTCTGGTCTCCCTACCCGATAGTACCAGTATTGGTAGGTACATTTGTATGCAGGTTGTTTCAAATCATGGGCAGAAATTAACCATTTTCAACAGTGATTATCCTTGCCGCAGGAAAAGCTTATGTACCAAATGCCGATAAAATCGTTTTGTTTTTGTGACCATTGGAGCCGATTGTACCAAACTTTGGTGGAACAATTTGTATGAAGTCTATATCGAAATGGGGTCCGATATATACCATTTATAAATGCGAACATCCTTAGCCTAAGAAAAGCTTTTGTAGAGCAGACTTATCCTTGAAATCAGTGAAAAAACATTTGTATGCATTTTGTTTCAAAACGTCGATCGATCTGGTCCATTTCCATAAGCGAACATTCTGGGCTTAATAAGCGCTTATGTGTCAAGTTTCGCTGAAATTGGATTTCGCTTGTAACCTCTGTAGATCGTTGTACCAAGGTTTTTTCTGATTTGGCGCCTGTAAACTAAACAATAAATGTAGTTAATGAAGTTGTAAATGCGAGTTTTGGCTCTAATTTAAAAGCAATTAAGTATATGTAGGTATGTATAAGTAATATAATGTATGTAACTCAACGATGTAACTCACTAACTATAAACTATGCAAGATAGCACACACATTTCACATGAAAATATTAAATTTGAAGATAAAGGAGACGAACATAAATAGAGGGTTGAATTTTATGTTTCGGGATTTGGCGACCCTAGTCTTGCAATCTGGCAACTGACAGCTCTTACGTAAAGTTGGAAATTTTTGAGGTTATGCGTACTCAGAACGTTTTGACATACGAGCGCTATTTGTGTTGTTTACAGTAACTTAAAAGATTCATCTCGGCCCAAAAATGGAATTAAATCGTGAACATTTTCGTGCGATTATTTTTTTTAAAACTTTCGACGTGGATTAACTCAGCAACAGTGCATGGATGAACTTAATTCAATTTTTGACGATGAAGCTCCATTAAGGACCAGTGTTTATCGATGGTATGGTGAATTCAATCGTGGTCGTAGTTCCCTCCAAGACGAATTTCGTGAAGGTCGTCCAAAATCAGCTGTTGTTCCCAAAACCATTGATGGTGTGCGCGAACTGATTTTGCAAGATCGTCATGTGACATATCGTGAGATTGAGACAACCGTAGGTATTAGTGGGACCAGCATAAATTCAATATTGCATAAACATTTCACTGCCAAAAAAAAATTTTTCGCGTTGGATCCCACACAATTTGTCAATCGCTCAAAAAAAGGCTCGTGTCGATTTTTTTTTTTTTTTTTTTTATCAAACCAACACTCAGGGGATGCCCCCTATAAATGCAGTGCATTGTGTTGGCGAAGGAAAATTGAGGTAGTAGAGGGTGGAAAGAGGGAGTAGTGTCTGTTGATATTTGCCTTGAATGTTTGTATGTCACAATTGGTGGGAAATACACTAGCCGGAAGTTTATTCCACATACGGACTGTACGGCTGAAGAACGAATTTTCTCTATAGTGTGTAGTGCGGTCAATCGGCCACTCGATAAAAAACGGATGAGAGTTCCTGGAAAGCCTCGTACTTCGGCTAAATATCCTCACGTCCGGCATAAGTTGACGGATGTCCGAGGAACACATACCGTGGAAATATCGATAGAACAGTGACACGCAACCCACATTTCGACGATGCTCAAGGGAGGCAATAGAGTTGGACACCCTACTGTCCCCTATTAACACCGTCGCTCTCCTCTGGACACGGTCGAGAAGCTCCAAAGAAGTCCTAGGAGCACCTGCCCATATATGGGAGTTATACTCCATGTTTGGCCTGATGTAGGTGGTGTAGATATGGAGAAGATCAGATGGAGTGAAGTATTTCTTGCACCGCTTCAAAAAGCCTAGACACTTGAATGCATCTTTCGACACTTCAAATACATGTTTTGCCCAACGGACATCACATTGTATTTTCATGCCCAGAACATCAAGAGCGTCTGATTCATCAATATCCACACCGTCCATAGACAATGACGACACACCTGGGTCAGCAATACGTTTATGCGACAACAAACCACAGTGGGTCTTACTCGCATTAAAATCTACTCTATTCCTTCGACCCCATTCAACAATGGACACCAGATCGCGGTCGAGTGTTTCATTCATTGTCCGGCGTTTGACTTCAATCTCTTGAAGACTTGGCCTACGATCGAATGAATAAGAATGGCAGAGATTACTGTCATCGGCAAAAGAGTAGATTGGATTCACAGTCTGACCCAGGAGATCGTCAATGAAAATAAGAAAAAGAGAAGGAGAAAGAACAGAGCCCTGTGGTACACCTGCAGTCAATTTATGCTCGTCGGATGAAACCCCATCTACAACAACTCGTATAGTGCGATCTCTGAGAAAACTTGATATAAATCGAGTGAAGTTATCACCGACACCAAAAGCAGCGAGCTTTGACAAGAGTGCATCGTGCCATACTCTGTCAAAGGCCTTGGAAATATCAAGAGCCACTACCTTACTCTCACCAAGCCGGTGGATGGATCGACTCCACTGTTCCGAAAGGAACGCCATCAGGTCTCCAGTAGATCTCATTCTACGGAAGCCATACTGCCGATCATTAAGAAGGTCATTGGACTCAAGATACTGCACTAGATGGTGGTTAACCATACTCTCCATAACCTTCGAGAGTGCAGATCAAATTGCAATTGGGCGGTAATTTGCAGGGTTACTTGCATCACCTTTTTTAGGGATTGGCTGGACATTAGCAATCTTCCAACGCGCCGGGAAGACTCCGGCACGGTATGCAAGGTTGAAAAGATTGCGCAGTGGACACGCCAGTGTCGAAGAGCACCTACTCAAGACCAGTGCAGATATGCCATCCGGGCCCGGGGATTTACCTACGACGAGATTCGCAAGAACCTTTTTAACTCCTCGCGTTCGAAAAAATATCTTGGGCATGGAACAAGATACGTAATTGATCACGGGGAGTGGTTGATTGCCATCCGGCAAGGAAGAGTTCCTTGCAAACATTTCAGCCAAGACGTTAGCTTTATCAACCGGTTCAGTGAATGGTATGTCATCTTTAAGAAGAGTTGGGATAGTGGAAGAACTATCCTTTATTCTTCTTGCAAATGACCAAAAGTTCTTACTTCCACTAGGGAAAGAAAGAACTTTAGTACGAATACGCTGTTCGTGAAGAAACTTTTCGCGTCGAAGTACTTTGGCACACTTGGATCTTGCCTGTTTTCGTAGCAGTTCAGTATCAACGTTTTTATTAGAACGCCAGTCTCTGAACGCGTCCTCTTTGGATCTGACAGCATTCTTGCATGTCTGGTTACAACAACTTTTTTCCGATGGTTTAACCGAAATAATTTTCGTCGGAATGAATGAATTCATACCAATCAAAATTATCTTCTCGATCATTTCAGCAGCAGCATCTATGTCATTGTCCAGAAAACAAAGCTTCCAGTTAAAATGCTGATAAAAGTTGTTGAGCTCAGCCCAACGTGCCTCTTCGTAGATAAAAATTGTTCGCTTCGGGACCGTGTTTGAAGCGAGGCGAAGAGCTGAATACGAAAAGGACGCTGAAATGATACAGTGATCCGAATTACCCAGAGGTGCAAGCGTGTTAACTTCGTACTTTTCAGGGTGCGAAGTTAAGAAGAGGTCAAGTAAATTTTGGTTGTGCCCTTGAACACACGGAATGTGCGTCGGTTCATTCACCAATTGCGTTAAGTTATTATGAGCGGCGAAGAGCTCAGCGTATTGGCCCTCCGTAGTTGTATGGCTCGAATGCATTAACCAGGAGGAATTATGGACATTGAAATCACCAGCAACAACGATTTCACTGTCTGGATAATTCCCCAATATCTCAGAAATGGAATCGGAAAGGGTGTCAAAGCCATTAAAGGATGCCTCCCTTCCCGCATTAGGACTTCTATAAAGAAATCCGAAATGTAGGACATGTGTTCCAATCTTGAATTTTACCCAAAGAGAGTTAAATTCTGGATTTTGTGAGTCGAAATGTCGCTGACTCTGAAACACTATGCCATTTTTTACATAAACCACAAGGCCTCTGTGGGAAATAAAAAGGGATAGAGTGTGGTACCCAGGAACGTGAAAATCCTGTGGATCAGAATCCTCGCGCACCTGGGTTTCACATAGAGCAAGAACATCAGGCCGATGAATATTAATATGAGAGTACACACCGAAAAAATTCGTTCTCAACCCTCGTATGTTACCATAATGTATAACAAAATTACACACCATTGCGACATACAAACACACAGAACAAATTCACAGCAGTAAACACAAACAGTGAGTCCCCCGCCTTCCCGCTGATATCCACACAATGCTTAGTGTTATGCCTTAAGCACTGAGCAGCAACGAGAAGACGAAGAAAACGGATAAGAATTTAAAACACTATTGGACGCGGAATTAAACAGAAACACGTCCGTACGGACGGCAGACAGACACAACTTGATTGGTCGAAAGAAATGCTCCAAAAATACGATCGCGGTGCTTCGAAACACCTCTCTGACATCGTGACAGGTGATGAATCCTAGATTTATGCGTATGAGCCCGAAAGTAAACAGCAGTCAACTGTATGGGTGTTTCAAGATGAGCCAAATCCATCAAAAGTTGTTCGTGCCCGAAGCACGTCCAAGCAAATGGTCGCCTGTTTTTTCGGAAAAACCGGACATGTCGCAACCGTACCACTAGAACAACGCAGAACAGTGAATTCTGAGTGGTACACAACCATTTGTTTGCCAGTTGTCTTCAAGAAGTCAGGAAAACCAACCGCCGAAGACGGATCACTCTTCACCACGACAATGCGAGCTCTCAGACATCGGCTGAAACGACTGCATTTTTGAGCACCCAAAACATCGATTTGATGGGTCATCCGCCGTATCGTATAAAAAATTTGGAAACTAAGTTGAACGAAATCTACATAAAACATTAGATTTTGGAAATTTCATTAAAAAACGGAAAACTCGATATAATACCTACAAACACACTCGTCCACAATTACGAAACTAATTTAAAAATTAAAAATTTAATCAAATTTAAAAATTTTTTTATTCTTATTTTTAGCCCAATTTTGAATACAAATATATATCGTTGGATTGCTTATAACATTTCAAATAATAGGCGGAAATATATTACATCATATTATGTCAAACTTCTAAAGACAAAACCCACCCACCTGCATATTTCGTTACAATTTAACTCATGTACAAGAGCAACATCATAAGCGATTTTGGTGGCAATCACAACCAGCACGATATTCCCACAAGGGGTCAACCCATCCATGCTACCAGAAAGGAATACTGAAGTGAAGCTACTCCCAGTTATAGTTCGTACAAAGTAGGGGCCTGGTCACCCACAGCAACTACATATCATCATGAAAGAATTCTACAAAACAACATCAAACTACATCACGACACCATTGGTATTAACATGGCAAATTACAAGAAAACGGTCTAATAACCACAGACAGTCGCCTGTTAGCATCCACAGACCAAAGCCCATACGTATCACCATGCAAGGGTCGAGGTCCGCCCTTTCAAAACAACGTTCGTGGATCCATCCCTAGTACTATCCCAAGGCATACTATTGAGCCTCACACCATTCTTAATCTCGTCCAACGGCATCTTGCCCTTAAGGTTCTTCTCAAATACATCACCTTTAAACCCGTCATGAGTGACTTTTGCATAGACACCTTGGATGGTGACTCGCACAACTGAGCTATCAGTCATAGTAACAGTGAGCCCAGCCTGCCCGAGTTTACTATTCTCTACCATCTTCGCACGCTCCGCTACCTGGGGTATGCGTATGAAAACCCCACTCCCACGAAGCGCGCTAATCTCATGGACCCACTGCTTTAACGTAGGTCCACCTTACTCACCACTTTGCTAACAGTATCCTTGGTAGTTTGGCTCTGACAGCCCCGCACCAGCATGGACAAAGTCTCGACGGACTTCGCAACTGTTGCAGTGACTACCGAACAACTTCCTCCACCAGCAACAGGGGCACTCGCTACTGGGCCGGAGCAAGAAACTTCTACAGTTCGCCCTGGTAGTAGCATCAAGGCGACCCCGAAACCGCTCGTGTCGGGCTAGCAATCGAACCCAGAGGGCCTGGTACTGCGAAGAGTAGCAAAGGGTATGAACAGGAGGCACGCCACGATAGCTGCTAGCCTTGATTTTGCCAAGGCCTTTGCCAAGGCTTGGCAGGCGGCGATATTAGTGAAGATGAACGCGGCTCGGTTTACTACTGACATACTCAGGATGGTTGCTGGTTTCCTAGCGGACAGGACGTTCCGTGTGAGGGTTGGCGATTCGCTTTCTGAGGAGAAGGTGGTGACGGCGGGTGTACCGCAGGGCTCGCTGTTGGGACCTGTGTTATAAAATATTCTTCTCAGCGATATGCCCCTTCCTCCAGGGGGGATTTGTTGCTGGTATATGCGGACGACATCCTTGTTGCAGCTTCTGGCCCTAGGGCGAGCAACGTGGATCATAGGCTGAACGCCTACCTTGCGACCCTGAGTGGGTTCTTTTCCAAGTGGGCAATTGGGCTTAATGTGGCCAAATCAAGAGGGATCATCTTCAAGGGGAAGCGCAAGAACCTGTATCCGAACGCCAGGAGCTACATCCCCAGGCTCAAGGTGGGAGATGCTGATATCGGGATTTCGAAGGTTATTAAATACTTTGGAGTGATGTTCCACGAGCCGTTCACCTCTGTGAGCCATGTTGACTAGGCTTTGCGGAAGGCAAGATTTGTCTTCTCTGCATACTACAGGCTGTTGGGGAGGGCGAATGGCCTGAGTACGGAGGTGCGTTTACTAGTGTACAAGCAGGACATTAGGCCTGTTTTGGTGTATGCTTTCCCAGCTTGGTTTCCCATCTCGTTGAGGCAATGGTAAAGGAAAGTACTCAGGACGTGTTTGGGTCTGAGGATGAAAGTGATGGCGGATGGCTCATTCCGCATGCCCTCCTGTAGGAGGGTGTATGATGGTGATGGATTTTGAAGGATTGACAGGTTCATGGTGGACTCTGCTCTATCTTTCCTGGGAAAAGCGGCGGGTGTGGAAAATGACCTGGTTAGGGCATGCTTCGACACGACGGATGCGGACAGTCTTCTGTCACGTTGGTTCCTTAGACCAACGGACCTTCTGGCCCTCAGTAATGGGGGTTATCTAGGAACGGACGAGGCTCTATTGTTTTACCACAGGAGATTCGGTACATTGGGTATCGATGACCCTGTGTAAAATACTACCCGGGTAGGTTTTCTGGTAACCGAGGTGGAGATTACATTTTTTGAAATTTTTAATCTACTAATTTATGCGATCCGGCTTGCTGGAATTGTTTGTTTTTATTTAGTTTTTAAGTTTGTTATTTATGTTTTAAGTTTTTATTTTTAGGTCACGACGACAACTGAGGTGTTCCTGTTTTAATAAAATTATTCAGGAAAATATTTTTTATCACGTATATAATTTATAATTAAGAATGACGTATTTATGTAATGTTTTTATGAGGATGGAGGATTCCCAAGGGCGGCTAATGGGTGTGAAAGAATTAGTTATAAGTAAAATTAAGATGTGTTTATTTATTGTGTACTTAGTAGAATGTATTTGATTTTCTGACAATAAAAACCTGTTTAAAAAAAATTAATTCATACAGATTGAGTTGAACCTTTGGAAGAAAACCTTTGGAAGAAAATTTTAAATATTTCCCAATTTCCTCAATCGTATAGTGACCCATTTTGTAAATTTCTAGCCTTTCACTAATAATCTGTCACGTTATAAATGCCAAATTGCTCATCTGATTCGAATCTACGGGTGGTCCAAATTCCAAATTTTACATGGCCCACTCGTCCTAATTTCATACAAAAAAAAACCTAAAATATTATATTAATTGTGTTTAACAATTTCTGTCAATCTTCAATCATATCCTAGAAAACAGCGATCAAATCGTGTCTCTCGTTTTATTGTGTTTAGTTGATGCACACAAGTTGACGCAACAAATATTAGACGTTTTGATGTGGGCTAATGCATAAGAAACACTGAGCACTGTTTTGTGAAGCCGAAGCTTCGTCAAATATATGTAGGAACCTTAAAAAGCATAAAAATAGATAGATAGAGTAGAAAATAGAAAACATAAATTATAGGGAAACAATTTCATTAAAAATTGTGCCGTTTTCAAAACAATTGTGCTAATTGCACCGAAATGAAGAAAAATAGAAACATTTTGGGAAAATTGTGCTAAACAGCATTTTGGCATAATTTTTCAAAAAACATGTTCCAAAACCAAAATAATTGGTTAAGTTTTTCTTAAGCGCCTATTATTTTATTTTTATTTAGTTACAATTTGTTTTGTCATACAGAAGCCTTTAAGGCCAATATATCATATTACAATTAATAGTCCTGAAAAGATTTATACTCAATAAACAAATAATATAAAAAATTCTAATATCTATATACAAAAATAAGACCAATCTACAAATAATCATAACTACCTTGGCTCCCCAGCCATGTAAATAAAAAAAAGTGAAATCAAAAATACGTCATAGTTAAGAATAACAATAAAACAGTCCTGAAAAAAGGAACAACTCCAAATTAAAAAAGAAGCTAATTGAAAGAATAAAAGAATCCACTGACTTTTTTATCTTAAAAAATAAAAATGTTACCTTTAAAGTTGATCCATATCAAAAAAGAGTTATATTAAATAGAAAGAAGTTTGGATAACTTTAAAAAGGTCAACAAGTAGTAGTCACCTAATAGGGAAAAGTCAGGGAATACTTCTATGTAGTCTAACTCAAGTCAATAATAAATTCTATAAATTAGACAAATATTCAAATAGTTTCGACCTAAAAACATTGCAGGAGTGAGTAAACAGTCGCAGATCATTGGGTAGTTGATTCCAGAGTCTGGCGATCCGTACCACGAATGATTTTTCAAATAACGAGTTTGAAATTCTAGGAATTAGAATCTGAGGTCTCGTTACGCAAAGGGCCTGGTATACCACTCTTAACAACTTTGTAAAACAAAAGTACATTCTTGAATTCAACAAACTTAATAAATGAACATCCCAGAAACCTCCTAACGTAACAGATCGATTTAGTCTTAATACATTCTTAGCACTTGTACCCGAAATTAACTCAATCGCATATAAAACATGAGGCATGAGTAAAGCATGAGCCAAGTTACATTTAACATTAAACGGCAGATACAGATTTGTAGAATAAACTCTTCGCAAACCACCATAAAACTACAATGAACAGAGATAACATGAGCTTCGAAGGTAAATTTATTGTCGATGATTACTGCCAAACATTTATGATAACTAACAAATTCAACCCAAGAGTTATCTAAAAGAATGTTGAAATTGGACGCTAATTGGTTAGCAGACCCAAACAATATAGCCTTGGTTTTAGACGGATTTATACACAAAGAATTTCTATTTGTCCATAATAATATATTATTAAGATTATAATTGATAACACTCTCTATATCCCGGGGAGATGTTCGTTTAAAATTAAATAAAAGTAACACATCATATGCAAACAGGAACAATCTACACATATTCACATCAATACACTCAGAGAAATTGTTAATATATAGTACAAAACGCAGTGGTCCTAGAACCGAACTCTGAGGCACACCAGATAGCAGGTCACGTTCATTTGACTGTAAACCAAACATGTGTACAAATAGAGACCTATTACAGAAATATGGCATTACAAGTTTACATGCGGATCTTGAAAAGTTTACATTGCTACTCAGCTTTTCAATCAATAACCTGTGACATATAATATTAAATGCTTTTGCAAGATCCAAAGAGACCAAAATATTCAAATCCCCATTATTAACATTGTGTCTTATAGTATCTGTCAGTTGCAAAAGTAAAGACGTTGTGCTGTATCCCTTACGAAAAGCGTACTGAGATTCAAAAATATCTCTACGGACATTACAAAGCATCTGGTCCTTCATGATGTGCTCAGCAACCTTAGATAATATCGGTAGGATTGAAATAGGCCTTAAATCAGCCGGACTATTAACTATCTGAGCTTTAGGTATAGGCACAACACGTGCTGTCTTCCGCGCTAATGGAAATATGGAGCGCATTAATATAAAATTAATTAAGTTTAAAATTAAAACTGTTATGTGAGGATAAATAAGTTTCAAAAACTGGACTGATATACCACCAATGCCCACACATCTCGATTTAATTTTACAAAAAGCTTCTAAAACTTCAACATCATTGACACAACGAAATGAAAAAGAGTTTTCGTTTTCATTTAGATGGTCAATATTAAAACCGAATTATCATGATTTATTAATCCCACAGAGTCAACGAAATGATCTTTAATAACATTAACATCACCTCCACATACCAGATGACAATCACTCGTAAATCCCGAATATTTAAGTAAACGCCAAAGTCCTCTGGAATCAAAATTACCAAATAGCTGGGTAAAATATTTTCTTTTGTACTTCCGAATAATTGACTTAGCTCTATTACGGTATTTGCAGAATAATCTCCGTTTTTCATCCGTTCGATTAGATAAAAAATCATTATAAGCTAAATCTCTTACTGACCTTGCCAAAACTATTTCACGTGAGTTCATCCATTCATTATCACAGGAACGTAACCTTCTCCTGACAATCGGCACAAAAGAGTATAAATTTGCTATTAGAGATGAAATAATACTACATTTAACATCAACATCAGTACCACCTACAATTAAATTCGCCTAATAAGTTTAAAAGACCATTCCAATTAATGTTATGGAAATTCACGATATGCAATATACTCTTCAAAACATTGTAAATTAATTCTGAAATTCGCATATATAAGAGCATGATGGAATATAGCAGGGCACTGCACTTGACTCGAAAAGGTATTCATGGAACTAACACTAACCAACATAAAATCAATCAATGTAGATCCATGCGCTATATCAAAATGTGTAGGTCTAGAATTATGTAAAACAGGCAAGTTTTATCTTAGACACAAGGAACGAAGTAAACCAGCTCTTGAGACGTTGAACAAATTACAATTAAAGTCACCAACAAATATAATATTCGAATATTTAGAAACAAATTCATGGTGAAGATCCTCAAAGGTAGGAGGCGAATAAACCACACAAAACAGAATTGTAGAGCCTCCAGACTCAAGTTCTATAAAAAGGGACTCACATTTCCCGACAGCAGACGTTTTGAAAACAATTTGATACTTAATCTTTCCAGAAACATAAATTCCCACACCTCCTCCCCGTACATGCCTACGATCATTCCTATAAAATCTACAGCCTTTAATCTCAACAGCAAGACTGGATACTTCAGATCTGAACCCTGTTTCTGAGATACCAACAACATCAAGCAGTGAATTAAGCAAAATCGACTTTAATTCGTCAAATTTCACACAATTTAATGAAGGCCTAATGCTTTGACAGTTTAAGTGGCCAACATTAAATTGTTTGTCAAATTGTTGCAATGTACTTTTTAATAATGAGTTGTTAAACATAATTATGGGGGAGAACCAAGGAAGAAGCAGCAATCTTAAGATCGACTTTAAAAATGCACAAAACTCTATTATATTAATTTTTTTATTTTTTTTTAGATGTTTATGCGGCGATTTCCCTTTTAGGTTTTGACTATATTCGACCCTCTGGGCGGTTATTTACTCTTTATAATGGCATCTGACGAATTTTTATAGGGACGCAGGGTTTTAGAAGGAAAAGGCAAACCGAAACTTACCCCTTTTCTCTGCTGCTGTTTTACTGCTAAATTATAGGTTACGAAGCGCTTGCTCTGACTGGATGGTGTTGGTCTATGGTGGTTTATGAAAGTGTGGAAACGGCACTACAAAATGTTGGCAAGATGTTTCTACCGGCGTTCGATGTTTCGTTTTCTTCTGCGATGATCTTGCGTACTGGTTTTCGCGGAGCAACTGGCGATTCCCGTGGCTGTGCGGCCACTAGATGGTGTCGTGGCTGACTGCTGACGGATGCTACACATCTGAAGGTCTTTGATGATCGTCGGAAACCGGCTAAGTTGCCGTGCTGGGTTGCAATTGTCGTTCCTAGTGAAGGTGTTAGAAATTAGTGGCCGGCTGACACGAAACCGCTGACTCACTTACCTATGGGGGTTTTGTTTGTTGGTCAGGAACACTTTTAGGTGGGAGAAATTCCACAAAAATCACTAAGCGAGCTTCCAAATCAATTGGAACAAACACTGGTGTTGGCTCTGAGAGCTAGTGGTTCTGAAGTTTACTTAGAAAGTTTATAGACTTTAGCACACACTTTATGAACGTCTTATTCCTTTCGCTTTTTACCACAGAATGACCAACTTCTTGGCGAAAATGCCAGAATATGTGTCATAAAAATTAAATGATTTCAAAACGACATTTACTTATGTCAGGGATGGCAAATTTGCCACAGATGATTTTGGGCAACATTTAGGGTGGTTGCCACCAGAGTGATTGTTGTCATTGTTGCGCTTGGTCTTATTGGAGGTTGTTTCAAAACCTGGACAGAAATTGGCCGTGATCAAAGTGATTACCATTGTCCAAAAAATTGTATATACCTAACGTCGAGAAAATAGATTTTTTTCTAACCATTGAACTGATTGTACAATACTAAGTGGCACAATTTGTATTAGGGCTATATCAAATTGGGTGCCGATAGTATAGTATCACGCTTTGATGGTACATTTGTGTGAAGAATTTGAAAATAAAATATTTATTTATTTATTCAATCATCTACAGAATTTCCTTCATACAGAAGTAACGTTTTATGTGCATTTTATTTTTTAACCACTAGAGCGAATGGTAAAAAGCTTAGTCATGCAATCTGTAACAAGGATGTATGCAAAATGGGGGCCTATATGGACCGGTTGCAAAACCAAAAATATTTAACGTCAGGAAAGTTTATGTAACGAATTTCGTCGGAGTCGATTGATATTTGTAGTCTTTGACGCCGATAGTAACAATCGAGTTTCAGGTACATTTGTATAAAGTCTAATTCAAAACGTGGACCGATATGACCCATTTTAAAAAGTGAGTATCATTGGCCTAAGAAATGTTTATGTACCAAATTTCGTTAAACTCGGGGTGTATTTCTGGTCTTCCTACCCGATAGTACCAATCTTGGTAGGTATATTTGTATGGAGGTTGGCTCGAATCATGGGCAGAAATTACCCATTTTCAACAGTTATTATCCTTGTCGCAGAAAAAGCATATGTACCAAATGTCGGTAAAAACGATTTTTATCTGTAACCAATTTAGCAGATTGTACAAAGTTTGGTGGAACAATTTGTATGAAGTCTATATCAAAATGGGGGTCGATATACGTCGTCCGTTTCCAAATATCATCAAACTAAGAAAATTTTATTTGGCGAATTTCATTGAAATCGGTTGGCATTTATACCCTTTGAGGCCGAGAGTTTCAAGCTAGTTTGGTACACTTATATGTATAAATCTATTTCAAAATGTGAACCGATGTGACCTCTTACGCAAAGTGATTGTTATTTCTGGTCGAAGGGTCCGAAGTAAAATCCGGTACGTGTATCAAATGTAAACCGATATGGATAATTTTTAACCCTACAACGAGCAAATTTTAAATCCTATTCAATTCCAAAATTGGTTAAGGTTTTCACTGATTTTGTTCCAGTAAAGAAACTTATAATATATCACATATGAGTTAAAGAGGTTGTTGTAGAAGCAATAGAGTATTATTGGCATGTAATATGTAAGAAAAAGTTCGAAACGAACTCAAATTTTAAAAGCACTTTCGGAGGGCCCGCCGAAAACTATTCTTAGAAATCAGATAAAAGGAAGAAATTCTTTGAGCACTTCAAACTGAAATACGTTGTAGATACTTACACACTTTTAAAAAGTATTTGTATAAGATTGAAATAGTGAATATTCAACGAAGAAATTGAGGCAACTATTTAACTCGACGTACTTATGTATCTAACCAACTAGGACTTAGGCAAGATTGCACACCATTTTCACATGCAAATATTATATTTGGAGATAAAGGAGACGAACATAAATATAAAAAACGTGAACATTTTTGAAACTAAAGTGAAGCGAGATCTATATAACACGCTACACAATGAACATTTTAAAAATTTCAGACGACTCGATGTATAATCTTAAGATTATACTTAAATTAAAACTAAAATGTCTTTTACCAAAATGAATTGCATTAAACCAAACTGAATTGTATTTTTATGAAATTGAATTAACTAATGAACTTTTATCTAATGAACTTCGTTGATACTACAATGAATCTACTATGTTAATCTCGAAACCATATTTTTACCACTGTTTATACTTGAATATTACTGTGTACTAAATTACATTGGAACAAAACTATTGTGAATTGATATTTTCGTAAGATAAATAGATAAGCCAAAAGAAGAAGTTTGCTGTAATGAAAAATGTAATTTAAAAACACTTTCACATCAGCAATCTCAAGGCGAGCATCACCCTCTGTCTCCAAATAAAAACTCTCAACTTAAACATCTTGGATCTAATCCATAGATGCCCAAGGTAGTAGTATTGGTGAGAGTGACGAAATAACACTGGAAGAAAACAATTTGCTATTCATTTTATTTAGTCGTCAACGAGATTGCGACGAAAGCACATGTGTGGCGGGTGTTGTCATTTTTTTCTGTTTCTTTGTTTAACAAAAGGGAAATGTAAAATTAATGAATGTACATATTTTAGTAATACTCTTGATGAATGTATTTATTTTAGTAATACTCTTGATGAATGTATTGATAGATATATATATATATCTATAACACATACATATATAATTTATATATGCGGACATCTGGATTCAATCATTGTTCAATTTGCAATTAAAAAGTAATGAAATCTTCTATGTTGATACTCTTATTGCAGTTACGCAATAAAAGTATATTTCTCAAACTAGAAGAATTCAGCTTATTGCGTTTTTTGAGCAAATATAATTCAAATCTGAAAATATTTGTTCGCAAAGATACGTTGAGGGAAATAGAGATAAACACTTCAATGAAATCTTCTTTATTTCAGGATATATTGTCCCATTCAGATTTTTCCAGAATTCTATATTGATAAAATTATCCGGGAAATCTAATTCACTTCGAAGTATAATAAGTTCTGTTTGGATTGGAAATTCGTACTTTAATATATCGCATTTAAAAGGGTTTTGAAAAATATTCAGTAAATGCTGAATATTTTCAAAATCCTTAAACCTGTCATTAAAGTTCTTAAAAAGCGTTTCTAATATTTCCAAAAGTTCAAACTTTTTCAAGATTTTCTCCTTGTCGTAAATAACAGAAGTTTTCGGAAAGTCCAAAAAGTCTTCAGAATCAATTTGAGCTGCAAGTAAAAATAGCTGAGTTTTAAAATCTGAAAGAATTTTAAACATATCAGAAATATTATTATCTTTTCCCTGCAGCTTCGAATTCAACTTATTCAACATGTTACAAATGTCTGTTAAAAACGCCATGTCTAAAATAAATTGATAATCTTTTAAATATTTTTTTTCGGTTATTTCGATATTTTCAGCTTCTAAAAATTCAAATACTTTATTTCTAAGCTCAAACAATCTATTAATACTGTTACCTCGGCTTAACCAACGTACCTCAGTAAACATTAATAGATCGTGGTGAGAAGCATTTTAATTTTGTAGAAATGTCACAAATTTTCTATTAGTCAGTGAGTTATGGCCGCCCCTTATCCTATTAATTATCCGCTCAGTAACCTTCATTACCGGATGCTTGGATATAAATTTAGAAGCAAGAGCAGCCTGGTGTATTATATAATGCAAGGTATAAACCTCAATTTAATTTTTTTTCATCTGGCCTACAAATCCATCACATTTGCCTGTCATAGTGTTCGCACCATCCGGACAAACTCCGGCTAATCTGTTAGAATCAACAACCGAAAGAAGTTTTTCGTTGACGACATCGAACAATAATTTGCCTGTTACATTGCCATAAAATGTTTCAACAGAATATATTGACTCGAAAACATTGTAATCTGAATCAACGCATCAAATGCAGATTACAAGTTGACAAAGGTCATTAATATCGGTGCTCTCATCAATACAGAATGAAAAAAAATTCGAAATTTTTTAATTTTTCCCTTAATGCCGATTCCACAATAGCACCCAAATAAAGAGAACGTCTGGTTATACTATTGCGGGCCAAAGGTAATTTTTCAATAAAATTAGTTTTATAATGAAGTTTTCCAAAAACTTTAATCAATATATTTTTGACAAATGGCCCATCTGAAAATGGCCTTCCCTTTTTTACAATATCTAAACTTATTAAGTTAGATAAACCCATTTTTAAATTCTCGTCCACCATATCTTCATCATTTTCTTTAGATTGATATACCCATTCCTTCAACTTTTCAATAAAAATTTTCTTATAAATTTTAAATTGTTTTTCTTTTTCTTCCCCCTACAAATAATTCATGTCTTTGTGAACATCTTCAAAATGTTTTTTAAATTATATTTCTTAGTTTTTTTAAATGTCTTATGACAAATAAGACATTGCATGTCATCAAAAGCATTTTGTATCATAAAATACTTTTCGGCTGACATCATTAATATATCGCAATAATTTCAATATATGCGTTCACTGACAGCAGTCTCGATGACGATTAAAATGTAAAATAAGACACAGAAGTTCTGCAAGTGTAGTTTGTCTCTCCAACTCAACATGCTGATGCCCTATTGGTTGATTAACGATCAAACAAAAGAGCGTAAGTATACGTGTGAGTTTAATTTGCTGATATCAGCCACTACTGGGCATCTTTGATCTAACCCATTTGGTCTTATTCTTTATTTCTTTCCCCTAACCCTTCTCATACTTATATAAATTCTCAATCTCTGAGAATTTATGCAAGCAATAAAGAACTCCTCCAATCCCCTCAGGAATTCTTGCGCAATACCCAGCGATTTAAATACAGTCCACATCATCCACAACTCCAAGAGACTATCGCATATTGTCTCTCGCCTACTCATTTCACTCGATATTTACTCACCAACAAAATACACTCGACCAAAATTACGAAATTCACAAAATTGAAAATTCACAAAATTGAGTGTGCTACTCTCACTAAGATCCATATTTGGCATTCCAGTCACCAACAAATTTACAATAAAACTGATAGAAGATTTAGAACAATGGGTACAAACATTAAATGACATCTCGAAGCGATTCAAAATCGATTTTTTTGGAATAAATTCTGTAAATTTTGAACGGAAAGCGATGTCGTGATAAAATATCACATGCTTATGTGATAATTCTCGAGTTTGAAATCCTAGTGGGTGTGGGGGCTACTAGGCAACCCCTAAAGTTTTTGACCATGTCAACAATTTAATTGAGTGCCAAAAGTCCAATTACAAACCGATTGCAAGAAAATTTTTTTTCGTGGTGATAATGTGAATACCCACAAACATGCTTAGATGTGTGGGTTATCTCATTGTTTACGAGATATTCGAGTTACATATATCCGTTCTTAATAGGTCGTCTTTTACAATCTCAGTAAAGGCCGTTTGGCCAGAGTCCTCTGTGGACACAGTCATCGGGTGTTCGAAGCCTCTTCTCAGCTTGATTCAAAGTGGAAGCCGTGGTAACTTCTTCAATGACATTACGAGTCCATTTGAGAGAACATGTTTTACTGCTTGTGTCAGTCACCCACAATTTGAATGGGTGAAAATATTTAATTAATTTACGTACTAGGTAACTGTTCTGCCACATTTCAAAATACGTGTCTACGATATTTAACACACAGATCTGTAATACACCTTGATACTGTTCTGTTAAGAACACTGTGGGTCATCTACCGATTCTCTAATCAGGTATATTTCACTAATGAAAGGGAATTGGAAATAATTTTGCAGAAGGCAGACGTGTTTTTTTCTGTTAAAAAATAAATAAAATATTTTCTTGCTTTCAAACAGAAGATATATCCTATATACATATATTCAAGTCGACGGGGAAATAAACGGGTGTTGCAGCATGGATGAGCTGCCGCGATGTTCGAAATCTTCACTGAAAAAGCCTCCAGATAAACCTAAAACAAATCCCGAGAACTATAGCTCAGAACCAACTGCGATTAGACAGCGCGGATCGGTTGATCAGAATATGGACGATTTCGATGACCTGGATCAGTTGTCAGTGGATAGTACCATTGATGGGAACATTATTTCCGCAGAAACAGAAAAATCCGGCCTAGAAGGGTATACAACGATCCAACGGAAGAGAAAACGACTAAACTCAACTGTCAAGTTTGATTTACCCCAGCTCAATCCAATAAATGGTAATGTAGATAACTCCAATCGTTACTCGCTGTTAGGTAACTTGGACATTGAATCTCATAATACGGATACATCATCTAAAAAAGAGGGACAAAAGGCATCTGGAAAGATTAACCGATTTTGTCCACCAATATTCCTTTTTAATGTGAACATTCAACATTTAGTTGATCAGCTTAACCCTGCTGTTAGATTAGGACCATTTGGTCCAAATTTTTTCTGTTTTCCCTTGTAACTTTGGAACGGTGATATATACTGACTAAATTTTTCTGCTAATGGGGTCTTTTAATAAAACAATGTTATGTGCGAAAATTAAATTTTCTAACTTTATTCAGGACTGAGAAAAATACAAAATGACGAATCTTAGATTAGAGGACCATTTGGTCAATAGTACATTTTTTCATTACCAAGCGAATGTAAATTCATGTCAAATATTTAGAAGATGTTTTTGATATGTCAAATACTTGCTTTAGAAATTATTGAACCAAAATAGTTACAAAGGATAAGATAAAATTATTATTTTGGATGAAAATTCCAGTATGGACCAAATGGTCCCTCAATCTAAGATTCGTAAGTTTTTTCATTACCAAGCGAATGTAAATTCATGTCAAATATTTAGAAGATGTTTTTGATATGTTAGCGGATGTTTTTGATATGTCAAATACTTGCTTTAGAAATTTTTGAACCAAAATAGTTACAAAGAATAAGATAAAATTATTATTTTGGATGAAAATTGCAGTATGGACCAAATGGTCCCTCAATCTAAGATTCGTAAGTTTTTTCTAATCTAACAGCAGGGTTAAATCGAGGAATATCTCTTTTAAAATCGTGAACAAGACTCGAAACAAAAGTAAATTGTACTTAGCGATGTTGCTGCTCACACTGAGATGATGATGTTGTTAAAGGAAAAAGAGATAGACTCATATACGTATACTCCAAGGGAACTTAAGCGTAAATCAATAGTATTAAGAGGCTTATATCATAAAACGGATTGTGATGACATTAGAAAAGAATTAGATTTGTTAGCTCCTGATCATGTTGATTCTGTTTCTAAATTTAAAACTAATTATTCGAAGAAAAATAGCTTTGATACCGGTTTATTTTTAATCACGTTAGTGGCGCGCAAGAAAGCCACGGAAATTAACCATTTAAAATGTTTGCTTAATCAGGTCGTGTCTTGGGAAAACCCGCATTCAAACCAGAAAGAAGTTCAATGCTGGCGATGTCAACATTGGGGTCACTTTTCCAGGAATTGTAATAGGGAGTTTGCTTGTGTCAAATGTGACAAAGTTCATAGTCCTGGAAAGTGTGCTCTGATTCGTTCTGATGCATCACAGCCTTATTGCATTAATTGTAATACTTTTGGTCACCCTGCCAGTTGGAAAGGTTATTCAGCATTCAAAAAGTTTGTAGATGATAAAAATACATTTGCTAAAAACAAGAAACTTAAAAATAAGACTGCATTGAAAAATGTTCAAAACAAGTTATCCACCTCTAATTTTATACATGACAAGACTTTTGCTAACCTTTTTAATGATAGCCCATCACTGTTAATAACTAATAACAAACCCTCCATCATTGTTGAGTTTATGGAAATCGCTAAAATATTTTGTGAAAACGAATCCTTGACTTTAGAAGACAGAATTAGAAACTTTATAAAAGATTATAAAAACTTTTCAAAATCTCAAGCAAAAGCTGTCTGTTTGGGCTTAATGCAAGAAATTGAAATTAAATATGGCCCATAGAAATATCGTTTGCATGACGTTTAATGTACGCTCCCTTATTGAGAGGAGTAGAAGATTGGAATTATCAGATATTCTGAAAGAAAATAATGTGGACTTTGCATTCATACAGGAGACTCATTTAAAGGATAGACATCGCGTTCATTGCGATGATTATACCTTTGTTAGAAATGATTGTGCGCAGGGTGTTGGAATTTTTATTAAAAAATCGGTGAAATTTTCAAGAATCGAAATTCCCAGTTTAAAGTTTCCAAATATTTTTTTGATTGTACACGTCAACATTAATGGCTCCATGGAGAAACTGCTCATCGGATCAGTATACATTCCTTGCAATTATATTCAATCACATATTCATAATGGACTATCAGTTTGGCATCAATTCACTAAAAAATTTAATGGTGCAATGATTGGTGGGGATTTTAACTCAAAAAATATATCTTGGGGAGATTCCACCAATAATACAAATGGTAATGCATTTAACAACTGGATTCAAAAAGATTCGATAAATCTAGTTAGAATTTCAGACACTGTTCCAACATACCGCAACGGCTCTTCCTTCCTGGATCATTTTTTAATTAGTCCAAATTTTATTGATAACATTAATCCCAATTATGAGATATCATGTCTGCCAAGTTTTTCTGATCATTATCCACTAAAATTAAGAGTTAAACTTGACTATTTCGATATTCCATTAAACTTGACTATTTCGATATTCCATCCTTTAAGAAAACAAATTGGGAGAATGTAAGAAGAGAGGTAATTGAATCCATTTCTTTGGATTTTCCGAATTCTCACAGGAATCTAACGAATGCCGAAATTAATGACTTTGTCGATCACTTTACATCTTCAGTGAACTTTGTCACCAACAAACATTCGGAGAAAATTATTCTTGGTCAAAGAAAGTTCAGTGTTTCCCGTAACACTAAAAATCTTTTTAGAATAAAGTACAGTTGGCAAAAGAATCTAAAAAAAATTCATCATAGAAATCTAAATCGAACTAATTGGGAATATTTACTGTTGTCTAAACAAATTGAGTTGCTTAATATTATTATAAAAAGGCAAGTTGAATTGGAACAGTGTAAAAGTTTCAGTGAAATGGTCGGAAATATTAACCAGAGCCAACAGCGCACAAACAAATCTATCGCATTATAGGGCACAGGAAAAAGTATCCGCTTAATGAAATATCAGTAGATGGAGTGGCCGTTGATGATGATATTGTAGGGCTGGAAAAGTTGCAAGAATATTTTACCGACATATACAGGGGCACAGTTCCAACTAGGGACATGTCTAATATAGATTCAACAATCCATGACACAATATCAGGAGTTCCGGATAACTTATACGATTTCTGTATTGATCTTTCAGCACTAAATTCACAGGGCAACGAAAATCTTATATCTGTTGAAGAAATACAATATCACTCTGGCTCATTAAACTGTAAAAAGTCGTGTGGTTTAGATGGAATATCCAATTATATAATCAAAAAATTACCCCAAAAAGCATTTGAATACCTTTGTATTTTATATAACAACTGCTTAAATAATTCGTACTTTCCAATTAATTGGAAGGTCTCTCAAATCTAGGTAAACTCTTTGAAAGACTTATTCGAGTGAAAATGGATATAGGAATGGAAAGTTACATCCCAGATCTTCAATTTGGCTTCAAAAAGTCACACTCTACAACAGATGCTCTGTTAAAGTTCCAAAATGATGTTGTTGTAAAATTACGACAGAAAGTCTGTACTGTTGCCATCTCGTTGGACATTGAGAAAGCCTTTGACCATACATGTCACAGGGGAATCCTTTATAAAATGATCCAAATTGGGTTTAAGCCGCATATGATCAAACTATTCAAAAGCTTTCTCTCCAACCGTAAATTTTGTGTAGAATTCAAGGAAATCATTTCGGATCAATCAAACATAAGCTGTGGAGTGGCCCAAGGTTCAATTTTGGCTCCTCATCTATTTAACATATTCATGTATGATTTCCCTCATACGACAGAAACGTCAACAGCTATTCTATATGCTGACGATGCCCTACTATTTTCACACAATGAGTATCCGATAAATGCACTAAGTCAAGTATCCAATCATTTAACAATCGTCAAAAATTATTATGATCATTGGAGTATAAAATTAAACGTGTCAAAATGCGAAGCAATATGCTTGAGGAATGCTTCGGGGAAATGCAGAAGTTTTGTTGTACCGGAAAGTAAAACATTACGACTTTATTTAAATGGTGTAGAGATACCTTTTAAAGAAAATATAAAATATCTAGGAGTAAATTTTAATATATTAATGTAATTCAATAGACATGCTAGAGAAGCATTACGAGAGCTTATATTCAATACCAGCTATACGCAGAAACACAATTTTTCAGGAGAAGGAAAAAACAGTTTATTTTCCGAACTCTCGAAGATTGAAGTAAATTTTCGTCTAGTATTTTTGTTAAATATTATTAGTGGGTACTGTATACAAAAATTATTTAAAGATTCAATCTTCGAGAGTTCGGAAAATAAACTGTTTTTTCCTTCTACTGAAAAACTGTGTTTTTGCGTATAGCTGGTATTGAATATAAGCTCTGGATTAGCAAAATCCTATAGAATATTAGGTTCGTTTTCAGGTATTTTGAGAAATAAAAATTTACCGATTAAAACTAAACTACTTTTATATAAAACTTGTATAAGGCCGGTACTATTATACGGATTCCCAATTTGGTTTTATATTTCTCCAACAGTGATGAAGGAGTTTGAGATTCTTGAGAGAAAGATAATTAGACACTGTATTGGGAAGTACTACATAACCCCGCAAAAACGTATTTCCAACATCAAAATTTATAGGGAGTCGGACATCACTCCTATAGCACTATATGCGTGTGACATTTTAAAGAAGTTTTTAGTCCGAGT
Organism: Phaonia tiefii; assembly: GCA_963931995.1. Lineage (NCBI taxonomy): Eukaryota > Metazoa > Arthropoda > Insecta > Diptera > Muscidae > Phaonia > Phaonia tiefii. The sequence goes on from OZ008368.1 coordinate 90,573,307, forward strand.
AGAATTACACCAGAATATTTACATTGGAAACATTCACAGGCAGCAAATAAGTTTCAGTTTTTCTAACACCAATTATTTGTCACCGATTGGCTATGCAAATGGACCGCAGCCAAATTTCGCACTAACCGCAGATTTACGACCACCATTTTTTGAGAAAACTCTCCCCGGTGCACACAGGGGTCAATCTATTGCCATTTTTCTTTTTTTTTTTAATTATTATTATTTTCTTTTTTTTACATTTAAGTTTTGTTCGATTTGATTTAGAATTAAGTTTATTTATACATATATAAACTAAGAGATTATACTCTCGATCAATGATAAGTCCCGGGAGCAAGGACGTTTTGGCTGTATGTTAGAGTAATAAATTTCGTTATTTAGGAGAATACAATATATTTTTGTTGTAAGCATGTTGCTATTAAATTTAATGTTATCAGGATATTACATTATAGTCTTAAGCTTTCGCAGTTAACGTTATAAAATTTTGTAATTTGTCCAAATTGTAATGAATTAGTTTTAAAGGCTCAATAAACATAAACTAAACGAAACTCACTAATGAAAACTGTTTATAGTCCAATGAGTCCAAATGAGTGTTAAGCCGAACATTTAACAGATATATCGATATGTGAAATAGTTTCAGTTTTAACAATTCAATATCTAATAGTATCAGTAAACGACAGTTAAATATTGAGTGCCCAACTAATCCAGACAATTTCTGTAATGTCTGCGGTATATAAAATGCTAAGAAGAATACACCTAAATTTAATAATATGGTAGAAGAAAACTATCTGCAATATTTAGGTTAAGCACCTCAAAGCAAAGTATTTTGTGTAGTTTGTGCCATGAAAATCTTATTCTTATTATATTGGGAGTGCATGGTACGTATTTTTTCAACAAATAATACTAACGTAACCTGGAATGAAACTATTTCCAATTTCTAGGCACTACGTGTTCTTTTTGGTACCATTGATTTAGAAATACCCATTTATCCATGAGATCGATTGCTAATTTTGTGTAACTAAAATGAGTGGCTTTGGAAACTGTATACGATGAAATGGCAAAAGTGTGATCTACCATATTTTTAGCACCACATTCTATCTCAGGCTGAACTGAATGATTGCGTGAGAGATTTGGTACTCACAAAAAATATATCTCGAACTGCTTGCATCTCGGATGAAACAACACAGATAGCATGTGATTTTGCAAGGACATACGAAGCGTAATTATGAAGTTTCCCGAAGTCATAGCAAGTCATCATACATACAGGGTGTTCCAAAAAAATTAAATGCGCGATAGCTTGGATCAATATGAATATTTTTTGTTCTAGCACCACTGTTCTAACCCCTACCGTCATGAGGACGTGGGTTCCATCCCTACCCTGACCACCTTAAATTTCTTTCCACGGCGGCCACCTCGCTTAGTGACGGCGACACTATCGAGTATTTAGCCATGATAAAGCTTCTCAAAATACCGTTCGGAAACGGTGTAAAACTGTAGGTCACAATCAGTGAGTGTAAAACTAGAACGCACACAGCTCACTGGCTGTGAGAAGCTCTCCCTAATCCCCTCGTGGAATGTAACGGGAAACCATTTATTTATTTATTTTAAAAGTAGTAAATTGTCATTCTCTATTGAATTGTCAAAATAAATTGGAAATATAATTTAATATCGCCAAATGAATTGATTTTATTGTAAACAGAAACAGAAATCCATAATATAATATCGCTGTGGTCAATTCCAGCAGTGCGGATGGTTTCCTATAGGACGTTTCGGGCGAGGACCATGTTGTGACACAAGTTTATCCACGTTTACTATTTTTTCGTTCCCGTTCATTATTGAAACTTGGTCCCTCAGAGCGAGTTTTTTTAATTCTGGTTAAACTCTCTTTTAGTAGTTTTACTATTAAAAAGTACGGGAACACAGCAAATGAGTGCAAAAAAAATTAATTTGTTTCGTTTTACAAATTCTTTGGGTGGCTATGGTGGGTGTCATACCGTAATAGTGAAATATTTATTTTACTTCTAATCAGAGAATTTGGTAAAACATAATACAAAATGCAATATGTTATCCTGGCTAAACCATTCGTCAATAATCGGTAACCCATCCTTTGGCTCTCAATGTTGATTATCATACAGCTGTGGACAGAGCCTGATTGCCATCTGTTGGAGACATATAATGAAAGATGCAGCGTCTATAGATTTATCCTGTATAAGGGCCTGATATTGTTGATAATGTGATGCACATTGCTTCAGCAACAATATGCATTGTTCGTGTTCAATGCTTTCGGTGATGCGTTTGTACAAACTAATGTCTTGTTGCCCCCATGCGGGGCTCGGTTTTATGGTAGGTTGACGTATATTGTTATATGGCGGTAGTTGAAATTGAGACCCTGTGGCTGAAGCTGATGAAGGCTGAGGTTGGTTGTCTTCTTGTTCCTTGTGGCATTTGTTTGTAAGCAAAGTGTTGCTTGTGCTCTACCTCGTAGTGTTTCCTTTAGTTAGCTTGAGGAGTTTGGCTGTATTTTTCGGTTTGGAACTTTGCGTGCTGATATTCGGTTTCAATCTTCTGGTATAGATATTCGTTAACTGAATCCATTTTCTTTGAATAGTTGTTAACACTTTGAGTGGTCAGTATTAACGTAATATTTTTAATTTTCCTTGACTTCTACCTAATACCAGTTTTACACATGTATACAAACCTTTTGTGGTTTCACCGACCACCCCCTCTTTCGAACACACTGATGTCTTGTTGGCGCCTTTTTTTGCGCTTTGTTTTATGATAGGTTGGCATACCTTATTAGGTGGTGCTAATTGAAATTAATGTTGAGACCCGCTGACTTAAGCTACGGGTTCTGTAGATTTTTGGTTATCATTATTTAACCAAGGTCTGAATAGAGGTTTGGTCTGTCTCCTCTTGGGTTGAGGTTGCTCGTCTTCTTGTTCCTTGTGCTCATTTGCCAGTATTGATTCCATCACGAATGTTGAAGCAAAGTCTTGCTTGTGCTCTAGATCCTTGTGCTTCCTTTTGTTCGCTTGATTATACTCTTGATATTTTTAAACTTTTACAACCTACATTTAAAAAGCTCTTTTGTGAGATTCGATTTCCTATAAATTGTATTATAAATTGCCTGTAATTTATAGTGTAAAAATTTTCGGTTTTGATTTCTTAAGTTAAATCGATGTCTGCATTTCCTAAACTAATAACAGTACAGTCATTCTCGTTTAATATTGGTATTATTACCCCGTCGTTTATTTGCGGCATTGCATTGTTTAGCGCTTGTTCACTATCAACTTTGGAAGTTAATAGAACCAACGGTCTTGTGACATGGCAAACTTTATTGCATGGTTGGACTGGCATGGAAGTTACTTGGTGCCAATGTTCACGGCACCATAGCCGTACTTATTTTATCTGCTTTGTTTCCGTAACATTTCGAAATGTTTATCTTTCGATTTGTTGGAAAAAATCTAATAGTTTGGCGAGCAGACAATTGTTTCTTTCGTATAGGTTTGTAGAGTGACAGCTGCGATGAGATGATACCTCATCATTCGTAGTTGCCAGACGTAAAGAGCAATTCGATTGTAACAATCCTGTACTGAAGAGTGGTGAAAAGGTACACCAGTTTGTCTGAAGGTACGTTTACACGCGACAGTTCGAGTCAGGACAGCTGGGTATATGTATTACTTGTCGGAAAGTTATAAAGAGTGTACAGATTTAAGCAACAGCCCATTTTGTCGTTTCGCGTAAATTTCATGCTGATTTTGTTTTGTTTAAATTTGACTAAAATTGGAACTAATCTTCTAAAAGATTACCAAAAGAAGAAGAAAAAATGAATTTGCGCAATTTCTACGCTCTTCTGCTATTATGTTTGCCTTATACCTCCAAATAACAATGAAGCTGATGTATTCGATCTACTCTGCAAAGTTACAAATGTAGACATATTTATATGTGTGTATTGTCAAACAATATTTCAATAAAATTTCCCAAAATCTCCGAGTAAGAATACATTTGCACATGTGGTGGTAAAATAGTCGGAGCAAAACTGACCAGAGTAAGGTTTTGGTGGTAGCGCATTTACGCCAAAGGATATTTTTTTCTTTGCTTTAACAGCGGTGCGGTTATTTTATTTTTTATGGTTTCGAATACTGAAAGGATATGTTCGATATCGACCCACATGACGACTAGTTGTACAATAATACTCGTCCAACTTATGCATAGTGTAAAGAGAACCTGTCATTATGCTTGATAACGAGAACTATGCTTGATTACGTGAACTATGCTTGATGACGTGGATATGCTTGATGACGTGGACCAATGAACACGAGCATCTGGCAGCTAAAAGCTAAGGGCGAATGGCTTAAAGACGGGGTTGATCAAAATAGGACTGTATCACATAGTTAGGTTACGAATCAGATCATTCAATTGGATTGCGTTCACGTGAGGTATAAGTCGTGTGGTAGCAAAAGATCTACCAAAAGTGTTTATAAGTGTATTGAATCAAGTTCCGGGTAAATTGATGTGAAATAGTGAAGTTTTTTTTTGAAGTGAAGTCTTTTTAATTTGTGCATACTAATTAATAGTTAACATAAATTTTAGAAACGAGAAGAAATTTTAAGGAAAGTCGAGAAAGTGCCGCGCAGATTTTAACCTTTGGCGTTTACAATTGCAAAGGGGAAATTAATAAACTGACGCTTAACCGTTTACGTAACTACGTCTGCGGAATAACTCTGCCATTAAAGTTTCCTTTTTTTATAAAGTTTTGTTTTTTTGTACTTTTGATAAAGGGATATACCAATTTGAATGAAAGCGCCATCTGTTGTCCCCGAAGGTTTTGCTTACTTACACATTGTGGAAGATAAGCATTTTTTGTGATAAGGTGAATTATCATCATAAGGTTCGAGTGCAGGATAGCGAAAGCCAACCGGAAAGGTAGTAGAGACATAATCCCCCTTAGTTGTGCAATTTGCCATCCACAAGAAAATTATATCAGCGGATATAAGGTAAGACAGTCCATTAAGAGTTGCCAAGGTCCGGCCAATATAAAGTGGCAGAAATAACAATTGTTTGGAAAAATCTAAATTTGAAATTCTGCACGCTGAGTGAATAAGTGGAGAATAGGATAAGATTGCGTAACGCGGAGAAATGTAACCTTAAAACGGTACACGACGCGTCCATATGAATTTGTCCCCTTAGACTTATGTATGTTGTAATTTCAAAAGTATGTGTCGTAGTTAAACTAATTATTCATGTGACGACTGAAGAAACTTGAAATTTGTAAAATTTGTAAAGAAAAAAAATTTGTTAAATTTGAAAAATTGAAAGAGAAAAAAAATTTAATTTAGTGAAAGTACATGATCTTCGTAATTCTGATACGAAAACTTGAAAATCTGAAGAGAAGAGTTAAAAAAAAAGTCTGAAAAATCTGTGAAGAAACCTGAAATTGTTGATTAAAAAAACTCCAAAGAAATTGAAAAAGAAAAGTCTGAAAGAAAAAAATAGAATTAAGTTAAAAAAACTATTACTATAAAAGGAAATACGCTGTAAAAACGAATAAAATAATTATATAGGATAACTTTAGATTTTTGCTTAAGAAAAAAAAAACTTAAAAACGAGAAGATTGAAAACGTAGAGAAAAACGTATATAACAAACCTTTTTTTTTTGTAAACGGAATAATATTTAAGTTGAGCTCAATTTTTGTTTATTTCACTACAAAGAAAAAAAGCCTCATATATAGTTGGTTAAATAATGCACCATATTTGAAAATTGTTTCTAAATTTAATAATGTCTGAAAAAAAAATAAAACTAAATTGACAATAAAAAAAAATACAGAAAAAAACTTCAAAAATAGAAGAGATGCTATAAATTATAATAAATTATTCAACCAATTATACATAAATTAGAGATAAATAAAATCATATTATAAGTTGTTTTGTATTTATTGGTCGTTTGTAATTTATTGTATGTAGAAATTCATTGCTTAGTACAAAAATAAGTAATGTTCAGCGTCTTGTAAATTTTAATAAACTTGGATTTTTTTGTGAATCGTTAGACCGAATTAGTCATGTGTTGAGTTATATTTAAATAGGCTGAATATGTAACGGCTGGTTAGAGTTACGGTGTAATTCCAGTTTGGGGTATCAACCTAGAACTCAGAGGCGAAGTTGATACCATGGATGACTGCAAAAGTCATACAGGGGTGGGCCGCCTGAAGGACATATCATCCGGATCCTTCTCCGATCTGCAAATCCCGGTGTTATAAGGTATTTCAAAGATTTCGATGAACGTCCATATCCCTAACCTTTATTTCCATTAATTTCCTGTCTCCCTATATCCTTTGTTTCCAGTGTAGTTTAGTGTTTTGCTCTAATTCTTTTTTTTATGGCACGAGAAATTAAATGTAAACAGCCTAGTGGAAGAAGAACCCCCCATTTCCGGCGAGTTGAGCCGCAGCAGAGACCTCCGTGCCACTTCCACGACCGTCACCAAGAGGGTTGTTACAGTCTGGTGCAGCTTGTTAAGCTCATATTAGTGAGCTCTGTATTTGTTATCACTGCTGCCAATGCTGCGTCCATGCAGAAATTTGTCGTACATTCCTCGTATTGTAGTGACCGAATGCCCGTCTCCGCAAGTTGTGGTATAAATTGTCTTCTTTCCTCTTCCGAACAATTCGAATAATTCTGTCACATTTCCCACACAATATTCGGAGCTAATTTGTTTTGTTGGAATTGTCTGTCAAATCGATAATCTGAATGGAAAATACCGAATGTTTGTGCTCAATATTTAAATTTTGAGGTTTTAAACGGGATTTGTTGGCAAATATTTGCATGCACTTTTTTTTCTCAAATTTTCTTTTGAATCCAGTGTGTATTCTGCGAATAAATCTTCGGTTTCCAATATTTTTATTGAATTTTTTTATTTGCTTTGAATTGAATTGCTTATTTTTAACGTAGTTGGTTTTTTGAATTCTTTTTTATTACAAACTTTAAAATAAATTTGTGCAACTTGTGATTTCGTGCGTGAATGTGTTAATTTTACAAATGCCATAAGCGTTTGTATTTTGAAAAAACGATTCGATGCGTGCATTGCTTATCCTTGTTTGTCAGTGTTTTCAACTAAGTGACTCATTAGATTTGTCCATAGTGGAAGGAATATTCAATATTTTTTTAACTATTTCCAACATAGTTGGATTATAAAACACATTGGTATCAATTATCACCTATCAGATATGAAGACGGAACTCCAATAGACTCCATTTATACTAATATTTTCTTCCAAATGAAAGGTGGGAAGAGACATAAATTTTTGCACTATCCGTCTTTGACCATATTTGATGGCCTTGTGGATAAGGAATCTGGGATATGACCCAAGTACCATCTATCAGATATGAATATGGGCGTGCAATAGAGACCATTCATACCAATATTTTCTTCCACATAATCGGTGGGAAAAAGATATATAAATTTTTATATTCTCGTTTTCTGACCATATGTGAAGGTTTGTGGAATATAATATCCTGGCTAAACCAATCGTCGTTGGGCTCTCAATGTTGATTACCATACAGCATTCTGTGTGAGTGATATTGTGGATAATTTGGTGCACATTGCTTCGGCAACAATATGCGTTGTTCGTGTTGAATGCGTTCGGTGATGCTTTTATATAAACTTTTGTCTTGTTGTTGTCAAGCATGCGGAGCTTGGTTTTATGGTAGGTTGACGTATCTTGTTATGTACTGGCAATTGAAATTGAGACCCTGTGGCTGAAGCTGAGGGTTCTGTAGATTTTTGGTTATCATTATTTAACATAGGTCTGAATAGAGGTTTGGTTTGTCTCCTCTTTCGCTGAAGTTGCTCGTATTATTGTCCCTTGTGGGCATTTGCCCGCATAGATTCTACCGCGAATGTTGAAGAAAGTCTTGATTGTGCTCTAAATCGTCGTGTTTCCTTTTGTTCGCTTGAGTGCCATGGGTATTGGGGCTGTATTTTTCCGCTTGGAACTGTTGGTTTCAATCTTCTAGTATTTATATGCGTTAACTGAAGAAATTTTTTTAATAGTTGCTAATAATAGTTGTTCGCTAATAGTTGTTCCCTGATTTGCGTAATATTTGTAAGCTTCCTTGATTTCTACCTAGTACCAATTTTACACCTGTTGTTTGTATACCTGTTTCGGTTGCTTCCGTTTGCGAACACGAACTGGGGCCACTATGTCTGGGCCCACTCACTGTTGCCCAGGCACTTTAACGTCCGGCGTACTTCGGTCACTTGGCGTTGTTGTTGGACGGGAATTTTCTCAGGACGGGAATTTTCTCATCATTATTTAACCAAGGTCTGAATAGAGGTTTGGATTAACTCCTCTTTCACTGAGGATGTTCTACTTCTTGTTTCTTGTGGGTATTTACCAGAATAGATTCCATCGCGAATGTTGAAGCAAAGTCTTGCTTGTGATGTAGATCGTCGTTTCCTTTTGTTCGCTTGATTATACTCTTCATATGTTTTATCTTTTACAACCTAAATTTAAAAAGCTCTTTTGTGTGATTCTATTTGCTTTAAATTGTATTATAAATTGCCTGTAATTTATAGTGTAAAAATTTTCGGTTTTGATTTCTTAAATTAAATCGATGTATGCATTTCCTAAACTAATAACCCTACAGTGATTATTGTTCAATATTGGTATTATTATCCCGTCCTTTATTTCGGGCATTGCATTGGAAGTTAATAGTGTAATGTGTGTGTTCAAGGTAAAATCCTTGTACGCAAATGAATAATCCCCACTGTCACAGCAAAGCGCACATTACTACTCCTGGCGCCACAGGCTGCCAATTATGTAATGTACCCTGAACTCATTGGATTGATTCCCCCAGATGATTGCGCGACTAGAGCTCGCCGGACGGAGTGGTTGTTGTTGATCCTTTCTTATTGCGAAGAGACATTCACAAAATCATGCCAGCTAGGCGTCGGTGACCCACCGGAGCCATAAAGAAAACGTGAAGATTTAAAAGGAAAAAAGGAATATACCGAAATATGGAGCCCTCCACAATAATACCTGGTTTCATAATAGGAATCAAACAACTCCCTTGAACTTCCAGGGTCGATTGGTGATACGACTTCGGCGTCTCTACCCTCCCTTTGAGGATACTTAAAACCTTCCTTTACATCCGTAGCCTTAATTTTAGGATGTCCCAACTCGATGAATTTTGTTTGGGGTTACACACTTACTTTCTTGTTACGCCATTACCTACCTGTTATCCTATCTTTATGCCATCTTGAAATAAGATTTTCAATCGTTTCAAGTCGTTTCAAAATTACAAAAATTCCATAATTTTATTGTCATTTAGCCTTATTACTTTTCTTACATTACTTCTTTAGTTAATAATTCGTTTAATCAGTGAAACTCCTTTCATGAAAGAAAATTATAAGAAAATCGTATATTCCATAAATTTTCACCTATGCGAGGGTTGATATCTCTAGCCGACCTATGAAATTCATATTACTACTACCTTGGGACCAAATCACCGTCACTTTTCTTTCAATCTGGTTTTACTTGATTAATAATTTATAACTTTCAATAAAAATGTACTTTATAATTTATAACTACTAGACCTGGCGCAGCTAGTATGGGGTTTTTTTTTTGGAATTTTGAATGTGGGTAGCGATGAAAATATGCGATTTGATGCCAAAAATGATGTAGCAAATTTTAAGCCTGATCGGATGGTGCCAACCCGTGCCATAATGAGGTCAAAGGTCCTGTCCGTCTGTCTGTCTTCCGAAAAAATTTTGGATTGATTTTTAACCCTTTTCCCGTAATCCAATCGAGCTGAAACTTTGCAGGCAGACTAGTTGCGATAACGAAAATGTACTGTCAAAGTTTCAGATCGCTAGGACCACGTTGTATGGTACCTCCCATACAAAACCACCAAAATACACTCTTTTTTGCATTTATCAATTTTTTTAATAAGAAATACTATAAATATAATGTTTTTTCTTTAATTTTTTTTTTTTTAATTGAGCTCTAAGTTGCAAAAATGTATGGGGTTTCAGCTACAAATTTATAGGAAGGCAAAAATATTTATTAAAAAATGCTAGTTATATTTATCCAACAACTATTCCTGAAGAAACGGTAAAATTTGTTGTTCGTCGCTGTTTTGAAACTGCCTCAAAATTCCTACGCTTTGAGCTGTTGACAACAGCATATTAGTCTCAAAGTACCGTTTTTCAGCTCTGCTACTGAAACTGCCTGAAAATTCCTACGCTTTGAGCTGTTGACAACAGCATATTTGTCTAAAAGTACCGTTTCTCAACTCTGCTACTGAGCACATGGTACTGCTGTGTTCATATGAATTTGTAAAGTTTTGTCATTGCAAATTTAAATGTTGTTGAGAAAGGTTTAGCTTATTGTAAAATAAAAAACTTTGTTAATTTTTGTAATTCAATGGCTCAGAAGACAAATTCACCGTTGAAACGGCTTCGATCTGCTGACATAAATGTGTACTTGATTGGTAAATGTGAACCCAAAATAGTTGGTGTGAAATTGCCATCAAAACAGCAAGTGCTTCAGTGTTTTTTTATAATGTACGTTGTGAAAATAAAACAGTTAAAGAAAGTGCAAGATTGGTGTTGGATGAAATATTGCCTTTTTGGGAAAAAGCTAGAATCCCAACGCCAGATCAAAGAACATGTGCTGCAAAAGTCATTAAACTTTATGAAGAGTGGAGAACAGTCCAAAAAGTATGTAAATCTCCGTTCCCGAGTTATCGCAAAAAAGAAAATGACTTTAAGGAAAATTTAAACAATTTATTTGACATTGCCCACGTTGACGCTCTCAAGCTTATAAGTATACCGGAAGATAGAGACCTCTTAACGAAGCAGCGAGAAAATGGGCGTGTTGGTAGCATGACTTGTGTCGATCAAAATGTCACAAATAAATAAAAAAGGAAGGCACAAAGATTGGAAGCTGAAAAACGTCGAAAAGAAAATTATGAAGACAAAAAGGGAACTTCAGGTAATTATAATGTAGTATTTGACGCTCAATATCTATTTTACTTTGTTGTGGACTTAATTTCATGCACAGACTTGCCTATGGACTATGTTGAACTTGAGAGTGATGAATCAGCAGATGATGTGTAGGCGATGGATGTAAAACAGACTGATAACATTCCAAGTTGCTCCAATAAGCCGAATCGAAAACGTGGAAAGAAGAATTTTATAGACGATAGAATGCTAGCTTGTATGGATGCTGGCAATATGTCATCTCCATTTGCTATACATTTCATCAGTGCAACTGCCAAAGCGTTGGGTCACAATATTGTGGATCTTGTTCTGAATTGCACAAGTTTGCGTTTACAACGTAAAAAATATCGTCGGCGCCATGGCAAAGAAATTATTGAAAATTTCAAGGTAAGTTGTTTTTATTTGGCCACGTTATAAGTTTTTCTTTGAGCTTAAGTTTTTTAGATCCCTGAAACATTTGTCTTGCATTGGGGCGGAAAGCTACTTCCCGCAATTACTGGAAAAGATAAAGTTGATCGCCTGGCTATTGTGCTCACGTCGGAGAACGTTGAAAAATTGATAGCTATCCCCATCATTGAAGATGGAATTGGTGCTACAGTCGCTCAATCAGTCTACGACTATTTGCTACGAATGAACATGCTGAATTCATTAGAAATGATATGTTTTGACACAACTGCTGCAAATACTGGCCCTCATAGTGGTGCTGGAACTTTATTGGAACGCAAACTGGAACGCAGCTTATTGTGGTTACCATGTCGCCACCATATTGCAGAAATTCTCTTAAGAGCTGTATTTGAGATCAATTTCGGAAAATCAAGTGGCCCAGAGGTGGTGATTTTTGAACGTTTTGCACGGGATTGGAGCACATTTAATTCAAAGGGATATAGCACTTGTATGCAGGATGAACAAGTTTTGAGTGTCATATCTGTCGAGGAACGCGAAACAATCAAGAACTTTTGTGTTGAGTATTTAACGAAAGTCCACATTCGGCATGATTATAGAGAACTTCTACAACTTGCATTTATTTTTCTTGGTGGTAGCATTCCCAATTTCACATTTCGTGCACCTGGAGCGACGTCTCATGCAAGATTCATGTCCAAGGCCATATATATTCTCTTAAAATGTATAATTTTAACGCACAGTTTAACATTTCTGCGAGTCAGTTGAATGGAATTCGTAATATGTGCATTTTCTTAGTAAGTCTCTATACCGCAAATGCAGTTCAAGCACCAAATAGCGATATGCAACTGATAAAAGGGATTATTGGCTATTATGATAAAAAAAATATCAATAGTGCTATTGGAAAAAATTCGGAACCATCTGTGGTACTTATCAGAGGAAGCAGTTGCACTTGCCTTTTTTGATCCAAATGTAGACGCAGAAATAAAGAAAAAGATGGTCTTTGCGTTGCAACTAGAGTCCGATATAGACAATCATATCAGTTATGATGTTGATATTTTCCTTTCTAAAAAAGTGTGTGTAAGCGTTGATGACATACAGTTATTCACATCCAAGAATTGAAGCTCTTTTGTGACTACCAAAACAAAAAATTTTTTTTCTCGTTTGGAAATTTCTATGGATTTCTTACGCTTTGATCCGTCAAATTGGCCTAACAACGAAGCATTTTGTAAAGGAGAACAGATTGTCAAATGTATTACTGTTGTGAATGATGCCGCCGAAAGAAAAGTCAAACTAGTAACTGACTTTAACACATGCTTAACACACAACGAAGAAGAAAAACAGTACTTGTTACACATTGTAGAGGGCTACCGAAAGGATTTCCCAGCCTATACAAAATCCTCATTGATTTAAAATAAAAATAAAAAGCCTTTAAAAATAAAAATTAAAGAAAAAACATTATATTTAAGTTAAAACAAATGAACTCGACGAAAAAAATTACACAATTTGGCTTGACCCCTTTCGATTTTGATGAAATTTGGTGAGTATGTAGTTCTTTATAAGAAAAAAATGTGTGCCAATTTATATATGAGACTCGATCGAATTTTTTTTTTTTATTTTGGTTTTGGTTTTTTTGTCTATTTTATCTTTAAACAAACGTTCGTGAAAAGTTAAAAAAAAAAAGTTTAAAAAAAAATTTTTGTATGGGAGGTACAATAGGTCGTGGCCCTAGGGATCTGAAATTTTATTAGTTTATTTTTATTTTCGCCAATAGTCTGCCTGCAAAGTTTCAGCTCGATTGGATTACGGGAAAAGGGTTAAAAATCAATCCAAAATTTTTTCGGCAGACGGACAGGACCTTTGACCTCATTATGGCACGGGTTGGCACCATCAGATCAGCCTGAAAATTTGCTACATCATTTTTGGCATCCAATCGCATATTTTCATCGCTACCCACATTCAAAATTCCAAAAAAATTTTTAACGCCAGGTCTAATAACTACCCTGAAATGCTTCCCTAATAAAACAACAACAATAATAATAAAACCCCTATTCTGAAACTTATTACTTCCTACCTTATACAATAATTGACCTAAATGTATTATAATTCATTCCAAAAATATTTCGCTACTAATAAAAAACTACTAACCTCAATCTTACTAAATCTACCTCGTATAAAAACTTTCTCCTAAATCTAATATGATTCATGCAAAAATATTTCTCGACAACCAATAATGATAACTCCTAGCCTCAAACTTATTAAACCGTATAATTATTTTCTCCTAAATCTAATATGATTCATGCAAATATATTTGTCTACAACCAATAATAATATAAACTCCAAGCTTCAAATTTATCAAACCTACTTCGTATAATTCCCTAACTGTTTACAAACATTATTACGTAAAAACAATACATATGTGACCTGGTCTACGAAAAGGGAGCTTACGTGCGAAAACTAGTTTTCTGTGAAAAAGCTGTTAAAAGTAAGCAACTCGTTTCGTCAGTTTCTCATTATCTCGTTAATTGTTCTCCGCGCCGGACGTCCAGCAAGTGTTGTTGTTGGTCCAGTAAGTGTTGTTGTTGGTCCAGTAAGTGTTGTTGTTGGTCGGAATATTATTATAGTTCATCGTGTAAGTTGCTAGTGTGGAACATTTAAAAAAGTAACACTGAAGAAGTCATATTTTTACTCTTCTTTCTCTACATTTTTAGTACACTTCTAAACAAGTTAGGATTTTCTGCTTTTCACCACGTGAAAAAGCATCTCATTTTCCATCCGAATCAACCAAAAAGTGAAAATTGATTTTTTGACACCTAAGCCCCCTTTCCGTAGACCAGGTCACATATATGAATCACTATACTATGTAAATCCACATTCGCTGCACTGGTAAGTAGCAAACTATTCTCTCTTACTGAGAACTGCGATTATTACTCTCTTTCGAAAACTAAACGACGGCACATCTATGTATACATATGTATGCATAAAAATTTACACATGTATGTCGATATAAATATATGTTGGTACATACCCAGCGGCGGAAGTCGCAAGGCCTTCCACAAATAAGGCATGCGGAATGGTTCTTTTGTAATGCCTTCCTAAAATAAGGCCTGTGGAATGCATGTTTTTTTTTTTATCAGATATAACCAAGAAGAAGATTTTTAAAATTTTGAGAAATTTCTTTTCCGATTCTTTTTAACCGTAATTTAATTGGAAAATTTCACACAAATATTAAAATTATATTGTAGGGTTTTTTTAACATTTATACGAGTCATATACAGGGTGATTCAGAAAGTTCCGGACAAATTTCTCCAGCGAATTCCTTGGCTCATTTCATGAAGAAAAGTCCACTAGGATCATGTCCCAAAGTGCAAGGGTGCGAAATGGCAGCGGGTTCAAAATTTTCGGATTGGTGGTCGGAGGGTAGTAGGGTAAAGTTGCTAGCTTCTGAGTCAGTAGTCGGATTTTTTGTTTTTGGACTTGTTGGAAAGGTCTTTAAGAGGCCTTTCAGAAATCGCCGAGATACAGAGCTTTCGGAAAATGGAAACAAAAATTCGCATAACCTCAATTTGCTCTTACCTTTCCAAAATGACCTAAACGAAGCCCAGAGGTCTTACCGTTCCAAAGTTATGACCATTTCACTGAAATTCAAAAATTTTTGTTTTTGTTTTTGGAAGCGAAATAACAGCAGACATTTATTTGTTTTTGTAAATTAAAATCTTAGCAACTTTACCCCCGACCGCCAATCCTAAAATTTTGAACCCGCTGCCATTTCGAACCCTTGCATTTTCGGACATAAGTAGTCCTAGTGGAATTTTCTTCATGAAATGAGCCAAGGAATACGTTGGAGAAATTTGTCCGGAACTTCCTGAATCACCCTGTATAGGATACTGTTGGAGATTTATCCTATTTTATTATGTAATTTGTTATAAGTTTGTTAATTGCTTTCAATTGTACATTAATTTCTAAATCTTTATTAGTTATTATTCATATTTTTCACTTATCTATTTTATAACTTAATTTCTTATAAAACGTTTATATTTTGGGTCACCCTAACATTCAAATGTTCTTTTATGACATCGCAACAACAACAACATGCAATGTTGTTTACAACTTATTTTCGGTCCGCTTACTGCTGGTGTCTTGTCTTCATCAGTCGTCGGTCCGCTAACTGGTGCTGTTGTCTTGTTTCCACCAGTCTTCGGTCCCAGCCATCAGTTGGTTGTTCTGTCCGTCGATGCATGCATATGTATGTACATACGTTATTTATGCTTACGTATGTACGTATTTTATTTATTAAATAATAAAAGTGTGCCAAAGATTACAAAAAAAAAATAACCAAAAAGTTAGCAAAATGTACAAAAATATACCACAGATTGGAAGACAGACAGCAACCATATACGTGGCATCAAAACGTGCATAGGTTAGGTTGTGTTAATAAACATGGGTCCCCATTTCATCCCATTAAGGGATTGTGGAGAGCTTCTCACAACAATTGAGCTGTGTGCGTTCTAGTTTTTACACAGACCTACAGTTTTACACCGGTTCCGAACGGTATTTTGAGAAGTCTTTTCATGGCTAAGTACTCGATAGTGTCGCCATCACTAACCGAGGTTATGTTAAAGTTTATAAAAAGTTTAAAGGATGTACATAAAAGATTATGCACTTACCAAACAAAGTGTATAATGTGTGTCCAAATGTACAGACAGTATACAAAATAATGTACCAAAACGTATATATGGGGCGGTCCAAGTGAAAAAACCGATTTGATGAGGCTCATGTCTCCGATTTTGATAAAATTTGGTGGAAAGGAAGCTTATGCTAAAAGAAACTTAACCCCAAAATTTGAGCTTTTTCGGAGCTTTTTTGTGGGTTCTGTAAGCTTAAAAGTGCGAAATTGTAGATTCATTCATTTTCAAATATCTCGAAAATGGAAAATGATCAAGTTTTGAAATTTTCCACGAATATTTAGAACTAAATTGTCTTTTTAAAAAAATTTTTGAAAGAAAAAAATTCGAACGTTTTTTAAAAAAAAAATGATTTTTTTGAAAAAACTTATTGTAGCAAAAAACACCCATCCCTCGATTTTTTTTAAAAAAATATATGTTAAAGCAGCATCTTTTCCAAACATTTTGCGGGGTGGAGCTTGTCGATAGAGTGAAATATGAGGAAGTTATAGCCATTTATGTGAGGCAACCTCCAAAATATCAATATGAAAAAGTACGGCAAATTGCAAAAAAAAACATATTTTTGCTTTAAATTTAACAAAATAACTTTCTTCAGTTATTAAATGAAGTTCTAGAATTATTCAAAGACGTATTTTTAAAAATATTTGCATACTTTTTATTTTATTCAATCAATATATAACAAAAAAAAAGTAATTCATTTATTATTAAATTTAAAAGAAAAAAAACCATCGAATGGGTAACATTTTAATTATTATTAAAATAAAAAACTAAATAAACTAAACTTTGACGCTTTTTGAAATTGAATTTAAAGAAGTTGCTTTCACTTTGAGTTCTGAATCATTAATAGGAACTGCATAATGAAGTCCAAGTGTCCCTTTAATAGTTTTACACGTTTCAAATCTAGTCTTTAAATACTGTGCAGACAATTCATAATCTTCTGACGAGCAAAAAAAAACATTTACGTTTTTTAAATGCTCGTTTGCCCATTCATAAAGCTTTTCAGCCGTTAATATTTCATTTTTACTGCCTTGTTGCAGGCAGTATTGCCTTGCTAGCCGTTTGAGAGTGCCTCCTACACCATCGCAAGCACCTTTTCCGTGTGCAGTAGCAAAAAAGTTCCATTCGGCTAATATTGAAAAATCTTTGAAATGGTTTAACAAATTTACAAAGTTTTTCTTATTTTTGTACTGTTGCTCCATCAGAAAAGTACTTGATTTTTGTTACCGTGGTGAACTTCTCTTTTAAAAACTCAACCAGTTTTTGTTGGAACATGAAAACAGCGATAGTGTCATGTTCAAGGCAGTCAGATATTCCAACATACGAAACATGGTCCACTTTTGCGGTCTCTTGGTTCCAGAAATAAATTACCATTGGGTGGACTGTTGCTTGGTTGTTGTTCCAATGAAAGCCTTGAACAGCTTCCTGAACAACGAAGGCAAAATTTTCTGAAAAATCAAGAGTCACCACAAACTCTCCTGGTCTTAAGTTTTCTTTAGTGGTTTTGAAATACTGCGCTTGTTGTGTTGCAACGAAGTCATGAAAAAGAAGTTTATGCAGCTTTTCCACGAAACATGAAACAAACTCCTCCTTACTCTCTGTTAACGTTTTCAAAGTGCATCTGAATATTCCAAATAATGATAAAAAATTCCAAATTCAAAAATGGATATAAAAGGAGAAAAAACACAAAAATATTAACCTATCTGTGGCAATCCATTGTTTATATGTGATATCCTCAATTGGCTCATCATCAAAAGCTTCCATCAATTGATTTTGCATCACACTTTTGCTGGGACAGGATAAACATAACCTCTCATAGCATTTTTCTGTTGTAGCGGAGCAAATCAGTTGCTGAAGTATCATTTTATAAGCATTTTTCCCATTTATGGGAATTTCCCATGCTTTCATAACATGCCTTAAGTTAGACCCTGCAAATGTTTAATTTAAGTCATTTGATTGCTTTAAAATACTTTGATATAAGTCGTTTTACCTTCGATCATCAGCTTGACATTTTGATGTATAATGCATACGCAAACGGTATGGGTCCCAGAAGCTCCAGCCAAAACGCATTCTTGAGGGCGATATTCAGCAAATTTGGAAAAACTGGTTTTATGTTTTGGAAATTCAGATTTGAAAAGGCGATATAATTCCCGCAAGTTACAATATACCAGTCTTTTCTGTATTTTTTCTTTTTTTCCGTCACCTTTTTTTACTACAACAAAGTCCTTTATTCCAGGCAGCTCTCTTGAATTTTCATCGCTTAGATAAAATTTCTGAACCAAATCAACTGTTTCGGCTGCTATTTTGTTTCCTGTTTTCGGGTCGGGTACTGACAGAATGCCTTTTTCATTTTTTAGCTTATAACATTTCTTAGCAAAGGTATTGGAGCAGCCAAATGTTTTAATAACGTCGGCGACTTTAAAGTAACTAGGTAAAGCCGTCAAAATACGGCACTTATCATCTCTAAATTAAATCATAAATAATGCACTCTAATAATTTAAGCCTTTATCTTTAAAAATTACCTTGAAGTTTCTTTAGACTTAAACTTTTCTTTAAGCGTTGTGATAATTTCATCAAAAGCATTAACTTGATCATCTTTACTTGTAGAAATCTGCATATTGGAAATATCTTCAAACTTTCGTTTGATGGTCTTTTGAGCAGATTCTACTTTTTCCGTCATGTATATTTTTCTATTTAGTCTACGAAGAATAAATGAGCGAGATAGAATCAGCGACTACGAAAAAAGCTTTACTTATCTACATACCTTTCACAATCAATTTTACTTTCATCCAAAGAAATCAACGCCGTATTGAGCTTTTTTACCATTTCCTCTTCATCTGGCAAATCAAAGATTTTATCCTCTTCACCTTCCGAACTATTTGGCTTATATTCGCTAATCTCAATTCGACAATTCAAACAAACTACTGAATTCTCAGGAACAAATTTAAATTTCTTTTTATTTTCTGCAGAAATACTTCTAAATTCTTTAGTACCTTTAGAAGTATAAAAATATTAGAAGGTTAGCTCTGTAGATTTTAGACAAAAATTGCAAACATACGATTACTGCAAGTGCCAAAAGGATTCCAACAGGTTTCTTTCTTTGAATTACTCATTTTTGCCTCGGAATTGTACAAGGCTAATCAAAAAACAAGCTTAAAATGGAATATTTTTGTTTTTTTTTTCACTTTTTTTCACACGAAACAGTTAACTTTCACCACACATTTGTTGCACATTTTGACAGAACTTTGCCAGATACACAAATTAACGAATGAAAAAACCAAAACAAAAACAATAAATTTGTCACTCGTTGGTGTGAAAGCACAGAGCTCTTTTGTAAAAGCTGTACATTGTGCATGTGTCTTGGACATACCTCATTTAATAAAGTACTTTTTCATATTGATATTTTGGAGGTTGCCTCACATAAATGGCTATAACTTCCTCATATTTCACTCAATCGACAAGCTCCACCCCGCAAAATGTTTGGAAAAGATGCTGCTTTAACATATATTTTTTTAAAAAAAATCGAGGGATGGGTGTTTTTTGCTACAATAAGTTTTTTCAAAAAAATCATTTTTTTTTTAAAAAACGTTCGAATTTTTTTTCTTTCAAAAATTTTTTTAAAAAGACAATTTAGTTCTAAATATTCGTGGAAAATTTCAAAACTTGATCATTTTCCATTTTCGAGATATTTGAAAATGAATGAATCTACAATTTCGCACTTTTAAGCTTACAAAACCCACAAAAAAGCTCCGAAAAAGCTCAAATTTTGGGGTTAAGTTTCTTTTAGCATAAGCTTCCTTTCCACCAAATTTTATCAAAATCGGAGACATGAGCCTCATCAAATCGGTTTTTTCACTTGGACCGCCCCATATATATTGTACTACAAAAAGTACAAAAAAGGCATATAGAGTACCAAAATGGTTACCAAAACTGCATTTTGTAGCAACAAAAGTTCATAAAATCTGCCAAAAAAAAAACCAACAAGTACATAGTGTACCAAAAGAAGTGCAAAAAAATAACCAAAAATTAGTTTTTGCTGGTAAGTACAACGAAAAGTTGTTTTTGGTACCAACAAGGACCATAAAAAGTATGGAAAATTAAATAAGTCGCACCAAGAAGGAGCTTTTTGGTACCAAGAAAGTACGAAAATTACTTTTTGGTACTTTTAAGTACTGTTTTGGTAGCAAAAATTTACTTTTAGGTACTTATGTACTTTGTAACAAAAGTACCCTTTTGGTACTTTTCAATAAGTACATAAAAAGTGACTTTTTGTTACCAAGGAGTTAATAAATATATCTCACGAAGGAACTTTTCGGAATCAAACAGAACATGAAAAGTTTTTGGAAAATTTGTGGTCCATTTTATATAATTTTTAGTACTTATTACGTACCTTTTATCTACACTAAGTAGTTTTTGCTACATTTCGATACATTTTGTGTACTGTTTTTGGTACAGTATGTGCTTGTAGTACACTTTATATACTTTGCGGTACACTTAGCACACATAATGTGGTCTTTGGCAGCCTTAAAGTAGTTTTTGGTAAATTGTATCTACTACTTTTCGCTAGTCGTTATATAAGTTTGGTTTATTTTGTGTACTTTTTGAATATTTTCTGTAAATATTTAATGAACCGTATCTACCGTTTGCAACACTTTATGTACTTCCATGAGCTTGATATGTACTTTTAATTAATTGCAAATACCTTTCGGTACAAATTATGTTACTAACCGAGAACGCCGACCCTTATTAATTTATAGAATCCTTTTTCTCCTTCCTCTGAATATACATACATATGTTAATATGTTCTTTAATTTTTATTTTTAACTAGAGCGTTTTAAATCATCGCCCCACTTTGACCAAAGACATCATGCTGGAAAAAGTATCCTTGGTGCGAAGAAAAATATATACATGTATGTATGGTATATAAGAAATACCATAACATTTCGGCAACTGGCTGTTCTTTTTAATGTTGCCAAATCCACGGCTTGGATAGCAGTAAAACGGGCAACACAATTTGTTTGATCCAATCGTTGAAAAATTTGAGGCGAAAGCTGGAGTCCCCGGTGTCATAGGTGCAATAGACTGCACTCATGTCGTTATCAAGGCTCCAACAGTAAGTAAAGAGTCGTAATATGGTCGTGACCGCAACTACAGTATAGTGCTACAAGCTGTAGTTGGCACGGAGAAACGCTTTACTAGTACATGCTGTGGTGAGCCTGGTTCACTGCATGACAGTAGAGTGCTGAAAAGATCAGAATTATATCGTCGTTCTCAGGAACATAGAGAACAAATGTTTCCCAACGAAAAATTTTTGGTAGGTGACAGGGCGTACGCGTCAAGTAGCTGGATAGTTCCGCCATTCAAGGATAACGGATCATTGACCGAAGCGCAAAAACAATTTAATAAAAAAATATCAGTCACAAGGATTGTTGTGGAAAATGCCTACGGATTATTAAAGTCGCGCTTCAGAAGAGTCCTGCATTTTACAGAACAGACTGATCTAACAGTCATAAATAACTTAGTTATAAGCGCTTGCATTTTACACAACATCTGCATTACAATGGACGACATACATGAGCCTCCAAACGATGATAGCGAATATCGCAATGCTACAGAGGATTACCGTACCGAAGATGCACCACTGGAGTATAACGGTTCCGATGGACCCTTGAGAAGAAATATTTTGTTTTCGGATTTGCAAAGTCCAAATATAAATTAATTCATCGGGTAGCTTGTTAATTTTATGTCAATTCGTTTTTAATTTAATCTTTATGATAATGATTTACATTCAAATTAATTAATAAATACAAAATATTATTTATATCGCCATCATTTCAGATAGTATCTTACGCGAACAGATTTTTAAATATGTAATTATAAACTATCAATGACAAATGTGGTCAATTTTGTACCAAATAAAATTTACTGAAATAAAATTTATCTATTACATTTTTTTTATTAACTTTTGCCACTAAACATTTCCTTAAACTGTACTATAATCTACATATCGCATAAGTTAACATTTTCTAAAAGGTCACTATAAATTACATTTAAATATTCATATTGCACTTTAAAGTACCTTTTTGTAAAATGTATGCTTCATTGTAGTTTAAAGTACATTCCTCTACAATGTACGTTGAACTGAACTTTAAAGTACACTCTTGTAAAATGTACCTTGTATTGTAGTTTAAAGTACATTCTTGTGAAGTGCACCTTAAATTGAGCTTTAAAGTACATTTTTGTACAATGTACCTTAAAATGTACTTTAAAGTACATTCTTGTAAAATTGGCCTAATATTTTAGTTTTAGGTACATTCCTGGAAAGTGTACCTAAAATTGTACTTTAAAGTACATGCATATACAATTTACCTTAAATTGTACTTTAAAGTACATTTTTGTAGGATGTACCTTAAAATCTACTTTAAAGTACACTTGAAAATTTTACCTTGTATTGTAGGTTAACATACATCCTTGTTAAATGTACCTTAAATTGTGCTTTAAATTACGTTTTTTGTAGGATTTACCTTAAAATGTTCTTGAAAGTACATTCTTGGAAAAGTTATCAAAAATTGTAGTTTAAAGTGTACTCCTGGAATAGTGAACCTTAAAGTGTACTTTAACGAACACTCTTAATAGAATTATTCTTACCTTATATTGTACTTCAAACTACATTTCTGTACAATGTACCGTCAAATGTACTTTAAAGTACATTTTATTGAATGTACCTTAAATTCTAATTTAAAGTAGAACATTCTTGTAAAATTTACCTTAAATGGTACTTTAAAGTACAATTTTGTTGAATGTACCTAAATTGTAATTTAAAGTACACTCTTGAAATATATACCTTAAAATGTATTTTAAACTACATTCTTGTAAAATCTAACTTGAATTCTACTTTAAAGTAAATGTTTGCTCAATGTACCTTATATTTTAATTTAAAGTACATTGTTGTAAAATGTACTTTAAACTATACTTTACAGTACATTCTTGTACCTTAAATTTTACTTTCGTGTAAATTTTTGTACCTTTTGAGCAATTTTGTTCGTACATTACTGTACTTTGGGATAATTTTTGGTACGTAAAATGGGTTTCAAACCCATTTTTATGTCCACGCTTTTCCATTAGGCACATTCGATTACCTTTTCATTTTTAGTCTGCCGTAATACTTACCCGTGAACTTTTGCCGTAAAATGTAGTTAGAAGATCACTTTACTTTATAGCATCGAAAATACTTTATTGGTGCTTCTGTACAAATTCTTTTAAAAGTTCAATTTTTTTCTTCTAAATCAATTTTTTTCTAAATATTCACTAAAGTTTTGCACCATTTTAGTTAATATTTCTGTCTTCTCCTTAGATCTCTCTTCCTTTACAGCCAGTTTAGCTTTGTAGTACTCTTCCTTGTAGGATTTCCGTTTCCTCTTGCACTGATCTTCGGTTTCTACGTGAATGTTGCTACTCAGTGGAGGCTGAGAATATTCCTGGAGCAGTCCGAACCCAAATTCAAGGGTGAGAATGTTGGCAATTTCTGGACTTTCCCCGAGAATTTCTTCCATCTCCTGCATTAATGGAGAAGGACAAGGAGACGCACCCGTTTGTCTCTCATTACCTTTCGATGATTTGAATGCTGACAATAATGTGCGCATTTTCCCTTCTAGCATTGTAGAAGTCAACGAAGGATCCTGAAATCAATATTACTTTAATTATTTTATTCTACATTTCAAAATCAATGACCCACTTACCGCTAGCCCCTGAGAAATCACGTCTTCCAAAACATGGTCGTAGGCGAATTTCTTTTTCCTGCAGTGAAGACTCATTTTTCCGGGCGCTGAAGCATTTAAGAAATCCCAGAGTCTCCTCACGTGACCAGTTTTTCGCTTCCTGAAGAATAAATCTAAAAGTTATGTTTTGCTGTATAATTTAAACTAAACTTACGATTTTTCGCTACACATCAACCGTTTCTGTAATTTTTAAGACAACACCAAACAAATACGTTTTTTGTTCAAATCAAATATATTATATTTTTTCATATGTCATAAATTTTGTATTAGACATTTGTCAACATAAATTTTAAACTTGGTAACATTTTTCGTTTTGCTACCTTTTTAGGGGCCGTTCAAGTATTACTTAAGCATATTTATTACAATTATTAACAATTATTATTATACATACATATCATTCATTCCATGAGAAAACGCCACAAATCTGACCGAAGGTCTTCCGATTTTCTTCAAATTTTGCACGGAGAGACTCTATGGAGCCAAATAAACATTTCCGTTTTTAGATTTTTAAAATTGTTAAAGATCGCGATTTTATTAGCGTTTTTCATTTTTCAAAAAGTTAAAAAAATGGAAAAAGTAGTGAACTTTGAAGAGCCACATTTCCATAAGTGGACCGAATTTTTCAAAGATTTAAAAAGTTTCTGAAAGCTGTTTTTGTCTATTTTATGATTTGCAGTTTAAAAGTTACCACTATAAAAAAAAAATTGTATGCAAATGCAGTTTTAAAAAAACATTTTTGTAAAATTTAGAATAGTATTTATTAAATAAATGTTCTCTTTTTCTGGGACAAAGAGTTTTTCTATTTTTAATGATTTTTTAAAAAAAACATGTGAAATATTTCATATAAAAAGTTGTGCTACTTTTGCTTGTCACAGAATTGTACACAAATATGTACAAATGTGTACATAGGTGTGTATACCCGCTGAACACAATACATGATGAAATAGGGAAGAAGTATTTCATCATCCAATTCTAGTAGCATGTAGTTTCCTAGGAATAAGTATTTGGCATCAAAAAGTAAGCCTACTTACAAAAAAATCAAAAGAAAAACAATTTTTTTTCTGTACATTAGAATTTTTTGCAAAGTGCATCCAAAAATAGCATTTATATTACAAGTAATTGCATTCGCAATATTCTCAATCAGCATTATTTTAGAAAAACACACTTTAAATGACAACAATACCTTACAGTAACTTTTTAAATAATAGTAATGCGACAAAAATTGTTTAAAATAAAGCAATTCAAAGTTACATACCAAATAAATTTCTTTCATATTTTGTACAAACATTTTCAAAATCCTAAAAAAAATTAAATTTTATTTTTTTATATGAAAAATCAAGTAAGTCTTTTTTTAAAAAATCATTACAAATAGTAAGCTGCCTTGTCCCAAAAAAAGATTACTTGTATTTTTTATAAAAAATTCTGAATTTTGCAATGATGTTAAATTTTTTAAAATCATAGGGGGATCATAGTGGAAAATGCATTCAAAAAGTGCAGTTGCTATAAAAATGCATTTCTGAAATCAAGCCCTCATTTTTAGAGTACAGATTCTACAAATAGACAACCGTATCATTCAGAAACTTTTTAAATTTTTGAAATGGTCCGTCTACTTAAAAAAATATAGCTCTCCAAACTTCACGACTTTTTTCATTTTTTTAGGTTTTTCAAAAATGAAAAACGCAAATAAAATCGCGAGTTTTTTAAATTTCAAATATCTGATAATGGGATTCTCTTAATGGCTCCATAGAGTCTCTCTGTTGGAGGATGTGAATTCAGAAAATCACTTATTTTCAACTTTCTCTCATGGAATGAATGATATTTGTTTATTTGTATGTGGTTTTCCACAGTAGCACATAATTGATTTGACAATATAAGTTAACTTTAACAAAAACAAAATGCATGTTGTTCTTGCCCTACAACAGTAACAACAGCTACTGCGCTTCCATCATGCTGACGTTATCACCATCTTGACCCCCCACCACCCATGTCATCAAAAATAAGCAAAGATCCCCCGCCCCCCTATAGTGCTTACGTAATACTTGAACGGCCCCATAGTACTATACTTTACAACCTATCCCCGATAGCCGTAACAGGTAAAATTTTAAGTTGGGCGTGGTAAAACTTTCTAAGACAGATACATACATATAAATAAATATGTAGAAGTGGATAATGATTTTGTGATAAAATAAATTATTTTAATTTTATATTTGTTTAACAAAAATAAATTAAATTAAATGCCTTCTAAGGTCTTCCTCTTTGCATGCCGTCTAAGGCCTTCTTTATGTAATGGGCAAGGAAGGCCTTGCCTCCCAATCTCACGCAATGTTAAAAAGAAAGGAGGAGGTAATATGTAGGGAAAGCTTTCCGTATTTGAAGAAGGCCTGTTTGGTCATGATTTCAGGTATTCCAGGTCATGGGTATCTTCGTCGCCAGCTGTGCAATTATGTAAAGCGATCAGTGGCAATGACCATATGAGTATGTACGTATGTATGTGCAAATTCAAATATACCGACCTACGAGGGTGAGAAACACCTATGAGCAAAATATTAGCACTGGAAATTATTAGCTATCTTACTCTATGTTACTAAATATTGCGTATGTTTGCAGTCATGAACCGTTACGTTCATAAGTAGTTTTGTAATTACGAAACGTTTTTTTTACATATTTATGTTATGCGATTATTAGCCGGTGCTAGTTCTTAATTATCGGGTATAATTGACGCTAATCATGTTTGTTTGTTCTTGCGTTTGCTTTGCCTTTCTTTCAAACACTGGTATTTTACAATTAAATTTAATATTATTTGTTATATGTCTTAATGTAATGCTCTGACATGCCACTGATGCATTGTATTATAAGCTGGTCTAATCCATCGTGCCATGGATAAGCACTCAAGTGAATCTTCCGCCGTTATATTTGCTTACGGCTCGCGGAGTATGACCGTCAAGGGTAAAAAGGGAGGGAATCTGAGGACTTACCGGATTCCTGATGATTCTAGGTTAACCTGCTTCGTTGCTGCACGTTGCTCCGGGTAACTGTTACTTGAAATATGACCTCTGCTGTGCTATTTACTGTTGTAACGGCTGCATTGTTGCTGTTGTCTTTTGCTGCGTTGTTACTGTTGCCGATTTGTAAGTTAGATATTCGAGCAGGCTTGACTCTGGCGGCTCACTTTTCCCTTCACGCTGATTGGAACCTCCTCCCGTTGTCTCTCGCAATCGCTTCTCTCCAAGTGATGTATCCTGAGGGTCCGACAGTTGGATACTGGTTCCCCCGCCGGTTACGATTCCTGGACTTTCGACTTGTCTCTTCTCTTCTTTCTTTCCGAGTTCGACTTAGGCGAATTTATCGCACTTTGGCTGTGATCAACTACTTGTTGGCTCGTTATTATTTTCCGCTGCTTCCACTTGGGGGTATGAGCTTATTGATATTTCTCGCTATGGTTTTTTTCGATGATTTCCAATCTGCTCGATTCAATGGCTGTCGTCGAAAAAAAATTTTTTGGAGATGCCGGATATGCCTCGCCCAAAACGATCTGTCATGTAGGTGACAGCTCAGCGCCACCAACTTCGTTGTGGGTGTTGCCACACTAAGGCATTGCCAGGTACGCACATTGGGTGTTTTTTTTTATCGTATGGAGGTCGGTCAATACTGATATGCCATGGGGACTGAAGTTGCATTGCCTCGTAGGTGCACATGACAAACCCAACCATCCAGCCAACATCCGTGTTCAAGGATAGAAGGGAAAAACCGGCACCATAATTTCGGCTTCCCTCTGGTACTAACCTTGGCCTTCAGGAATGCCCGCGTTCGTAGGTGTTGCTTGTTGGTAACCAACTCCTGTTGGGTGTTATTGTTATTCACTAATAGTGGTCGGAGTGGGTTTATGTAGACTTACGGTGTCACTCGGCTACTTAGGGATTTCAGAAATCCGTTTCAAGATCTAGCCGGACGTATTCATGGGATCTTGCGTTGCGGCTGCCGCCGGCTGAAGTTTTCTTCGGCGACGTGGTAGTATAGCGTCCAGTCTTGCTTCCATGGCGGCTAGTTGTTCCTCGCTGGTCACTTCGACGGGCCAAGCCTCGCTGGATAACTTGGCCACAACGTGGCTACCGTCGATACGAATTGCTTCTACGCATCGCTTGTTCTGAAGCTGCGCACTGACCTTCTTATAGAACTCTGTCACCTTCAAAGAGTCTCGCATCTCCATTATTCTCCACGTCGGATGAGGATGATTTCCAAACTGAGCAAAATTTTGCTAGGAGCTCAAGCTTACCAGACACCCTGGTGAAATCCGCCAGGCCATAGAACCTGTTTCGTAAGCCAAAGAGCGGAGTGCCGAATTCTGGCAAACAACCCTAGCACGTGAAGTTTCGGATACACACCCTGTTCCATCCCCAAGCGTTCGGGATGTTCCTCTCCTGGAAGTTATCAGAGGCTGCTCGCAGACTGCGGTACTGCTTCTTGACCTGCTCCAACCGTTTTCCGCGCAGTTCTGCTTGTCACTGCAACTCCTTCTACCTGCGGAGTTGACGAACCTGGTTGTTCAGGTTAAAGCTCTTTTCGTGCATGGCTAAATAGTTCTGACGCCAGTGGTCGAGGTCGCTCAAAAGGCCTTGTTCTCGTAGCTCGAAATGCTCGTTTGCTACTCTTTACCGTTCTTGATCTAGTTGTTGACGCAGGCCGCTTCTTTCAGCTATCCACTCTAACTCGCGTGCGCGCAGTCTACCTATCTCTTCGGTCAAATCCTGCATGCCGAATGGTTCGGCAGGCTGCTCCGACGTTGGTGGACTAGGGTAGATCCATGTTATTCGCGGCGCTCTACACATCGGAATGTCGTGATGCTCGCCGGTCCATCCCCGAAGACACGGGCGGTGAAATACATGCCCACAACTGGTGATTACAGTTTCTTGCTCATCATTTACGTTGCTCATACAGATGCTGCAACTCATGTTCGTGGCTTGTGTGAAAGTTGGTGTGCAGATTTAAAAACTCCCGAGATTCTAATATGGTTGAAATGTTGATTTGACCTTCTTCTGAAATGAATCTAAAAAAGGCTTAATATTTATGGTCATTAAATACTAGTAAGTATCCACAACATCATTGTACTACCTCCAGTCAACGTGCTTAGACCAGACTGTCCGAGAT
The DNA here is from genome assembly GCA_963931995.1 of Phaonia tiefii. NCBI lineage: Eukaryota > Metazoa > Arthropoda > Insecta > Diptera > Muscidae > Phaonia > Phaonia tiefii. The sequence continues at coordinate 90,602,309 of OZ008368.1, forward strand.
TAAAAAAACCCCATTCCTACTGTCGTAGATCTTTCGCATGGAAAACTTCCAGAAATATACCCTGAAGTTCTTCTACTTCATACAAATTATTCCCTACTGGTTTCAAAATTTTGCAAAAATTTTAAATGAAATAAGTAAGTAAATACGAAAAATCACTCATTTCATTTCAAACTCTTTTCGTCCAGTATACGCACTGTATGTATGGCAATGATTCATTTGAACTAAATTCAAGCATACATAGATAAAGGAAATAATCGGTGTGAAGTTAACAAACTAAATTTGTTTGGGGGGAGAGAGAGACAAAATTGCGGGAGATTCTCTTTTCAGCATTGCCAGGCAATAATTTTTTAGATAGAGAACGGCCACATCAACAAAATCTTTCAACAATTTGTATACATATGGTACCTTTATTTACATTTGACATTTCTTCACAAAAAACAAACCAAATCCAGAGATAACAACCTAAATGCATGTGAGAGTGCAAATCAACACCCAAAATTTCAATTGAATTAAAAATAATATGTTATTAATTAAATAATTTGTAAAAACATTATTTATTATTTATTTATAAATAAATTGTTAAACCAAATAAAAGTATTTTAATTACAAGCAACTTGTTTACCATGAGTAGCGAAATGTATTTGGAATACAAGGAGGTGCCTACTTCTATGGGCTCTGGGAAGTTTGTTGCAAAAAGTGCGTTCACATGACTGATACGGGCTTTGTAGGGGCACTTGTCGCCAACATATTCCACCAGTCAAAGACGCGGGATCTTTTGTAAAAAAAAATGCTATGAAAAAGTTCCAGCAGCTCTGGAACGGTACTTGCATAAAGTGTGTTAAAATTTCTCATGGAGAGTTGAAGGGAGACTTCTAGCCAACATATTCCACCAATACAAAATGATTGACAACGTTTGTGACAAAAACTTTCTACAATGAAAACTTTTGATCAAGTTTAAAAAAGTGATGGCCACCAATTCCAACGCCTCTGGAGCGTTACCTGCATACAGTGCGTTGACATGAGTCATATGGATTTCAACGGGATGTTGTAGCCAACAGATTCCAGGCTTTGATTATGCGCGGAAACGTTTGTGAAAAAAGTTTCTGGTATGAAAACTTTTTTGGTGTAGTTTTACAATTTGCTGTTTTTGCGATGGCCATCAACTGAAAATGCTCTGGAACGTTACCCGAATAAAGTTTGGTCACGTGACTGATAGGGATTTGAAGATACATTTCTCATCATTATGTTCCCTCAATCAAAGATCTGCGGAAACGTTTGTGAAAAAAGTTCATATTATGAAAACTTTTTTGACGCAATTTAATAAAGTGGTGGTCCCCACTTCCAACGGCTTTGGACCGTTACCGGCGTTGACGTGAGTCATATGTAATTCAACGGAATGTTGCGGGCAACATATTCCAGCCTTTGATTATGCGCGGAAACGCTTGTGAAAAAAGTTTGTGGTATGCAAATTGCAAATGCTCTGGAACTGTACCTTAAAAAGTGTCTTGTACCTTAAAAATTCCAATATTCGAATCTTAGGGGAAAAGTTTGGGAAAAATATTTCTGATATTTAAACTGTTGAGATTTAAACAAAGTTTTTCCAGTGATCATCATTTGCAAATCCTCTGGACCGTTACCTGCAAAAAGTATGTTAACATGAATTACCTTGAACTCGCTGAAATAATTAAGAATTCGGAGAATTGCTTATGCTTTGGGAAGTTACCTGCCAAGTGTGAGGACATGACTCATATCGAATTCAAGAAAATAGCCTAACCAACATTCTCCAGCATTCGAGGTATGAAACCTTTTTTGTTTTAAAAAAATTTACATAAAAGACTTCCGAGATCTCTAGAACGTACCTGCAGAAATATACCTTAACCCGAAGGGCAGCAAATAAAATATTTTGAATTCTTTCAATTAATTCATTTTTTTATTTATTTTAATTCACTCAAAAACTTATAAGTCTATTGTATTCCGAAGTACGATGATGGTGGTATGTACTCCGGCTGGTATTGCGGTACACAATTAGTTTGTAGCTGGTGGTCGGGCTGCGATTGGTGGGCTTGCTGCCCTAGGTGGTGGGGTTGCGGTTGGTGTCCTTGCTGTGTATAAGGGTGCTCTTGGTGGGTTTGTTGTTGGTGGGCTTCCTGGTGGATGTCTTGGTGCTCATTGAATTGATGGTGCTGCCCTTGCCGTTGGTGAGTGTATACTGGCTCTTGTTGTTGATTGGATTGTTGTTGGTGAAATTGCTGTTGAATGGCTTGGAGCTGGTGTAATTGAGTTGTGTGCTCTTGATGTTGGTGGAATCGCCGTTGGTAGCTTTGCTGTGTATATATTGGCTCTTGTTGTTCAGGGGATTGTTGTTGGTTGGCTTTCTGTTGTATGACTTGGTGCTGCTGCCCTTCATTTTTTTTTATTTTTTTTATTTTTTTTTAAACTGGTTTTATTGTAATAATTCTAAATACATTCTACTGGTACACAATAAATACTTCTTAATATTACCTATACTATTTCCCTCACACCCATAGGGTGCCCTTCAGAAACTTCCATCCTCATAAAAAACATTACATACATACATCATGTCTTAATAAAAAATTATATACGCTGTAAAAATAATAATTTCCCGAAAAATCGATGAAAAACGGGAACGCCTTGGTTGTCATTTTGATCTAAAAATAAAAGAAACTTAAAAAATAAATAACAACTTAAAAACTAAATAAAAACAAGATACCCAGCAAGCTGGATCACATAAATCAATAGACCAGAAATTGCGAAAAATTTCCAGTCTCCACCTCGGTTCGAAGAAATACTACTGAGTAGTATTATACACAGGATCATCGATACCCAATGTACCGAATCTCCTGTGGTAAAACAACAAAGCCCCGTCTGCTCCTAGATAGCCCCCATTACTGAGTGCCAGAAGGTCCGTTGGTCCAAAGAACCAGCGTGACAGAAGATTGTCCGCATCCGTCGTGTCGAAACATGCCCTAACCAGGTCATTTTCCACACCCGCCGCTTTTCCCAGGAAAGATAGAGCAGAGTCCACCATGAACCTGTCAATCCTCCCAAAACCAGCACCATCATATACCCTCCTACAGGAGGGCATGCAGAAAGAGCCATCCGCCATCACCGTCATCCTCAGTCCGAGACAGGTTCTGAGTATTCTCCGCTCCCATTGCCTTAGCCTCTCCATCTGACACGACGAGATGGGAAACCAGGCCGGGAAAGCATACGCCATAACAGGTCTTATAACCTGCCTGTACATCAGCAGACGCACCTCCGTACTCAGGCCATTCGCCCTTGCCAACAGCCTGTAGTATGCAGAGAAGGCAAATCTAGCCTTCCGCAAAGCGTAGTCCACATGGCTCACGAAGGTTAACCCCTCATGGAACATCACTCCAAGGTACTTGATATCCCTCGAAATCCCGATATCTGCATCTCCCACCTTGAGCCTGGGGATGTAGCCCCTGGCGTTCGGGTACAGGTCCCCGCGCTTCCCCTTGAAAATGATCCCCCTCGACTTATCCACATTAAGCCCAATTGCCCACTTGGAGAAGAAACCACTCAGGGTCTCAAGGTAAGTGGTCAGCCTCCGATTGACATTGATGGCCCTAGGGCCAGAAGCTGCAATAAGGATGCCATCCGCATAAATCAGCAACAGATCCCCCCGGGGGAAGGGGAATATCGCTGAGAAGGATGTTGTACAAAACAGGTCCCAATAGCGAGCCCTGCGGTACACCCGCCGCCACCATCTTCTCCTCAGAGAGCGAGTCGCCAACCCTTACACGGAACGTCCTGTCCGCCAGAAAGCCCGCAACCATCCTGAGTATGTGAGCAGCAAATCCAGCCGCCTTCATCTTCACCAATATCGCCGCCTGCCAAGCCGTATCAAAGGCCTTGGCAAAATCCAGGCTAGCAGCTATTGTGGCGTGTCTCCTATTCAGACCCTTAGTCACGTAGTCAGAAAACACCATAAGTGCATGTGATGTCGAGTGCCGCCCTCTAAAACCAAACTGGTTATCCAGCAAGATGCCGCGCTCAGAAAAATGGTCTCGAACATGGTCCAGAACGAACAGCTCCAGAAGCTTTCCAAAAGGGGAAAGTAGTGAAACCGGTCTATATCCACTGACCCTCTTCTGATCCGTCCCAGGCTTGGGAATAGGCACTACCGCCGCCTTCTTCCAGGCTCTAGGGAAGTAGCCCAAGTTGATGCAATGGTTCAAAAGAACTGCCAGAAAGGTCCAAACGAAGGGATCAGTCCTCTTCAAAGCAACATCAGGAATGCCGTCCAGTTCAGACGACTTTTTAGGCGGACGCCTCCTAAGAGCACCACCAACATCCGCAGCCCTGATAATCATGTCATCCACACGCCCAGCGCCAACTGCGCCGTCAGCCATGATCCCCGATCCAAAAGCAACACGTGGTATGTGGCTCACCAAATCAGTTGCCTCAGCAGCAATCCGTTCACCAAAGTCACCAGTCCTCAAGTGACCATTCACGCCATGCACCGCAGAAAATCCCGCCGCAAGGAGATTAGCCTTGCCCACCTCCTCAATAATGGGCACATTGTCCTCGTCCAACATATCCGGGACAGGATTCTACAGTGCAAAAATTTTAAATGAAATAAGTAAGTAAATACTAAAAATCACTCATTTCATTTCAAACTCTTTTCTTCCAGTATACGCACTGTATGTATGGCAATGATTCATTTGAACTAAATTCAAGCATACATAGATAAAGGAAATAATCGGTGTGAAGTTAACAAACTAAATTTGTTTGGGGGGAGAGAGAGACAAAATTGCGGGAGATTCTCTTTTCAGCATTGCCAGGCAACAATTTTTTAGATAGAGAACGGCCACATCAACAAAATCTTTCAACAATTTGTATACATATGGTACCTTTATTTACATTTGACATTTCTTCACAAAAAACAAACCAAATCCAGAGATAACAACCTAAATGCATGTGAGAGTGCAAATCAACACCCAAAATTTCAATTGAATTAAAAATAATATGTTATTAATTAAATAATTTGTAAAAACATTATTTATTATTTATTTATAAATAAATTGTTAAACCAAATAAAAGTATTTTAATTACAAGCAACGTGTTTACCATGAGTAGCGAAATGTATTTGGAATACAAGGAGGTGCCTACTTCTATGGGCTCTGGGAAGTTTGTTGCAAAAAGTGCGTTCACATGACTGATACGGGCTTTGTAGGGGCACTTGTCGCCAATATATTCCACCAGTCAAAGACGCGGGATCTTTTGTAAAAAAAAAATGCTATGAAAAAGTTCCAGCAGCTCTGGAACGGTACTAGCATAAAGTGTGTTAAAATTTCTCATGGAGAGTTGAAGGGAGACTTCTAGCCAACATATTCCACCAATACAAAATGATTGACAACGTTTGTGACAAAAACTTTCTACAATGAAAACTTTTGATCTAGTTTAAAAAAGTGATGGCCACCAATTCCAACGCCTCTGGAGCGTTACCTGCATACAGTGCGTTGACATGAGTCATATGGATTTCAACGGGATGTTGTAGCCTACAAATTCCCGGCTTTGATTATGCGCGGAAACGTTTGTGAAAAAAGTTTCTGGTATGAAAACTTTTTTGGTGTAGTTTTACAATTTGCTGTTTTTGCGATGGCCATCAACTGAAAATGCTCTGGAACGTTACCCGAATAAAGTTTGGTCACGTGACTGATAGGGATTTGAAGATACATTTCTCATCATTATGTTCCCTCAATCAAAGATCTGCGGAAACGTTTGTGAAAAAAGTTCATATTATGACAACTTTTTTGACGCAATTTAATAAAGTGGTGGTCCCCACTTCCAACGGCTTTGGACCGTTACCTGCGTTGACGTGAGTCATATGTAATTCAACGGAATGTTGCGGGCAACATATTCCAGCCTTTGATTATGCGCGGAAATGCTTGTGAAAAAAGTTTGTGGTATGCAAACTGCAAATGCTCTGGAACTGTACCTTAAAAAAGTGTCTTGACACGAGGTATATGGTAGTCAAATGTATCGTCCAAAAGACGTATTCCAATATTCGAATCTTAGGGGAAAAGTTTGGGAAAAATATTTCTGATATTTAAACTGTTGAGATTTAAACAAAGTTTTTCCAGTGATCATCATTTGCAAATCCTCTGGACCGTTACCTGCAAAAAGTATGTTAACATGAATTACATTGAACTCGCTGAAATAATTAAGAATTCGGAGAATTGCTTATGCTTTGGGAAGTTACCTGCCAAGTGTGAGGACATGACTCATATCGAATTCAAGAGAAAAGCCTAACCAACATTCTGCAGCATTCGAGGTATGAAACCTTTTTTGTTTTAAAAAAATTTACATAAAAGACTTCCGAGATCTCTAGAACGTACCTGCAGAAATATACCTTAACCCGAAGGGCAGCAAATAAAATATTTTGAATTCTTTCAATTAATTCATTTTTTTATTTATTTTAATTCACTCAAAAACTTATAAGTCTATTGTATTCCGAAGTACGATGATGGTGGTATGTACTCCGGCTGGTATTGCGGTACACAATTAGTTTGTAGCTGGTGGTCGGGCTGCGATTGGTGGGCTTGCTGCCCTAGGTGGTGGGGTTGCGGTTGGTGTCCTTGCTGTGTATAAGGGTGCTCTTGGTGGGTTTGTTGTTGGTGGGCTTCCTGGTGGATGTCTTGGTGCTCATTGAATTGATGGTGCTGCCCTTGCCGTTGGTGAGTGTATACTGGCTCTTGTTGTTGGTGAAATTGCTGTTGAATGGCTTGGAGCTGGTGTAATTGAGTTGTGTGCTCTTGATGTTGGTGGAATCGCCGTTGGTAGCTTTGCTGTGTATATATTGGCTCTTGTTGTTCAGGGGATTGTTGTTGGTTGGCTTTCTGTTGTATGACTTGGTGCTGCTGCCCTTCATTTTTTTTTATTTTTTTTATTTTTTTTTAAACTGGTTTTATTGTAATAATTCTAAATACATTCTACTGGTACACAATAAATACTTCTTAATATTACCTATACTATTTCCCTCACACCCATAGGGTGCCCTTCAGAAACTTCCATCCTCATAAAAAACATTACATACATACATCGTGTCTTAATAAAAAATTATATACGCTGTAAAAATAATAATTTCCCGAAAAATCGATGAAAAAGGGAACGCCTTGGTTGTCATTTTGATCTAAAAATAAAAGAAACTTAAAAAATAAATAACAACTTAAAAACTAAATAAAAACAAGATATCCAGCAAGCTGGATCGCATAAATCAATAGACCAGAAATTGCGAAAAATTTCCAGTCTCCACCTCGGTTCGAAGAAATACTACTGAGTAGTATTATACACAGGATCATCGATACCCAATGTACCGAATCTCCTGTGGTAAAACAACAAAGCCCCGTCTGCTCCTAGATAGCCCCCATTACTGAGTGCCAGAAGGTCCGTTGGTCCAAAGAACCAGCGTGACAGAAGATTGTCCGCATCCGTCGTGTCGAAACATGCCCTAACCAGGTCATTTTCCACACCCGGCGCTTTTCCCAGGAAAGATAGAGCAGAGTCCACCATGAACCTGTCAATCCTCCCAAAACCAGCACCATCATATACCCTCCTACAGGAGGGCATGCAGAAAGAGCCATCCGCCATCACCGTCATCCTCAGTCCGAGACAGGTTCTGAGTATTCTCCGCTCCCATTGCCTTAGCCTCTCCATCTGACACGACGAGATGGGAAACCAGGCCGGGAAAGCATACGCCATAACAGGTCTTATAACCTGCCTGTACATCAGCAGACGCACCTCCGTACTCAGGCCATTCGCCCTCGCCAACAGCCTGTAGTATGCAGAAAAGGCAAATCTAGCCTTCCGCAAAGCGTAGTCCACATGGCTCACGAAGGTTAACCCCTCATGGAACATCACTCCAAGGTACTTGATATCCCTCGAAATCCCGATATCCGCATCTCCCACCTTGAGCCTGGGGATGTAGCCCCTGGCGTTCGGGTACAGGTCCCCGCGCTTCCCCTTGAAAATGATCCCCCTCGTCTTATCCACATTAAGCCCAATTGCCCACTTGGAGAAGAAACCACTCAGGGTCTCAAGGTAAGTGGTCAGCCTCCGATTGACATTGATGGCCCTAGGGCCAGAAGCTGCAATAAGGATGCCATCCGCATAAATCAGCAACAGATCCCCCCGGCGGAAGGGGTATATCGCTGAGAAGGATGTTGTACAAAACAGGTCCCAATAGCGAGCCCTGCGGTACACCCGCCGTCACCATCTTCTCCTCAGAGAGCGAGTCGCCAACCCTTACACGGAACGTCCTGTCCGCCAGAAAGCCCGCAACCATCCTGAGTATGTGAGCAGCAAATCCAGCCGCCTTCATCTTCACCAATATCGCCGCCTGCCAAGCCGTATCAAAGGCCTTGGCAAAATCCAGGCTAGCAGCTATTGTGGCGTGTCTCCTGTTCAGACCCTTAGTCACGTAGTCAGAAAACACCATAAGTGCATGTGATGTCGAGTGCCGCCCTCTAAAACCAAACTGGTTATCCAGCAAGATGCCGCGCTCAGCCAAATGGTCTCGAACATGGTCCAGAACGAACAGCTCCAGGAGCTTTCCAAAAGAGGAAAGTAGTGAAACCGGTCTATATCCACTGACCCTCTTCCGATCCGTCCCAGGCTTGGGAATAGGCACTACCGCCGCCTTCTTCCAGGCTCGAGGGAAGTAGCCCAAGTTGATGCAATGGTTCAAAAGAACTGCCAGAAAGGTCCAAACGAAGGGATCAGTCCTCTTCAAAGCAACATCAGGAATGCCGTCCAGTTCAGACGACTTTTTAGGCGGACGCCTCCTAAGAGCGCCACCAACATCCGCAGCCCTGATAATCATGTCATCCACACGCCCAGCGCCAACTGCGCCGTCAGCCATGATCCCCGATCCAAAAGCAACACGTGGTATGTGGCTCACCAAATCAGTTGCCTCAGCAGCAATCCGTTCACCAAAGTCACCAGTCCTCAAGTGACCATTCACGCCATGCACCGCAGAAAATCCCGCCGCAAGGAGATTAGCCTTGCCCACCTCCTCAATAATGGGCACATTGCCCTCGTCCAACATATCCGGGACAGGATTCTACAGTGCAAAAATTTTAAATGAAATAAGTAAGTAAATACTAAAAATCACTCATTTCATTTCAAACTCTTTTCGTCCAGTATACGCACTGTATGTATGGCAATGATTCATTTGAACTAAATTCAAGCATACATAGATAAAGGAAATAATCGGTGTGAAGTTAACAAACTAAATTTGTTTGGGGGGAGAGAGAGACAAAATTGCGGGAGATTCTCTTTTCAGCATTGCCAGGCAATAATTTTTTAGATAGAGAACGGCCACATCAACAAAATCTTTCAACAATTTGTATACATATGGTACCTTTATTTACATTTGACATTTCTTCACAAAAAACAAACCAAATCCAGAGATAACAACCTAAATGCATGTGAGAGTGCAAATCAACACCCAAAATTTCAATTGAATTAAAAATAATATGTTATTAATTAAATAATTTGTAAAAACATTATTTATTATTTATTTATAAATAAATTGTTAAACCAAATAAAAGTATTTTAATTACAAGCAACGTGTTTACCATGAGTAGCGAAATGTATTTGGAATACAAGGAGGTGCCTACTTCTATGGGCTCTGGGAAGTTTGTTGCAAAAAGTGCGTTCACATGACTGATACGGGCTTTGTAGGGGCACTTGTCGCCAATATATTCCACCAGTCAAAGACGCGGGATCTTTTGTAAAAAAAAAATGCTATGAAAAAGTTCCAGCAGCTCTGGAACGGTACTAGCATAAAGTGTGTTAAAATTTCTCATGGAGAGTTGAAGGGAGACTTCTAGCCAACATATTCCACCAATACAAAATGATTGACAACGTTTGTGACAAAAACTTTCTACAATGAAAACTTTTGATCTAGTTTAAAAAAGTGATGGCCACCAATTCCAACGCCTCTGGAGCGTTACCTGCATACAGTGCGTTGACATGAGTCATATGGATTTCAACGGGATGTTGTAGCCTACAAATTCCCGGCTTTGATTATGCGCGGAAACGTTTGTGAAAAAAGTTTCTGGTATGAAAACTTTTTTGGTGTAGTTTTACAATTTGCTGTTTTTGCGATGGCCATCAACTGAAAATGCTCTGGAACGTTACCCGAATAAAGTTTGGTCACGTGACTGATAGGGATTTGAAGATACATTTCTCATCATTATGTTCCCTCAATCAAAGATCTGCGGAAACGTTTGTGAAAAAAGTTCATATTATGACAACTTTTTTGACGCAATTTAATAAAGTGGTGGTCCCCACTTCCAACGGCTTTGGACCGTTACCTGCGTTGACGTGAGTCATATGTAATTCAACGGAATGTTGCGGGCAACATATTCCAGCCTTTGATTATGCGCGGAAACGCTTGTGAAAAAAGTTTGTGGTATGCAAACTGCAAATGCTCTGGAACTGTACCTTAAAAAAGTGTCTTGACACGAGGTATATGGTAGTCAAATGTATCGTCCAAAAGACGTATTCCAATATTCGAATCTTAGGGGAAAAGTTTGGGAAAAATATTTCTGATATTTAAACTGTTGAGATTTAAACAAAGTTTTTCCAGTGATCATCATTTGCAAATCCTCTGGACCGTTACCTGCAAAAAGTATGTTAACATGAATTACATTGAACTCGCTGAAATAATTAAGAATTCGGAGAATTGCTTATGCTTTGGGAAGTTACCTGCCAAGTGTGAGGACATGACTCATATCGAATTCAAGAGAAAAGCCTAACCAACATTCTCCAGCATTCGAGGTATGAAACCTTTTTTGTTTTAAAAAAATTTACATAAAAGACTTCCGAGATCTCTGGAACGTACCTGCAGAAATATACCTTAACCCGAAGGGCAGCAAATAAAATATTTTGAATTCTTTCAATTAATTCATTTTTTTATTTATTTTAATTCACTCAAAAACTTATAAGTCTATTGTATTCCGAAGTACGATGATGGTGGTATGTACTCCGGCTGGTATTGCGGTACACAATTAGTTTGTAGCTGGTGGTCGGGCTGCGATTGGTGGGCTTGCTGCCCTAGGTGGTGGGGTTGCGGTTGGTGTCCTTGCTGTGTATAAGGGTGCTCTTGGTGGGTTTGTTGTTGGTGGGCTTCCTGGTGGATGTCTTGGTGCTCATTGAATTGATGGTGCTGCCCTTGCCGTTGGTGAGTGTATACTGGCTCTTGTTGTTGGTGAAATTGCTGTTGAATGGCTTGGAGCTGGTGTAATTGAGTTGTGTGCTCTTGATGTTGGTGGAATCGCCGTTGGTAGCTTTGCTGTGTATATATTGGCTCTTGTTGTTCAGGGGATTGTTGTTGGTTGGCTTTCTGTTGTATGACTTGGTGCTGCTGCCCTTCATTTTTTTTTATTTTTTTTATTTTTTTTTAAACTGGTTTTATTGTAATAATTCTAAATACATTCTACTGGTACACAATAAATACTTCTTAATATTACCTATACTATTTCCCTCACACCCATAGGGTGCCCTTCAGAAACTTCCATCCTCATAAAAAACATTACATACATACATCATGTCTTAATAAAAAATTATATACGCTGTAAAAATAATAATTTCCCGAAAAATCGATGAAAAACGGGAACGCCTTGGTTGTCATTTTGATCTAAAAATAAAAGAAACTTAAAAAATAAATAACAACTTAAAAACTAAATAAAAACAAGATATCCAGCAAGCTGGATCGCATAAATCAATAGACCAGAAATTGCGAAAAATTTCCAGTCTCCACCTCGGTTCGAAGAAATACTACTGAGTAGTATTATACACAGGATCATCGATACCCAATGTACCGAATCTCCTGTGGTAAAACAACAAAGCCCCGTCTGCTCCTAGATAGCCCCCATTACTGAGTGCCAGAAGGTCCGTTGGTCCAAAGAACCAGCGTGACAGAAGATTGTCCGCATCCGTCGTGTCGAAACATGCCCTAACCAGGTCATTTTCCACACCCGGCGCTTTTCCCAGGAAAGATAGAGCAGAGTCCACCATGAACCTGTCAATCCTCCCAAAACCAGCACCATCATATACCCTCCTACAGGAGGGCATGCGGAAAGAGCCATCCGCCATCACCGTCATCCTCAGTCCGAGACAGGTTCTGAGTATTCTCCGCTCCCATTGCCTTAGCCTCTCCATCTGACACGACGAGATGGGAAACCAGGCCGGGAAAGCATACGCCATAACAGGTCTTATAACCTGCCTGTACATCAGCAGACGCACCTCCGTACTCAGGCCATTCGCCCTCGCCAACAGCCTGTAGTATGCAGAAAAGGCAAATCTAGCCTTCCGCAAAGCGTAGTCCACATGGCTCACGAAGGTTAACCCCTCATGGAACATCACTCCAAGGTACTTGATATCCCTCGAAATCCCGATATCCGCATCTCCCACCTTGAGCCTGGGGATGTAGCCCCTGGCGTTCGGGTACAGGTTCCCGCGCTTCCCCTTGAAAATGATCACCATCGACTTATCCACATTAAGCCCAATTGCCCACTTGGAGAAGAAACCACTCAGGGTCTCAAGGTAAGTGGTCAGCCTCCGATTGACATTGATGGCCCTAGGGCCAGAAGCTGCAATAAGGATGCCATCCGCATAAATCAGCAACAGATCCCCCCGGGGGAAGGGACATATCGCTGAGAAGGATGTTGTACAAAACAGGTCCCAATAGCGAGCCCTGCGGTACACCCGCCGTCACCATCTTCTCCTCAGAGAGCGAGTCGCCAACCCTTACACGGAACGTCCTGTCCGCCAGAAAGCCCGCAACAATCCTGAGTATGTGAGCAGCAAATCCAGCCGCCTTCATCTTCACCAATATCGCCGCCTGCCAAGCCGTATCAAAGGCCTTGGCAAAATCCAGGCTAGCAGCTATTGTGGCGTGTCTCCTGTTCAGACCCTTAGTCACGTAGTCAGAAAACACCATAAGTGCATGTGATGTCGAGTGCCGCCCTCTAAAACCAAACTGGTTATCCAGCAAGATGCCGCGCTCAGCCAAATGGTCTCGAACATGGTCCAGAACGAACAGCTCCAGAAGCTTTCCAAAAGGGGAAAGTAGTGAAACCGGTCTATATCCACTGACCCTCTTCCGATCCGTCCCAGGCTTGGGAATAGGCACTACCGCCGCCTTCTTCCAGGCTCGAGGGAAGTAGCCCAAGTTGATGCAATGGTTCAAAAGAACTGCCAGAAAGGTCCAAACGAAGGGATCAGTCCTCTTCAAAGCAACATCAGGAATGCCGTCCAGTTCAGACGACTTTTTAGGCGGACGCCTCCTAAGAGCGCCACCAACATCCGCAGCCCTGATAATCATGTCATCCACACGCCCAGCGCCTACTGCGCCGTCAGCCATGATCCCCGATCCAAAAGCAACACGTGGTATGTGGCTCACCAAATCAGCTGCCACAGCAGCAATCCGTTCACCAAAGTCACCAGTCCTCAAGTGTCCATTCACGCCATGCACCGCAGAAAATCCCGCCGCAAGGAGATTAGATTAGATTAGATTAGATGGGCACATTGCCCTCGTCCAACATATCCGGGACAGGATCCCTTCGACGTAGTCCGCCAGCCGCCTTCACCTTAGCAAATTTAGTGTTGTCCACCCTTATAGCATTGAGCCGATCCGTCCAAAAACCAGCCTCAAATTCAGCAATCGCACCATCGATGATCCGACTCAGCTGCCTTATCTCAGCCCTGAGAGCAGGAATGCGGGAGAAATCCCCTGTCCTGCAAAGAGTCCTCCGAAGCCTCTTCTTTTGTCCAATCAGGTCCTTTATCCTGGGAGGGAGGTCAGGCAGTCCACCATTCCCAATTGTCATATTCGGCACAGCACCATCAACAGCCTGTCGAAAAGACTCAGCCATAGATTCCACGCAGTCATCAATTTCGCCAATGGTAACATTACGATCCACCGGAAGAGCAGCAGAGGGAAGAGATCCCCGTAGCAATGAGTTGAACCGATCCACGTTCATCCTCCCAAAGTTGTAAATTACTGGTCGCTCCCGCCGAACCAGCTCGCCACAGTCCACTCGAATCTCCACAGCCCAGTGATCCGACTCATAATCCAGAACTCTCAGCTCCTGAGACACCCGTATGCCCGGAGAAGCCATAAAAATATCGATGTATGATGCTGCAGTACCAGAAACCCTGGTCGGCTCCCTCGCAGAAAAGACATCTAAATCCGGACACCCCAACAGGAAATCCCGCAAGCGTCGTCCATTCGCATTAACCACCGATCCACCCCAGTCAGGATGTTTATCATTTAAATCCCCGCCAATCAGCACATCCCCGTCTCTCACCAGCTCACTAAGTGTGAGTAGGTCAGAGTCGGAAAGTACTGCGTTAGGACGCAAATACAAACAAACTAATGAGATGGCGGTGCCACCTGGCCTGCTGATCCTGACAGCAGTTTTCTGCATAATCCCGGTATCCACTCCAAGCCTGATGCAATGAATCCCGTCCCGAACCAGTATCGCCGTCCCCTTACCGCGACCTCCGCCCGAATTACATCTGTGGGTCACATAACCCCTGACATCCAGTCTATGCCGGTCACCCAGCCCATGTTCCACCATCATAAGCACGTCCGGTCTGTGCTCCCACAAAAACTGCCCCAGATAGTGCCTCCGCTGCCTTGAAACGATGGAGTCCACGTTGGTGAATATACACTTCAGTCGTCTGTTCATGAAAGAAACAGAGATTCCATAAAGGCCGCCATGGCCCGCATCCTTCCAGCTTCATCCCGGATTCCCGCATAGCCTCCTGCGAAATCCCAGACCTTCATCATGCAGTCGAAAATGCTGCCTCCCATCATCCTGCGACAATCTGCATTTAACGCACCAACATCCGCATCAGTCCCTGTCCCAGACCTAGGACCTCCAAAATTAGCCGCCGTAGGAGCCGCAGCACGGCCCGAATTTGTCCGTACACTGGGAGCACCACCTGCCGCTTTCGCATATGACAACCCTAGTCTTCTCATCATCGTAGCCCGAGTATTCGTTGGTCCACTGACCCTCGGTCCATTCCGCGCTGCACGCATCTTCTTCGGGCAATCCCTTGCCCCAGCCGTGTGTCCCTCAGCATCGCAGTTCACGCATTTCACCTTGCGTGGGGCCTGCATCGTCACCTCCCCGGTGATCTCATCCTCCACTGGTACCTCCTTCACGGCTTCTCCCTTCTTGGGTAAAACACACGCCTCCGACTCGTGCGGTCCTGCACACTTCACGCATCTGGAAGGCATGTTGCAATTCCTGGCCACATGTCCAAACCGCTGGCACCTGTAGCACTGCGTTGGCCCACCTCTCCTAAACCGCTCAAATTTGACACGGCAGTTCAAAATACTCGTCAGTTCATGGAAACTGACCAAATCGGATTCGTTCGATAGCCTTATCAGCCAACGATCGCCACCCATTTTCGTCAGCCCCATGATCTCGAGCTTCAGCCCTAGACCCTCCAAGTATCCCCTCACATCTTCCACGTCAAACGTGTCAGACAGCCGCCGAATGATGACCACGTATGGCTTCACACTCCGAGGAGTGTGGGTGTAAAACTTGACACTAATCGCCTCTAACAGCGCCCTTAATTTTTCGTGATCCTGAAGGGAATTCACCGAAATGTTGGTAGACTTTCTACCCAAGATGCTAAGGCTGAAATTGTCATGCCCCAGTGTATTCTTGATGCTCCGCAGGATTAGTTTGACATCTATATCGAAGGTCGTTATGACCGGGATCGATTTTCCTGTCCTCTTCATTGCCGCAGCTGCCCTCATGTTAGCCGCTGCTGTACCTGCTCTCGCAGTAGATGTCGCCGCAGTTGCCGTACCTGCTCTCGCAGTTGATGGCGCTGTTGCTGCCCTCTTTGCAGCTGCCGATGTTGATGGTTTATTAGCAGCCACCGCACCCTTTGCGGCAACTATACTCGCTGCTGTTGAACATGGCGTACCTGCCTTCGCCATAGTTTTTGCCCTCTTGGCCGCTGCAATTGACACCACCGTTGTCCAGGCAGGTGTGGCGTCTTGCCCTGCCGTATCCTGAGCAGGTGTGGCGTCTTGCCCTGCTGCATCATCATTTGCTGCCTTGACCCTCTTGGCCGCTGCTGCTGTCCAGGTAGGTGTGGCGTCTTGCCCTACCTCATCCCGAGCAGGTGTGGCGTCTTGCCCTGCTGCATCCTTATTTTTGGCAAGTGTGGTAACTGCCCTGCCGCATTCCTTTTTACTGGTCTCGACATCGCTTCACGCAACGATGGAAACTCCTCCTTGTCGTTGATGGCCTCCACAGATACCATCTCGTATTCTTCTCCGATGTCATCTCCCTCATCGGACGTGGAGTAGTCCTCAGAGGACTGCTCTTCTTCTTCGTCTTCAGTGCCGGACTCTGACTTCCGGACAATCTTCCTCAGTTTTGGCGATTTCACATAATGCTTTTTCAAGCATTGCTTCTAGTTTCTCGCATCTTGCAGCACTTGCCTCGTACCGCACTTTATACTCCTCCGCATCGTAGGACTCCTCTCTCCTACGCTTCATCATCACCTCGTCCATCGTTTCATCCATCACTGGATGAGAATCTTCCACGCCGTCGGCTATCACCACGGTCTTCTTCACGTCCTCAATCGTCTTCTCCGTAATCGTTAGCAGTCTACTGCCTTTTCTCTTCTGGGTTTTTCCGCTACCTGCTTTTTTCACTTTTCCGCTTCGCTTCAGCACGATGTGAACACAGACGCTGACAACACACAAGATCAATCTATCTACCTCGCTGCTGTCCTTCATTTCCGTTCCGTTGGTAGTTCCGCTGTTGGTATCCTTGGTGTGTGTAGCCTGGGTGGTTTTGAAGTTGACGGGACTGTTTTTATTGGGCTTGCTGGATGCCTTGGTTCTGATATACCCGATGCTTTTGGAGTACTTCGGGTTTTTTTCGGCAGCTTCTTAATTTGCTGCTGTGCGCAGAAATATTTGTTGTTCGCTATGTGGGCACGGGATTTTCTTTATAAAGAACGACAGTTACATATGTTTTCCTATATATTATTCAAATAAAAAGTTTAAAAGACGCAGTTACCATTTTGAAGTCTTGCCGGTTTAACTGTAAATGAAGAAAAGACGCCATCAAGTGCTGCCAAGTTACTTTTCAAGTGCTGCCAAGTTACTTTTTAAGCCAAGTGAAACCAAAACGCAATTTAACAAGCAGGTGGCATATCAACGACAAATACAGGGCCACCACCATAGGCATTTTGTTTTGGCGTCAGAGTGTTCAAATCTGAAACCGAAAACTGGTAATTTAGTAAACTAGTTTTGAAGGCCGAATGATCTGTCGAACGATTTGTATTCGCGTACACAGATTTCCGTCCGATCAGATTTTTAATCAGATAACTATAAAGTAGTAACATTACACAGTGCAACACGAAAAAAAATAACCATATACGGACACCACTACGTGATAAAAGACTAAAAAAAAAAGACCCGTGTTTCCCAATTTTTCCCAAAGTCATGCACTTTTTTTTTATGGGCCGCCAAAGATTTGGGGCCTCGGTATCATTTTCGTAAAATGTGATCATTTTCTCAGGCCCATATCTTGCAAACCGTTCAGAAAACTTCACCTTCCAGATCAAAATCGCAAAAAACTTAAAAAAATTCGATTTTTTTTTACCTTTTTTCCCGTGTTCAGGTCCATAGGTAGCAAACCGTTCAAAATTCAAGGAAACAATCAACTACAAAAATTTACCTAAGATCTCAATAAACAAATTTCTAGAACATATAAACTTCCTAGAGATGATTCTTAACACTGTTTAGGTAGCACGCAAAAGTGAAAAATTTGCCGAAAATTTTTTAATTTCATTTTTTTTACCTTTTTCTCCTGTTCAGGTCCATAGGTAGCAAAAAATGAAATATGCATGGCCAGAACCATGTGTTTGTCCAAGGGTTAACACCGTTTAGGTAGCGCTTAGGTATCACGCGATCATGCACCGACAGCAGCAGCACAGGCAATGCAGTAAGCTCAGCACACGCAACAAGGGACGCAGCACACAATATAAAAGCGACACGACGCTCACATCGAGGCATTACACAGCGCGACGTCAACGAGAGCTCAGCGGTGAAAGTTATAAAGTGAAAGTGAAAGTAAAAAAAGTGAAAGTGCTACAGTATAATTCGCACACAACATTGGCAACTGACAATTTCAATATGAAAATATTGATTTATTTTGCTACGTTTGCGGTCATCAAACCAGAAAAAAAACATCTACAAGATTTCAGAAGGAAAAGAATCTTTTAACTAGTGAATTGAAAAGAGCATATACATTGTTTTTCGACGAAGTGGACTTGACCGGTGAAAATTACACACCTAATACAGTGTGTCGCCAATGTTATAACAATCTCATGGCATGGTTGAGTGGAGGCAGAGGTACTATGAAATATTGTAAGCCGGTAAACTGGATTAATCGCCCAGGTGATCATGATGCAACCAGTTGCTATGCATGCGTAAATTACACATGTCGTCTAAATCGACATTCTGAGAAGAACAAAATTTATAAAGCAACTGCAACAGCCACATTACCAGTGCTTGCACCTGAAAATTTTGTATCACCAAGGCCGCCAACTCCAGATCGTACTACAGAATTTACAGCAATGTGTACAGCAAGTGGTGTTACTTATGAAGATCCATTTGATACCGATTATGAGCCCCAACAGGGAAGAGATGGACCACAACTAATAACACAAATGGAAATGGATTTCATTGTGGCCATATTGGGATTATCGCAGCGACTTGCAATATTTTTGACAGCTTTTTTAAAGCAAAGAAAACTCACACATGCTAATATTAACTCTACGGCGTACCGCAAACGACAAGCTGAATTTCAGATGCTCTACACTCTAAATGATGACAATTCGTTCGCTTACTGCAACGATATAAAAGCTTTGGTGGTAAAAATGGGAATGAACTACATCGCTAGTGAGTGGAGATTATTTATTGTTGGTTCCGTTTCAAGCTTGAAAGCAGTGTTGTTGCATGTGTCGAACCGAAAACCTTCCATTCCGCTAGCAATGGGTATCAACATGAAAGAAAGCTATGAAACATTGAAAGATATAATGGAAAAAATCAAATATTACGAAAATAAATGGAAGATTTTCTGTGATTTGAAGGTCATCAACATTTTGCAAGGGATCATCGATAAGGGCGGCTTCCCAAAATTCTTTTGTTTTCTTTGAAATTGGGATTCACGCTCACCTCTGAATCAATTCCAATGTAACTCGTGGAGGCCAAGAGGAAGTGTGGATGAACAAATACAACAACATAGACTGAAGAATGCACATGGTTCTGGCCAGGCATATTTCATTTTTTGCTACCTATGGACCTGAACAGGAGAAAAAGGTAAAAAAAATGAAATTAAAAAATTTTCGGCAAATTTTTCACTTTTGCGTGCTACCTAAACAGTGTTAAGAATCATATCTAGGAAGTTTATATGTTCTAGAAATTTGTTTATTGAGATCTTAGGTAAATTTTTGTAGTTGATTGTTTCCTTGAATTTTGAAAGGTTTGCTACCTATGGACCTGAACACGGGAAAAAAGGTAAAAAAAAATCGAATTTTTTTAAGTTTTTTGCGATTTTGATCTGGAAGGTGAAGTTTTTTTGATTTTATATGTTCGCAATTTTTGTTCTTTATGACAAGAGCTACAACTTTGCCTCAGAGAGTAAATTCTGAACGGTTTGCAAGATATGGGTCTGAGAAAATGATCACATTTTACGAAAATGATACCGAGGCCCCAAATCTTTGGCGGCCCATAAAAAAAAAAGTGCATGACTTTGGGAAAAATTGGGAAACACGGGTCTTTTTTTTTTATTCTTTTATCACGTTGTGGTGTCCGTATATGGTTATTTTGCCATGACTTAAAAAATTACACACAGTGTTATGTTATATTTTATATTTGATATGTACATTTAATATTTTATATTTTACATTTAATATTTCCAATTTTATGTTTTATATTTTACACATTTCATTTTATATTTCATATTTTACATTTTATATTCTATATTTGAAATTTTATATTTTATATCTAAAAAAAAACCGTTTCCCATTACATCCCATGAAGGGATTCGGGAGAGCTTCTCACAACCAGTGAGTTGTGCGCTTTCTAATTTTTCACTCATTGATTGGCACCTCCAGTTTTTACACCGATTCCGAACGGTATTTTTGCGAAGCTTTTTCATTGCTAAATACACGATAGTGTCGCCGTCACTATGCGAGGTGGCCACCGCCGAAAGAATTTTTTTTTCTTAAGGTTGTCAGAGCAGGGATCGAACCCAGGATCTCATGTACAAGAGGCGCGCACACTACCTATTGCACCACCGACGGCCACATATTTTATATCTAATATTTGATATGTTATATTTCATATTTTATATTTTATATACAAAATTTAAAATTTTATATGTTATATTGTATATATTATATTTTATATTTAATATTTTATATATCATATTTAAAATTTAATATTTTATAGTTTATATGTTAAATTTTATGTTTTATATTTTAAATTTTATATTTGATGTTATATTTAAAATTTAATATTTAATATTTTATATGTTATATTTTATATTTTATGTTTTATATTTTATATATTATATTTTATATTTAATGTTTTTTTTATAATTTATATTTGATATATTATATTTTATATGTTATATTTTGTGTTTCATATTTTATCTTTTACATATTATATTTGATCCTTTTATTTTATAATTTATATTTTATATTTGATGTTTTTTATTTTATATTTTATAGTCTATATTTTATTTTTTATGTTTTATGTTATATTTTATATATTATATTTGATATATTTTATATTTTATGTTATATCTATAGTTAGTGAAGGCAAAAAAAAACAAGTATAATTTTCCGAAATCATACAGATATATAAGACATCCTTGAAAATTTAAAATATTTTAGAAAACATGTAAAATATCGCAAATATTTTACAGTTCGCAATTTCATTTCAAGAAATGTCTAATTATATTCGCTACCTAAGAGGTATTACACATTGCGCGTTGCTCGATATTGTTCATGGCGGCATCCCCAGTAGGCATACACCATAGATACAAATTTAATTATTTACATAAATATCCTACAGGGTGGCTGATTAATATTGCTATATTAAGAAACTCAAATAACGTTTTTTTCAGTGTATGGAATTCATTTTTCTTTCATTCATGTTAAAGCTCATTCAATTTTATTAAATTTAGCTTAATTGGTTTTAAAAATAATGGAATTTAAATGCACCCCTGCTCGTTGATGTATGTGCGGCATCTTACCAAAAAGTTGTTCATTACTGCTTGTAGAGTTGAGGCAGGAATAGCCGCAATTGTTTCTCGAATGGATTGCTTTAGTTCATTCCAATTTGTTGGTTTTGCTTTGTAGACTTCCTGTTTGAAATAATCCCATAAGAGAGTCTGGTGCAGTAAGGTCAGGCGACCTGGACGGGCAACGGAATGTGGAGTTCCTGGATATCAGCTTATTGGGAAATTTTCGTCGCAATTCGGTCATAACAGGCCGGGCTATGTGAGGAGTTGCACCATCTTGCTGAAACCACACAGAGTTGAAAGAAATTCTCATTCGGCGTAATTCTCGATAGAACAACTCTCTCAACATGCTCAAGTAACGGTCTCCAGTATCCGTAACGGTGTGACCGTTTTCTTCGAAGAAGTAGGGCCCGACAATGCTGCGTGATGAAACTGCACACCACACTGGGACACGAAGTGGATGCAATTCGTCTCATGGGCTCTGCGAACTGTGGCCCCAATGAAAAATGGCCCCAATGAAAAAATGAAAAATGGCCCCAAAATGTTATACTGCGTACAACAACACGTAAAAGTGGGGTAATTTTGTATTTTTTTTGGGGTTATTTTTCATAATTTCAATGGGGTCATATTGCACTTGTCCAAAAATGAAGAATCACCCCAAAGTATAAAAATGGAAAATGACCCCAAAAAATTTAATTTATTGAATTGGGGTCTTTTTTCATTTGTTAAAATTGAAAAAATACCAAATATTTATTAAATGAAAAATTGCCCCAAATATATCATACAAAATTTTGGGGTGATTTTTCATTTTCGATAAAAAGCTTATTTTACAAAAATTCAACAATTTGTAACGTTATAGTTTGCGGTTCTGGAGCTTGTAAATTGAATAGATTTTTTCATATGCATGGTGAGCTTCATTCATAAAAGTGATTTGTGAGCGAAAGGTTGTTTATTCAATAGTGAATTGAAAATTTAGAATGGAGTGTGTATTTTTCTCGGGGAAAAAAGTGAATTTAAATCTTATTTTTGTAAAAGAAGAGAAAACGATATACAAAAAAAATCAACGTATAAAGACGTGGTGAAATTTCAGTGCTGGCGTGCAGGTTGCCTTGCCAGGGTAAACTACATGCCCAATGGAACGTGCATGCTGTCCCAAAAGTTTGTACCACACAATCATGACCATGAGGAGGAGGAATATAGGAAGTTAAACGCCTTAAATAAAATAAAGGAAGAAAGTGCCAAAATATCAGGAACTCTTGGGGTAGAACCAAATGCAATCAGCAGTGTTCGAACAGCATTTAGAAATGTTAGCGAAAAGTAAGTATATTTCCATATACTTTTCCCATTGGGTCACGGTGCTAATAAAAACACATAAATTAATAAATAGACATCAAAATGCTACGAAAGACATCGACTTTGCTGGCATAAGAAGAGGCCTGCAGTACATTGCATCCAAAAATTTTGTTTCATCTCCTAAGTGTCCATTAGAAGTCGTGGAAGCATTCAACCTGCAAAACGTATGGGAGAGTTATGGGCTATCGCAGGACGTTGACGACCAAAAACATTTCTTTACAGCCTGCATTAATGAGGAAGATTTTGCATATTGCATTTTTTCATCGCAAAAAAGCATTAAGCTAATTGAGGAAAATGTTTTGCCTGTAAAACGTACATTTCTGATCGACACAACCTTTAAAATTGTCCCACGTGGATGCTTTACCCAGCTTCTGGTTATATACATCGAGTATATGGAGGAAGTAAGAAAACCAACGTAGTAATAATTGTTCTAAAATAATCTACATAATTTCAATTATAGATTTTTCCAGTATTTTTTGTTTTAATGGACAAAAAGACCAAAAACTGTTATGCAAGTCTGTTCCACTACATTAAAAATAATGTTTTTGATATGAAACCCGCAGTCATTATTACGGATTATGAGCAGGGTCTACGGAATGCTCTTCACACTGTTTTCCCTAATGGCAGATATGTTGGTTGCTGGTAAGTTTTTATTCTCCGTATAAGATTAAAATTAAACTTAGGTTTTATATTTTCTTATATCGTCTGTTGCTCTATCCGAGCGACTTATGAAAAAGTCATGTGAAAATAAGTTAGATGTTGTTGTTGTAAACTTAGTTGTGAATATAAAGTTCATAAATAATAAATACGTTGGAAAAAAAATGTGAAGCTAAACGGGACTTCACATTTTTTTTCCAACGTATTTATTATTTATGAACTTTATATTCACAACTAAGTTTACAACAACAACATCTAACTTATCAACTTTAATATCTTCTTCTTCTTTAATATATTCTTTATTAACTTTTAAGAGAAAAATAAGCAATTTAGTTTTCAATTATTTTTAGGTTTCATTACTGCCAGGCCATTCGGAGAAATATAAGTAGTCGCAAATCACTGCTGCAATATATTAGGACTTCAAAGCCTGCTTCCGTTGCATACAATAAAATAATGGCGCTCCCACTACTTCCTCCAACCTTAATTAAGGAGGCTTTCATAGAAATTAGGTCCGGAATTTGTCTTATGGATAGCCAGAACAAGTTTGCTAGTTTTTTAATCTACTTCGAAAAACAGTGGATAAAAAAGGTTATTGTAAACGATTTAAGTTAAAATGTATTTATAATAATATTTGTATGTTCTTTTAATTAAGGTTGGATGTGAAAACTTCAGTGTTTATAGACAAAACACTCGTACTACTTCTGCATTAGAAGCGTACAATGGTGTTTTAGGGAAAAGTATTGATAGAAACGGAAACTTCTTTAAGTTTACGAAAGCGATTCGCAAAGAAGAGTTTTTCAAGAGTAGACATTTCGCAATGCTAGCAGATGGTTGTTGTTGCACAAAAAAACAACGAAAGAAGAACAGTATAGAGAAAGATGTCCGTATTAAAGACGCCACTGATCTTTTGGACTCGGGCAAAATAACGGTAGCCACATTTCTCTCCCGGATGGTATACCAGACCAATGGCATATGCACTGATATGGTACCCCCTGAAAATATCTTCGAAGAGTCGTTGGATGTCGATGAAGAGACATCCGATGATGACGGAGCTGGCAATAATGCATCAACACAATCACCAAGAGATAAAGAGTGCGTTGTCTGCCAGGACAATTTACCAAACGTAGTGCTATTGCCTTGCAAGCATTTAAAAATTTGCAACGTATGCAAATTAAAACTATCTTGAAATTCAGGTCAATTTCTTTGTCCATATTGTAGACAAGCTGTGGAAGATAGCTTGGTAGTGTTTGTTTAAATTTCCTGAAATAAATTGCAAAATTTAAAGCATTACAAATTTTGGGGTGGTATTTCATTATTTATATTGGGGCTATAATTCATAATGAAACACAACCCCAATTTTGGGACCATTTTTCATTTGGGGCAATTTTGCATTTTTTTGGGGTGGTATTTCATTTTATATTTTGGGGTAATATTTCCCAATGAAAAATGGCCCCATGTTTGGGGTCATTTTGCATTTCTTCTTTTGGGGCCATATTTCGCAGAGCCGTCTCATGGAGTATCTGTGTGTTGGAAGCACCCCATATTCGACAATTTTCTTTGTTTATGTTGCCGTTTAAATCGAAATGGGCCACGTCAGACATAAAAGACAGATCAACATGTTTCCGTCCTCTTCCACCATTTGAAGGATCTTCTGTCAAAATTCCAAGCGAATCGGGAAGTCTGCTGCATTCAGTTTATTGACCATTTGAATTATATATGGGAATAAGTCCAAATCCTTGTGAATAATTGACTGAGCAGATAAGCTTCTTGTCGAAACTCTTGGATTGTTTTGTAAGGCAACAGCTACAGCAACGATTGTTTCCTCCGTCCGAACTGAAGGGCTTCAATGGTAAGGTCTCTGTTGACTGTCACATGCTCGGCAAAATTGTTAACAAGTCCCATTATGGTCCATTTGCTCGGAGGAGTGCCGCCAAACGTGCGCCTATACTGTCTTTGGAATCTACAGACTCCAGTGCGTGATAGCGGCAGACAATCCAAATTCTTGTTTGAGTGTCCCAGTCATCCATTTTTTCTAAATCTAAAAATCAATCTGCAAAATAAAAAAAGTTAACCAGATTCATTAAATAGAAAATAAGTTATTAAATTTTTTTTGGTAGCTGCTTTCATCAGCCATCCTGTATATTAAATAAATACAATTGTTTATGATCAATTGTTCACATTTGTCTTAAATGCTAAAGGTTTTATGGAGTGGTATAGTAGTAGTCCTTCTTTCAAATTTAAATTGGCTCTAATGAATGTGATTTTAAACTTACGTTGTATCTAAACTGCTCTAAATTCAAGGTATAACAATTATATAAGCATATACTATGTTACAAACAGCTGTTTTATTACATAAATAAATTTAAAATAATAATAATTGTTTACTTAGAAATCGGAATAATCTTGTTTTTAACAATTTTTTATTTATATATTTGTTTTTATTTCAAACTGATTCGATCTGCATTTGTTGCGGATGTAATAATTGCATTCTTTACAAACATATAATTCTTCTTTGACTTTTTCCGAACAACCACATTGACAACAAAATCTAGTCTTATGGCCTTGGTGTTTGATTAACAATTTTTTCATGGAAGACCTGCAAACTCCATAACTGGATCCATCTTTTTGTAAATCTCTAACAGTTGTTTCTTAATAATGCCAATTTCGGTCACTTTTTACGAGAACATTAATGCATTTTTCATGTTCAATTTTACACACGCTTTGTGATGAAAGCGAATTTAAATATTTAAATTCTTTGGTGGAAAAGTTCAAAATACTTAGAAATGATGTATAATGATTTGAACGTACAATTGGAATTACAATTATTGGTTTATTATTAATAAGCAAACACAATTTTTCGAAACTGATACTAATTGTTTGGCATGGCATGCAGTGAACCCCCATTATTCCGCTTTCTTTTACAATAAATAAAAGACAAGAATGCAAAACGCATTTTCTTAACCATGCCATGGTTATCTAACGACTTCCAATCTGAAGTCCTAGAAACCAATCTCAATTGCATCTTCTAAAATGTTTATTTCTTTAAACAGGTTATCAAATTTAAGTAGACAAAGGTTATCTAGTGCGGCCGAATGAATGGATTTTGCATCTATTGTAGGTTTTGACAATTGTTTATCAATTATATTAATTGTTTTGGGATCATTAACAATTTCATTTGGATTCGTGTTGATACTATTTTGTGACCGAACTCTTTCAATTTGTTTTGTTATTTTCGACTCAAACATAATTTAGGTCGAATTGATGTTTGGTTTTTTAAATTCTTTTTGCCCCATTGTTCCTCAGGTTCGGCTTTACTTTTTTGAGAATAGCTATGCTCTATTTTAACACTTAGGTTTAGGTTTGATTGCGAATTATCTAATTCAATTACATTTGATTGATTCAGATTTGTGATCAACATTTTCCGAGTAAGTAAAGTTTTTTCGTTATTATTTATTTCTTCTATATTATTCAAAGTTTGGATTATACTGTCAGTTATATTTTCGCTTAACTTTCCGAATATTTTATACTCATATCTTATTTCTTTCAAAGTTCTTAAATTATCGGCTCTTGTCAGTTTTATGAAATGGCCAGGTCTTACAGTCTTTTGAGAAAGTATATATGTGCTACTGGAGAAACACACTAAATTCTACTGGAGCATTACTAATGTGAGTACCAGATGGATCTGCAAAAATGCCCGTTACATTTGTCCAAAGAACAATGAAACCGCAGTATTTTTCAACTATAAACTGACAAAAATTAACGTTGCTATATTCGTACATATATACTGGCTTGGTGTCTTTTACTTTATTTAAGACCTCGTACTATATTGAATAGAACATTGCATATTGTTTAGCAATAGAATCTAATAGATCACTTTGATAGTTATCCGGTATTGTGTATTCTTAATTAACACTTTCGGTATAATCATTTACTATAATGATGATTATAAAGTGTACAAACTACCCTCAAATATATTAGTTTTGTGTGTTGACAACAGAACAATAAAAATATGCCTGAACCATTGCTGGCAGTGATTTAGACTTTGAAAATCGAAAGCAGAAATTATCGCATTTTTTAGTAATGATCTTAAGAAATGTGTTTTGCCTAACTGCAAATCTAAATGTTTGCAGATGTTATGTATGTAATCACACTTACACGACTGCAAAATAACAAAATCGGGTTTGATGTCATTATTTTCCTCAACTTTTTTGAGAAATTGTGCACAAGCCTGAAGATATTTTAATAAAGTTTGTTTATTAAAACTTTCTAAGATTACTCCATATAAAGCAGAGCTTACATCTGTACAAATTCTTCTCCAATAAGGCCATTTAAATTGGTATTTTAATTCGCTTTCTTTCAGAGTCTTTCAATTTATCTAAAAGTATGCGTATTTCTGTTCGAGTGTGTCTAGAGAAAATGGCTTCAGCAAGAACTAATACTTTCATAAGCTTTAGAATGCTTAGAATTAGTTTAAATATTAAAACTATCTTTTCGGCACATTCAACTTCTTTCACACTTTCGACTGTGCAATGTTTAATTTGAATCACGAAGAATTTGATTATTCTCTGAAAGAGTTTCAAATGTTGCATTTTCCCACAAGAAAATTGTAAAATAATCACCATGAAATTGAATATCGTATCGTATATCGTATGGACCTCTTCTCATCAAATATACATCAATCCATGGATTTTGATGATAATAAGAGTTTGCCTCTGACTTACATTTTCGAAATGTTGCAAGTTTCTGTATATCTTGATAATTCCCAGCTGCCGCAAGTTCGTCAGCAGCATTCAAAATTTGTTGCTCTCTTTTTACACCTCTCATCTCACCAGCTGGAGTTTTACCTTCAGGATGACATTTTTTTTTGCATTAAATTCAATCTTTATTGTCCAACTCATCGTTATAATTCTCAGTACTTAGTGTAACTATATATGTGAATACATACATTCATTTTCCTCCTAGTGTCCAATTGACATTTCTAGGAATATATGTCGACTTTACATATCGTCTAAATTAGTCGGGAATAATTCTAACGATTCCATACAGTGCTTCAAGCTGAAGTCACAATTTTCGGAACGTAGGTCGTCTTTCAAAATTATTGCACCGGATGATCTATTTGTCAAACTGGTGGATTCGGAATTTTGGCCCCACAGAACATTCGTAAGGGAATTTGAGTATCGGGATAATGGTAGGCGTGATAATTTTGCTAGATTACCGTCTGGAGATAAGCCAGCTCCAAAAAACTAATTGGGAGTTTGAATTTGGCGTATCAGAATGTTCGCGGTTTGAATACTAAATTGTCCAGATTATTTGTTGATAGCTTTGGTTTTGAGTTTGATGTCATTGCATTTTCTGAGACATGGCTTAAACCTAATGTTTTTAATTCTGAGTTGTTCTGCGATAAGTACGTAGTTTATAGAAAAGATCGTGTTGGTAAAATTGGTGGTGGTGTTTTAATCTCAATTGAGAATTCTTTATCTTCTGAGTTGGTTACAGTTGATGACATTGGCGATCTTGAGTTTCTTGTGGTGTCCATTAATTTAGGCGATTTGAAATTGTTTGTCACGTGTTCCTATATTCCGCCATCTTCATGCTTTGAGGTATATCAAGTGCATATTGACGCTATTGCAAAAGTTATTGCGTTAGCCAGTAGAAAGGACCGTATTTTAGTATTGGGTGACTTTAACTTGCCGTCTGTGACATGGGTGTCTTTACCCGATACTAATTCTCTGACTCCATTGACACCATATGATTGGTCATCTGATTTTGTTACGCATATTTCCGAACTTGGGTTGATTCAATTGAACGACATTCCCAATTCTATGAATCGAGTCCTTGATCTAGTTTTAGTGGATGATTCTAACAACTTTGATATTTCTCGAATTGATCCGTTAATTTCTCCTGAGGATAGTTACCATCCAACGCTGGGAATTAATTATACATATGATACCATGCAGGTTGGTTGCAATTGCTCTTCGTCCTATGTTGGCCTATGCTTTTCGCGTGCGAACTTTATACTTTTGAATAATCTTATCTTTGATACCGACTGGCATAGTATATGTCAGTGTGATAATTCTTTTGAATTTGAAATCGCCCTGGATGATTTCTATAATATTATTAATGGCTATATTTCTAAGTCTGTACCCAAGAGGCCAATAAGGGGTAATACTGGCCCCCCATGGTCCTCAAGGGCTCTAAATAGTCTCAAGAATGTAAGGAATAGATGTTCGAACAAGTATAAAAAATCTGGACTGCTAGCAGACTATGCTAGGTATATTGTTGCTAGGAGTAGATACAACTCTAAATCTCGTGAGAGTTACAGATTATATTTGGATAGGTTGAAGGCTAATTTTAAACGGAACCCCAAATCATTCTTTAGATTTGTTAACTTGAAGCGTAATTCGTCTTCCACACCTTGTAGGATCAAAATGAACGGTATTGAATATTCAGATGAAGAGTCTATTGCTAATTGTTTCGCCGATTTTTTCGCATCTATTTATTCCACCCGAGCCTATGATGTTTCCAAATCATACCCGTACACTGTCCGCTCTACCATTCCGTTTGATGCACCTGTCGTAAATTCTTCGTGGTTGCTAGATAACTTAATCAGCTTGAAAGCCTCGAATAAAGCTGGTCCTGATGGTATCCCGGACTCTATGTTGAAATACTGCTCGAATTCTCTCAGCTTACCGTTGACTCTCTTATTTAACGCTTCGTTGAAGTTCGGCCATTTTCCTGCAAAGTGGAAGAGCTCTTATATAATCCCTCTCCACAAATCTGGTAGTTTAGTAAATGTTGCAAATTATAGGGGAATTGCAAAATTGAGTGCCATTCCTAAACTTTTTGAGAAGTTAGTCACAGAGGTAATTTCTCATCAGGTTTCCTCTATTTTAGATCCATGTCAACATGGCTTTCGGAAGGGTCGTTCCACCGTGACTAATTTGCTTCAGTTTTCCTCTTCTATTATTGACGGCTTTATTAATGGAGATCAAACTGATGTGATTTTTACCGATTTTAGTAAGGCTTTTGATAAAGTTAACCACAATTTGTTATTATATAAATTAGGGGCAATGGGTTTTAATTGCAACATGCTGAATTGGATTAGTTCTTATTTAATGAACAGAGAACAGATGGTATCATTTGGTCGATCATTCTCAAGATCTATTTTTGTGTCATCTGGGGTGCCTCAGGGCAGTCATCTTGGGCCGGTTCTATTTTTGTTATTCATTAACGACTTACCCGCCTCGATAATGCACTCTAAATTGTTAATGTACGCTGATGACGTGAAGATCTATTTTTCTTACAAGGATCCTTGTCAATATACTTTACTTCAGAGGGATTTGTCTACTTTCCAGACGTGGTGCGAGACCAATTTGATGGAGCTTAATTTTACGAAATGTAAGCATATGCTGTTCTCTAGGTCATCATTATTTTCGGCAAAATACATTTTAGGTGGCAATGTTCTTGAATCGGTGGATTCATTTGTTGATCTTGGTGTTCTCTTGGACAGAAAATTGAATTTCAACTCCCACATAATTACGATGGTGAACAAGGCTTATGGCGTTCTGAACTTTATTAAACGTTGGGCAAAGGAATTTTCAGATCCCTACGTTACGAAAAATCTTTTTACTTCACTAGTCCGCCCTATTCTCGAATATGGATCAGTTGTTTGGGACCCCCAGTACAATTTGTATGTTAATATGATTGAATCGGTCCAGAAACAGTTTCTCATTTTTTGTCTGAGAAATCTTCAATGGAACCCGAACCATAATCTTCCTTCGTATAGCAGTAGACTAGCATTGATCAGATTGCCGACTCTTAGTAGTAGACGTACCATGATAAACTCTATTACAGTTTTGAAGATAATTGATGGATGTATATGTTCTGAATTTCTGTTATCTAAGATTTTCATAAATGTCCCATTGAGGCCCACGAGGTACTATAAACTCGTAAACATCGAGTTTCAGCGTTCGAATTATGCGTCCTTTGATCCAGTTAGGAGAATGTGTCGTGACTTTAATGAGCTATATCAGTTTATTGATTTCACAGGTAGTTGGGAAACGACAAAGTCTAGCATAATTTCTCATTTGAACCGATTGCATTAGTGCTGTATATTCGTTGACGTACATATGTAAATTTAATTTACTTTATCCTTACTATCTGGTCTGATTTATGATTTGGTTTTCGTTTTGCTCGTAATTATTATATATTGAAGTATCTTATGTTAATATCTCGTGATGTGCTTTTATACTTATTTATGTTAGTGTAATACCAACTGGTGAAGAATTTCTGTAGTTGGTTGTAACGTGTGAACTTATAATCCTTGCTCTCCCGTTATAGACCGGTCTATAATGTGTACGCTGTCCTCACGTTATGGGGACGTGGCCCTCTCGGTCGGTAGGGGCGGGTAAGAGTGGCGGCGATGGGTTCGCTCGATTAAAAAAAAAAAAAAAAAAAAAAAAAAAAAGTGTAATTTAAGTAGGATATTTGGCCACTTACGCTTTTGCAGTTATATACTCTCTTCAATTAATTTATATTGGGAAAAGGACAGAAACCCATATACTCTTCTCTTAACCTAACTTATATACTATCCCATACTATTAAATCGCTATTTACAAAACAAAACAAACAAACGAAATATAAATGAAATAAAATAAAAATAAAATTAAAACAAAAACAACAAACAAAACAGTTCCAATTCACTCGAGAAATAAAGTAATAATAAATTCAGTTCATCAAAATCATATTCACCCCAGCTTACTGGGCAGTATTATAAACTGGGTTCCCAAAATTGTAACCCCCATACCTTCTGTGGTAAAACAATAAACGACCCTCGCCGTCGTAAATCATATTCCTCTCCTTAAGTTTAAGGAGACCCATCGGAGTCAAACCCTTTCCCGACTCAATTATATTATCAAATTCTTCAGCATCAATCAAACAGTTAGAGGATTTTCACCTTCCTTCGCAACACACCTTTCGAGGAATTTGATGGCCAGCTCAGTCATCCACGCATCTATTCTCTTTACTTTCGCCATCTCGACTTCCCTATAAATTTGCTCGCACGAGGGGCTTTTCCAATTCCCTGCCATATCTTTTCTGGCTCCCAGGCCCAAACATTGTCTTAAAATACGCCTTTCGGCCACTCTGATCCTCTCCATTTGGCAAGAGCTTATTGTAAACCAAATTGGGAATGCATAAGCTATTACACCGTGTTACACACATTCTGTCCTATGAACCAAATTTACTTTTTCGGAAAGGGGATAAAAACTAAAAATACACGTGTATCGGCGATTTTCAAGTACACGTCAGAATTTTTTTTTTTAAGTTTTAAGTATAAAGCTCGTAGTGGCCTGTGTGAAAGCCTTTGGACCGATTTTTAACCCTTTTTCAGTGATCCAATCGAGCTGATTTTTTGCAGGCAGACTCGTGGAAATGTCTGCATCACGTCAAATTTTTTAAAAAATAGATTTTTATCAATTCTCAGATTTTCCTAAATTTTTTTTTTAAATGGTTATCGTTTTTTTTAAGGTTTCAGTTCGTTAAACAAACAATTTTTTTTATTACTTTTGTTTTATAAAAATAAAGAATTGTTACATTAAAAATATTAATGTTTTTAAAGAAATTTAGGCCTTTTATTTTTGCGGTTGTAAGCATTTGCTTCAGTATCGCGACAAATAGACCGACAGTATTCGCCAAGCATATGCGTAATGTCTTTTCCTTTAAAGCGCTTTTCAATAGCCGCAATGTCCTGATGGAACCTTTCGCCATGCTCATCGCTACAAGCTCCTAAATCATCAGGGGAAAAATCTAAATGATTGTGAAGAAAATGGATCTTTAGCGACATTAATATGCCCATTTCGCCATATGCCGAAACCATTTCTGCTACAATATTTCTATAATTGGCAGCTCGTTTGTTGCCAAGAAACTGCTCAATAACGGCAACTGTACCTTTCCATGCACGTTGTTCGATAGCATTTAATTTTGATGAAAATTCAGAACTTGCAATTATTTTTTTTATCTGCGGACCATTGAAAACACCTTAAATCAAAAAAATCATTAAAAAACATAAAGTTACTGAATGACTTCTTAAAAAAATACCTGCATGAATCTTTGCGCCGCTCAATTTCGGAAAAATTTTGCGCAAAGTTGCAATGGCCTCGCCATCACGATCCAGTTTTTTACCTAAATTTGATACGAGACCGAGCTTAATGTGTAGTGGAGGCAAAATGATTTCAGACGGCTGCGCCAATAGTAGATTCTCTATACTTTCTACGCCTACTTTGTAGCATGTTCGCGGCCTCCACTTAAATTCAGTGTAATGCTCATCTCTTTTTCGACCTTCCCATGTACACAAAAAGCACTGGTGGGTTGGAAATCCACGCTTAACACCCATGACCACTTTCAGATCGCAGCATATATTCCAATTATGCTCTTTGTACTTTATCAGCTGTAATATTAATTCCATGCCTTCGTATGTTTCCTTGAGGTTTGTGACATATGCGATCGGGACAGATGGATGTATGTTACCGATATGAAGCAGCACGACTTTAAGGCTGTTGACCGATGCATCGATGAAAAGTCGCCACTCCTCTGAAATATGAGGGTAACCAATTTTTGCAAACATCAAATCAATATCATAACAATAAGCTAGGTTTTTTTCCCGATCTTCGTGCAATTTAAAAAATTCGTCATATGGAATAATGGTACCTCGACCACGAGCGGCTGTTATTTTAAAATCAGCCGCCACTATATTCCACTGCTTAAAGCGTGATGCAAAGAGTTCTGCTGTTCTCCTCGACAAATTTCCGTCTCGTACGAGGTCATTGAAGTCGGCTTGCGTTATTAAATGCGGCATTGCAGTCCCAATTTCACTGGGTGTTGCCACTTGTGGACTCTCGCATCTCGCATTCTAAGCAAGAAAAGTTGATAGCAGTGTTGGTACAACTGTTGATTCTGCATCGCTTATTTCGGGAACATTATCAAAAATCTCCACTGAAGCCGCTGCTCGCTCTTCTGGTGAGTATAGAACTGCTGGAATTACCGATTCTACATTAGCGTAGCGAATTTTGTTGCGGTGAATGTATTGGTACCCTTTTGTTTGAGCAAAAGTTACACAAAAGTAGGACACTTCATTGCAGTGCTCCGTGCGTGGTAGCCAAATTGTTGGTACAGCGTCCTTTATTGTTGACCGTCCATCAGTAAACTTGCACAAATTTCTATAGCAATAGTCGCATACGACTTCCGGAGTATACCACAAGTAAGGAACATAAGCAGTCTTAAATATTTTCTGAAACGAATTCACCACTGTTTTAGTAATATTTTTCAAATTTTTACTTGGTGCGAATAAGCCACAAACGTAACAAAAGTTATTTCGCGTCGGACACTGCATTTTTTTCAGATGAAATATATACAAATACGTTTTCGCACAACAGAACTTAAAACAATTTTGCAATTCCTTATTTCATCTGTCAGACCAGTTGTAAGTGTTGTAAAAGTTAAAAACTATTTAGTGTTAGAAGATTACTATTGATTAACTACAACTACATCGAGTAGGATGGGTCAAAAAAAATTTTTTTTTCGTAACGCTTAAGTAGTTTAAAAATTTGGAGTCCCTTCAAGTTATGCTAAGAAAAGTGAAAAAAATATTTTTTTTTCAAAAATAACAAAAATTGGGGAAAATCTGAGAATTGATAAAAATTGTTTTTAAAAAATTTGACGTGATACAGTCATTTCCACGAGTCTGCCTGCAAAAAATCAGCTCGATTGGATCACTGAAAAAGGTTTAAAAATCGGTCCAAAGGCTTTCACACAGGCCACTACGAGCTTTATACTTCAAACTTAAAAAAAAATTCTGACGTGTACATGAAAATCGACGATACACGTGTATTTTTATTTTTTCCCCTCTTTCCGAATATGTGCATATGGTTCATAGGACAGAAAAAAAATCTATTTTTTGTAACACCGTGTTATCGGTCTAACTATTTGCTTATAGACCAGAAGTCTAACCCTTTTGCTTAGTTCTCTTTTTCCACTGAAGAATCTGGGATACATAGCGTAGTTTTTCCTCATTTTTTCTAGAATCATATCCACGTGATCACGAAATTGCATGTCCTCAGAGTTTTTGACTCCTAGATAGTTCATTGTGTTGCTGTTGGCTATAATATTCCCTCCAATTTTTATCTGAGGTTTATAATTTCTGGCATTCTTGTATAAATTCATCTTCTTGCCTTTGGCCATCATGCATGTGCATTTTGGTACGTTTAGTTTCAGCCGCCATTCGCTAAAATATATTTCCAGTTTTTCCAAATATTGCTGGATTCTGTCGCCTGCTGTTTTGGCCCTAGCATGGGAAGTTGCCACCAGTATGTCATCGGCAAATATGTAGATTTTCTCTCCGTTTTCAGGCTGCGGTATGTCAGCGAGGTATATATTATATAATGCTGGGCCTAGGATAGATCCCTGCGGCACTCCAGCTTTTGTCTCCACTTTGTATGACTCACTTTTTTCCACCTCGACTGTGAATGTCCTATTCGTGAGATAGTCATATACTATTCTTGACAGGTAATCCTCGAATTTATGGTTGTTCCTCATCTTGTATACTATACCCTGCTGCCACACCGTGTCAAAGGCCTTTTCGAAGTCTAATCCAACGGCAATGGTTGATTTTCTCTCGTTGACGCCTTTAGTTACTCCATTAGAGAATGCCATGAGTGCTTGGCTTGCCGACAGTCCTTTTCTAAATCCGAATGGGGAAGTCTTTAAGAACATTTTCCGCCTCCATGTGTATGTTCAGTCTATTTAATATCAGTTTTTCGAAGAGCTTTCCAATGTTTGATATTAATGAAATTGGTCTATATCCTGAGGCATCCGTAGGATCTTTTCCGGGTTTGAGTATCGGAATTATCCTTGAGTGTTTCCATTCCTTAGGAAAGTATCCTAGGTTCAAGCAATTGTTAAATAAAATTGCGAACGGCTTCCACATTATCTCATTAGATCTTCTCAGGATATAGTTTGGTATGTCGTCTGGTCCACTACTTTTTTGTTGTTGAGGTTCCTTAGGGCTATTCCAATCTCTTCTGGAGTAATGAGGCTGAAAGCTGGACTAAGGGTTATTGATGCATCCGCTTGATCTTGGTCGGAGAAGTTCATTAATGGGTTGTTGTTTTGGAGATCTTTGATGGCTTCAAGTTTTTCAGGATCTCGGACCCCTGCCGTCCTTGTCGATTGTATGATTGCAAATTTTTCCGCCAGTATGTTTGCTTTACCTTTATCATCATCAGCAATTCGGCCATCTTGGCTTGTCAGTCCTGGAATTCTCGTTCTTTTAGAGATTCCTCCAAATCTTTTAACGCTTTTGATAATTATAGGGTTGGGTTTAATCTCCTCTAGCTTCCCGATATAATATTCATTCTCATGTTTTAATATGAGTTCTTCTATTAATGTTCTCATCATTCTGATTTCCGCTTTTAAAGTTATTTTCCTGAAAGGATCATTAGTCCGGTGGGCTCTTCGCATAAGGCGTTCTTTTGGCCTAATCATCCTTTGATGTTATCCGGGAGCGGTAATGTGGTTCCCCTGGAGGGCCTGATTTTGGGCACCGCTGCGTTGATGGCTTCCTTATACAAATTTCCTATTAATTTGGCAGCATCTTCAATCTCCAGTTTTGTCATGTTGCGGTTTGCTAGCAGTTCAGCTGTCGTCAGTCCCGCGCGTAATTTAGTGTTCAAGGTTCGTCTGTTCAATCGTGCGTAGTCGTAGATTTCCTCTAGTTCGTTCATGTCCACTTTTATTCGAATTGCCCGAGGTTCGAATATGTGCCTGTGTGACAGTTTATGTTCTGCCAACATTATTATGTGGGGACCATTTGTGTCGACGAAGTTCTGCAAATTGTGTCTTTTTACCTTAGACACAATTGAGTTCACGTTAATAAATATAGTTGTTAGGGACTTATCCATCAAGTCGCATGCTTATAAGGAGGCCAAATAGGGCCCTGGTTTTTTCCGCTCCGTCTGTGATGCGCGAGTATTCTTCCGCGAAATCACCTATTTTCTGCATGTATGATACGAAATCTTTGCCGAGGTATTTGGAGCAATCGGCGTTAATTTGATCGAAGATTTCGTTGGCTCTCATTTTGAGGCCTGACCCATTATTTTTTGTATTGCTTTTTGGCAATTCTCTTGGGTTACTGATTAGAATGTTGGCATAAGATACTCCAGTTCTAAATGATGTATGCCTTCTAATCGGTATTACATTTCTTTGTGACCTTTCGGCTCCTTTTTCGTCGAGACGTTTCTTAATTTCCCTTCTTTTGGGGAAAACGTGAGCGCTGGCTACGTGGCCTTCCATATCGCAGTTAGCGCAGTTGACCGGAAGTCCGACTCTTTTGGTAATGGCACCTGTGATCTGGTCCTTGATTATGAATTCTTCATTGTTTAGTTCCCTCTTTGGTACTTTGCACTTTCCCGGGCCGTGGGATTCGCCACATTTTACACACCTGTATAGCATGGAGCAATTTGTGGATACGAGTCCGTACCTCTGGCAGTTTCGGCATTGGATAAGCCCCCCTCGTTTGAGCCGTTCCATTCGAACTCCACTACGAAGAATGTATCTAATAGAAATTAAAGACTTTATGTCCGAGTCATGGCTGAATTGAGCCAACCATCTGTCCCCGGTGAGTTTTATCAGGCGAGTGGTTTTAAAATTTCCCTCAGTTATACCAAAATAATCTTCCACATCTGATATCTCATATGTGCTCGATAGACCCTTTATTATCATAGAGAAAGGCTTTAACTGCGATGGTGTATATGTGTAGAAATTTATCCCCTCAGACTTCAAAAAGTTCGTGACTCTTAAATGGTCATCAATATTGTTAAGTTTAAGATCTATCATGTTCCTATTAATAATCCTTTTAGTAAAGAAGTTATGTTCCAATAATATTTGGAGTTTATTGTCTATGTCCTTTACGTTCGTGTTATATACTTTTATAATTGGTGGGCTGGCCTTACCTCTTGCATTATTCTCGGTTACCGATGAAGGATTAGATAATATTCGTCCATTCCCAGTCTGCTTCTGTTGTTGTTGGTGTTGCGATTGCGGTTGTTGTGGTTGCTGTTGACGCACACTCTGCTGCTGTTGATATTGTTGCTGCGTAATTTGTCCTTGATACTCCTTAGATGATCCTAGTTGGGGAAAATCAGCCTTTCCCTCGCTTACGGAATAGCGATTCTTCCTTCCAGTGACTGTATTCCACTCTTGGCCTCTTGCGGTGGTTTCTTCTTCATAATTTTCATTATAATTTTCGGAGCCTAGAACTTCGGCATCCATTAGAAAGTCCTCTTCACTATCACATACACTTTCATTACCTCTTGGGGTTTTAAGCATGATTCTGTATTCGTTTATTTTTTTCTGCTGATTTTGTAATTCAGTTTCATGGTTCTTTATCTTATTTTTTGACTCTAGTAGTTCATTACTTATTATTTCCATTTTTTCATTCATTATTTTCATCATTTGCTGTAGTTTTTCAATCTCACTATTTTTTTCAGAGTCACTATCGGAAGCCGTGTCCGTTCTTCCTCTTTTGTTTTTTGATTTATTTTTTTCCTTTTCTCCCATTTCAGGGCTGTCTTTTTCTTTTAAATACTATTCACGGCTCATATTTTCGCCGCTTTTAACTTTCTTCATGTTTGAGCCACCTGGCAAGTCAAATACTTGCCGTTGGTCAAAACTTTCGAATTCTATTTCACTTATATCCACCTTATTTTGTTCTGTCACTACGTTACAGTAAGTTTTAATTTTGCCACTTCACCGTACTTTTTACGTAGGGCTACTTCAAAATTAATTTTCTTTTCACATTTACTTTTTCCCCTTAGGGACTTTAATTTTATCTTTTACTATGCTGTGCTCACAATGAGCCTTCTACGCACTTCTCACTTTCGCAAGGGACCTTAAACAATTTTTGTCCCGCTCGTGGGTCCTCAAGGACAACCAATTTGGTTTTCGGCGAGGACATTCAACCTCACATGCGCTCATGGTCTTCGGGGACTATGTGACGCGAGCGTTGAATAGGAGACACGCGACGATTGCTGTAAGCCTTGGCAAAGTCAAGGCTCGGTCTGGAAAGCCGGAATCATTTCCAAGATGATAGATTTTGGATTCGATAAGGACACCTGTCATATGGTGGCCAGCTTCTTGAAGGGACGCAAATTCCGTATAAGAGTAGGGGAAGCGTACTCAAGCGTTAGGGATGTTATAGCAGGGGTACCCCAGGGTTCGCTCCTGGGACCCATGATATATAATATCTTCGTGAGCGTGCTGGTATATGCGGACGATATTCTTGTGGCCATGTCGGGCCGAAAGGCTGAGACCACCAACTCCAGGGTCAACGAGTACCTGGAGGTTTTGTCGGGATATTTCGACTCACGCTTAATGTTGACAAGTGCGAGGGAATGATGTTCAAGGGGAAACGCACCCTTTTGTTCCCTAATGCTAGAACGTTCGTACCCAGCCTACAGGTTGGGGGCCGCGTGATCAGGATCGCGGACGGATTTAAGTACCTAGGTGTCATATTCCGTACGAACTTTGAATTTTACCGAAACATTGACCACATTCGGCATTTACCTCCATGCGCTACGTTGCCGTGGAGGCCTTTCGACTGAAGTAAAACTTTTGATCTACCGTCAGATCATAAGACCCATTATTGCCTATGCGTTCCCTGTATGATTTGGAATATCTTCCAGCCAGATGGGGAAAATTAGGAAATGGGAGAGACGTATCTTCATGAGCTGCTTGGGCTTACGAATGAGGATAGCCAACGATGGTTCGGTTAGGAGGCCATCCTGTGCTACGATGTACAGGAAGGTCGACTTTGACAGAATAGACGTGTACCTTGTTAAAGGTGCACTTAAATTTCTAGAAAGGGCATCCTTTCTGGAAAATGGACTGGTCGAGAATAGTTTGGTCCAGGACGAGCGCCTGAAGCGACTTCTTGAGTTAGGATATAGGCCGCCGCGGGGTGGCCTCGCGACCTTCGATAGAGGCGGACTCCTCTTCGTTAATGACAAACTCCTATTCTATCATAGGAGGATAGGATCTTTTGACCTGGACGATATAGTGTATATTACGGACCAGTAGTGGCACCTCTTACCGTAGGTAGGGTTGTAAATATGTATATAGTTGTAAATATTTGTAAATAGTACTTTTAGTATATTAGTATTTTAAGTTTTTAGTAGTTAGTTTGATGATTTTTCCCCTTTTACTTAGTCCTTTTTTGGGGAAGCCTCTAGTGGACAGTAGATTGTTTAGTTTTTTCGTCACGATTGTTTTGTATGTAGTTGCTACAACCTAAGTTAGTGTGAAGTATATAGTCCTGTAAATATTATTAAATGTAGGGAAATACGTAAGGATAGATTTAAGTTATATTTAAGAGACTTTATTGTAAAATAAATTTTAGGGACAAAATAAATGAAATGAAAATGAAATGAAAAAGTGAATGTCCCGCTCGTGTCTTTAGGTTCTATGCGCTTCTCATGAATCCAGCTAAGCTTTAATTCAGCGCGATTTTTCCTTTATTAATAATAATTAATAAAGCTTTTTTCGTTTTTTGCCTATTAAATTTTGGCAAATTTTCAAAAATTTTTTTCATAAAATTTTCACTTTTTTCCAAAATTTTTCGATTTTCCAGATTTTCAGTCACTTTCTATTTCTGTACTTTTTTTCTCAATTTTTTTTTACTTTTTCCAGTTTTTCAAAATTTTCTCGAGATGCCAAAGGCAAATCTCATTTTCCACAATTCTGTTTATTCCGCCTAGGATTTTTTCACTTCACTTTAGCACAATATGAACACAGACACTGTCAACACTGTAATCGATGATCAGTCGACGCCGACCACTGATCACCTTCAGGATGGCACATCTCTTTTGTTTTATAGACGGTAACGTTACCATCCGGAGTTGCTGCAAATCTGTACGTGGTGCAATCCTAAAATTTGCAAATGTATTTTACATAATAGTTTTTACCATATAAAAACATAATATCCATATATTATTATATTTACGATACTCTTCTCGAATTATGTCTTCGATAATTTTCTTTTTGGTATGATTTTTCGGGTTGTTGAGTTTTCTTGAAAACCCGGTTAGGCTTTGTTTCTTTTGCTTCATTTCGTATTACAGGACTGTTGTATTTCTCAGTGGCATTTGCTAATTTTCTGTAATTCAGAAACCCTGAAGCATTTACAGAATTATCGGTGATTTCGAATGGACCCAGTGTATGTTCGCGGGCAGTGTCAGTAGAATTTGAAACTTTGTCAGATAAATTTGTAAAACAAAATTTCATATTCTTTATAATGAATTTTTAATTCTTTCTTATTAAGTAAGCAATCATGTACATCTCTCTTTTTCAATTCTGAAATAGTGCTTTTAATTACGCCCAGTTCAACGTCAATCACTTTTTCAAATCTGTGAAGTTCTTTCGCTACATTTGTTGCGGAGGTGTGGGCCTGAGCATCCTTCCCTCGCCACCTATGAGACACAAACAATGAGAGAGGCAAATTTTATTTTTGAAATTAAATTTTATCTTGCACATGACTTTGGGTTGTATCCCACACAACTATTTTACCACACGAACACGAAATGCCATTGGTGTTCTGAACGCCTGTATCTGATATTATTGAGCCCATATTGTCCACTATCCCAAAGGTTGCCTATGAAGTTAAAAGTTATAGAGAGAATACTTATCTATTTCAGTTGCTATTCTTACCTTTAACACCGGCCAATAACCCAAAAAAAAATTTGCATGGAGGGTACTTAGGGTGGCCTTTTTTTTGCACGGTGGAAACCATAACCACCCATATTCATTTGAAGAGTATTAGGCCAGTATCTAAGGGAGGACCTAAGGGTCTCGTAACTCACTATGGCAGGATTATATTCTCGGGAGACCCATATATTCTCGGGAGACCCATTGTTATGACATAAAATGACCCATTGCCGTTTATGTACCTGAAAAAAAGAGAAAAAAAAAACACTGGAAAGGGAATAAATAAAACTGATATGAAAAGAAAGAAAAGCTGAAAAGAAAAAATAAATAAATGAAACACCAGAAAATCTGAAACGAAAGAAACCAGGGATTAATTTAATTTGCTGAACAGCTTAAGATGGGGGCGATACGACAAAAAGTAAATTACGTCCTTTCAGGTCCATGCGTGCGGAAAATCCCATAGGAACCTATGCTTCCAAGGTC
This sequence comes from Phaonia tiefii, assembly GCA_963931995.1. Lineage (NCBI taxonomy): Eukaryota > Metazoa > Arthropoda > Insecta > Diptera > Muscidae > Phaonia > Phaonia tiefii. Next base: position 90,644,908 of record OZ008368.1, read on the forward strand.
GCCGTTATTCCCCAAAGAATGGATAGGGTTCGATGACTCCTCGGGCTGAAAAAGGAGGGAAACAATTAATAAAATTGTAGTGGAGAGATACTTACCAGTCTGCTGTGGGATTGTTTACAAAAATATGCATGCATTTCCGGCATATTGGCTATGCGTTGCCAACCACGTTTACCCAACTGAATGGCCACCCGGAGAATATTCCTGATTCATGGAAATGTTGCCAGATTGGACAAAGGGGAATGACAGTTCATGTAAATTTCGGACTATAAAAGGTCGCAATCCAGGGAAAGCGCGAAATAGTCCGTTTAAAAGCTAATTTCAAGGTGGTTGTGAGCGAGGAAAAAACTAAGTGATGGCAAAAATATAAAGTATTCAAGGTAATAGTGAGTGGATAAAGTAAAGGCGCGTGATACAAAGTTTTTTTGTTGCAGAAGTCAGGCAAGGGAAATGTTTGGTGTATGCAGCGAGTCCCTTGGTCAAAAAAAATTCCAAATAGTCAATAAAAAAGTGAGTTTGGTGTGAAAAGATTTATTTTTCTTTGCTACATAGTGTTTTCGTTCATAGAAAAATTAAAGAAGGTAGTCGTCAGTACACTTGCTGGTAGACGCGGCAGAACTTGAAGGCGATCCCCGGCATTCGTGTCGACTACCGAAACCACAATATTCCACCCAAACCATCCGATTGACCTCTGGGCAGAGAAACAGTGGTAATAAGGTTAAGATAGAGCATGACATCAACACGGCACGAATACTCACCATAAAACCAGGTACAATAGTTATAAGTAGAAGTGTGAAGCGTGTATGAAATTCGGCATAGTTTCAGAAATAACGCCACCGAAAGCCCTGTAGTGCCCGCCTCTCAACTCCCCAGACTTCTAATGATTTTTTCTTACGAAATCCTGAAAAATATATAAAACAATCCAGTTAGTAAGAATCGTGAGATTGTTCCAATGCGGCAAAACTCATAACGATGGCGCCTCCTCTGAAGAAATAAAGAAAAAACAACATATTAGCTTTTAAATGATTAAGATGAGTGTTTGTGTTAGTCTAGTGTTGTGATAGTTTTAAAGTTTGTAAAAATTTAAATACCAAAAAAGGTTTCCTTCTAGGGGGTACAAAGTTTTGTGAATTTTTTTTCTGTGAAAAACTGCAATAGTGGCAGAACACCGTTTAAGTGAGCTCATTTAGGCAGGTCTAAGGTTTCTTTTTGTGGACCAAAATAAAGAGGGGTCTAGATAAATTATCACATTGTTTTGTAGTCTATTGGAGAAGCATTTGTTGACCATTTTTGAGGAGTCTTTGGTATTTGGGTTTATTCGTTCGTCTCTGTTTAGATTAAAGATAGAATTACTTTCAAAGTTTTAATATTAAAAAAAAACATATCGAGAGAAGTGTAGATGTGAGATTTAGGTTAAGCATAAAAACAACTTTTTTTAAATAAATATGTAATTTTTGTGTTTTTATGTGAAAACGAAAAGATATGAAGTGTTAGTCTTGTTTTCCGAGGGAAGGTTAATATAAGGTAAGGTAAGTCGTAAAAGTGTGTGTGTGGTGTATTGGGATCCTCATAAATAAATTTGGCGCGAGAGGATCACGGTCGGGCGCGCGACGATGGGAGCCAACACCAAAAGCTTCTGGTATGGAAATTGCGCGTCGTGTTTTAAATTTTGTGTTAACCCTCTAATTTATGTTCGTCTCTGGGCTAGAATATGGCGGGAAGGAACCACCCTGAAGCAGCCGGAGTGCCGATTCTAGCGCCAAATAAAGAGAATCGTAACACATTTTCATTAAAAGATTGTTTTTCAGTCCGAATCATTATTTTTAAATTATTATAAAATTCGGTTGTAAGGTTGTGTGTTTTATCGAAAGTTTTTCAATGAGGTAGATTGTGTTGAATAATTTTTTGTGTGGGGAAGAAATATTTGTGCTAAAGCTGTTTCAAATCAAATATGAAATTTTTGACAATAGCAATTATTTGTAGATGAAATACCGTGTGATAGTTATTTTAGCCACACACTCGACAATCATTTTATTATGGATAGATAAATGTAAAAAGATACTCAATATGATAAAAATAACAAAAAATATAAACTAAATGACCAAACCTACAAGAAACAAATATCAAGGTATTCTCGTGTTTTGTCAATTTCACCAAACATACTTATATTAGAAGCAAAATCTGTAAGTGTGTTTGTGTGTCGTTTTACACCAATGTTGCCACCAGAGTATGCCAAAATTACTCAAGGGATGCTCAAAAAATATGCAAAACCACTTACAATTGTATTTTCTTTCAACGAAGAACACTTTTTTCGACTTATATCAAAGTCATTTAATTGAGACCACAGTCCGGGTATGTCTATTGCTTTCATCGATTGAGCCTTTTTGGCTGCATATCTTCGGGCTTTGAAATGTTGACGGGTCACAATAAAACTTAAATTAAAGCTTAAAGTCTTGCCTAGAATCTGATTCTAAATATCGAATTTTCTCCCAATAGAATAATGAAACCACAAATTTTTATAGAATTTTTACAAGCTTTCCATACTGAAGGTATTTTTCAAATCTGACAATATACAGCGAAGGTACGTGGGAAAATATATATTCCAACTTTCGAGACCAATAAACGGTACAAGCAAATAAAATAGATATGTCGACGAAAACTTCGGACCTGGTAACAGTATTGCATCGAACGGTATTTTACATATAATCATCAAAAATTGCATGTTTCTGGTAAACTATGTTCCAAAAACAGATCTCTAGATCAATGTTCCCTGCAAAAGGAGATATTATTACGGAGATATTATTACGGAGATATCAAATAGATTATGGAACTGAAAATTTAATGTTTCAACACACAAAATTGCACCAAAATATCATAATCCAAGAAGATTGAAATTATCCATATTTTGGAAAATTATCCAGAAATTGGCAACACTGCTTTACACCCAATTTAGTGAAATGCAACGTTGTAAAACTGATTGTCAAATTTTTATTTTCTGTCAAATTTTTGAGTAGCTCTGGGGCTAGTGAAAGTTTTGACAAGTAAACTACCTCGCAAATGTCAAAATTTTACTCTAAAAAAATATTTTGAGCGATAAGACACAGAGCATAAGTACATCTTTGAAATATTCCTTGAATGAATTCTGAAAGTAATTTTTGTATTCATCAATAAACTTATTATTATTTACTTTTAACTCTTTTTCAAGATGACTCTTCTTGATGACTCTTCTTGACACTTAAATGACTTCTTATCTTTCAAATGTGATACATTTGTTATATCAGTAATACATTTGGCATGGTTACAAATTCATTCCTTGCTTCAGCCATTGAAGAATGCATAATCTCTAAATCCAATATTATCGCACATTCCTCTTTTTCATCGATGTTACTGCCAATGGCGGAATTATTTATTTATTTAATTATGTCTATGGATTAAAATCCTTACAGACTAGCTTAACTAAAAGTAATATAAATCCAAAATATTTTTAAATTTATTAAGTGAAAACGAAAAATCAATTGAACAATTCATATTAATAGTATTATATTCCTTAAGACACCTCAATATAGGCTCAAAAGAAGAGTAATTATTTCTATTAACTGATATATTAAAAAATTCATTATTTCTAAGACACCGTAAGGGAGTATTAATATTTATGCAGCTAAGAAGCGGAGGACAGTCTACAAATCCACAAATTAGTTTGTATAAAAACAATACGGAACACTTGGATCTGCGACTAGATAGCGTTTCCAAGTGAATTAATCTGCATCTAGCTTCATACGAAGGAATTTGACTATGGAAATTTACTTCAAACAATGCGAATTTAATAAATTTCTTTTGCAATGACTCAATACGATTAATGCGTACATTATGGTAGGGATTCCAAATAATGGCACCATAATCTAATTTAGATCTAACAAAAGCGGTGTATAGTAATTTTCGTGTGTAAGGGTTCCGAAAGTCTTTACTATTTCTTTTCACAAAAGCAAGGGTGGAGTACGCTTCAGGCATTATATAATCCACATGCAAGTTAAATACCAGTTTTGGATCAAAAACAATGCCCAAATCTAACATTTTACTAACTTTAGGTATTAAATAAGTCTCAATGAAATAGATGGAGTTAACTAAATTTATACGCCTTGCAAAAGGAAGATGGAAGCATTTAGCAGTATTTAGTTTTAAATGATTACATTCACTCCAAATGACTAATCGATTGATGTCTTCCTGAAGTAAACTAAGACTCTAGACAAGAAATTTTAGTAGAAAGTTTTAAATCGTCAGCATACATGAGAAATTTAGAATGTTTGAAACATGATTCAATATCATTCACAAATAATATAAAAAGAAGAGGTCCTAAAATACTACCTTGCGGTATACCACAGATTGATGTATACCTATTAGAGTAAACATTATCAACACACACACGACACACTCTATTACTTAAATACGATTCAAACCACTGTAAAAGATACGAATGAAATCCAATTTTAGCCAATTTCATTAAAAGTAAACTGTGCGATACCTTATCAAAGGCTTTGCAAAAGTCAAAATAGAGTGTATCAACTTGAAATCCTGACTCAAAAGACTTGATACAGAAATTAGTAAAGGCTAATAGGTTAGTAATTGTTGAACGATGTTTTATGAAAATTTGCTGTGATTCAGATAAAAATTGGGAAATAGAAGGATAAATTTTATCATAAACTAAATGTTCCAAGAGTTTTGATACGTTAGATAATTTAGATATCGGTCTATAATTGCTAATGTCAGTTTTTGATCCTGATTTATGAACAGGCATTATAGTGGAAACTTTCCATTGGTTTAAGAACGTACCAGCTTTAAGGGAATTATTAAAAATCAATTTTAGCGAACCGCAAATAGATAAACTACATTTCCTAAGAAACAACGTAGGAAGCCCATCTATATCAGGTTTAGGTGAATCCTTTAGATCAGATAAGGCAGCGAGTATATCAGATTCATCAAACTGAATGAAAGATAAATTTGTGATTGAGTTAACACCATCCAAAAAACTTGAAGCAATACTTGGTACCCCAAATTCAAAGTTGGATTTGAAGAAATCTGCAAATAAGTTTGCTTGTTCAACTGGAGAATTTGCAAATTTATCTTCCCAGAACATTGATGACGGAAAATCACTGCTTCTACGTTTAGCTTTTATGAAGTGTCAAAATGACTGTGGATTAGTAACTATTTTATTTTCAAATTGCACAATGTAATTGCTGTACAGAAATTTATTTAGAAAATCAAATTCCGTGGAATAATGCTCAAACATCCTCTTACTTTCAGCACAATTTGTGGACTTGTAGACGTTGTGAAACCTATTTCTCAAATTTTTAAGTTTTTTTAAGCCAGGGGTATACCATGGCAATTTATAACAATCTGGCTTAACCTTAGGCACCACGGAATGCAGTATTTCATTAATCTTACAAACAAATTCATAATAACAATCATCGATGGTTTTGTTTTTAAAAACATCCAACCAAACAATACTCAAAATATGCTGATTTAAAACCTCAAAATTACATCTACTAAAATCGTAACGTAAATAATCAATATTAGAGCAGGGAAACTTATAAAAATCAACATTTACATTTAATGGCACGTGATGCATGTCTGGAGTACTGAAGGGCTTATCACATTTTTTAATAGAAATATTAAGCCAGGTTTCAACAAAAACAATGATATCGTAATCACACTGCGATGTCTCCAAAAAAATAGATCTATGCTTAGTTCTGATGCCAGCCATATTTTGATAATAAATTTTGAGCTTATAGGAGTCATTATCAACTAGGATTGAGTTCTTGCAGGAAGAGCTTTGGGAAAATTACGAAATGGACGAACATTAACGTTATTAGGCCAAAGAGAGGGTTTAAACAGTTCCTTGTAAAAATCCGGTGCAATACCCAGCTTAAAATTAACACTTTTTAAATCAGCCACATTAACGTCCTTCTTTACTAATTTAAAGCAAGCCATATGAACCATACTGATGTCGGTATGCTTTTCAACATAGGCCATGATTTGATCCTCCGTAATGTTTGATTTAAAGGAGGACAAATGTATCCACTTCTTCTTCACAATAACTTCAAGTTCAACATCATCATTCTCCCCAATAATGATAGGTCTTTGGCGATTTTTGCGGGATGTTACTCGCGTTCAATCTGAATTGTGTGCTGGGTTACGATTTACACCCGAAAGATTAACAACATTATTTGTCTGCGAAAGGGGGATAGAAACACTGTTGCCAGTAGAGCAAGGAGCACCTTACCTTCATTAGCAAGCACAGAAACATAGCTAACACGAAAGTTATCTCTGAGACAGTTATCACTCTCAGAAGCATGAGTTGCAATAGTGTGCGTATCATCAGAACTGTGTAAACTGGCGGGTAAAACAGACGGAGTGAGAGTTTTGGCGACTGAAGCAGCATTTGTAGGCAGTATCACTGATGACTTAACAACGGCAGCATGCGACGTCAGAGAGTTAGCAGCAGAATTCGAAGAGACCGTTTGAGCAGAACGTGTATTAGAAACATCGTTAAGTGTTGTTGGATTATTGAGAAGCTCATGAAGCATTATTTTCAGCTCTCTCACTTCATTGGATAAGTGAGAAACAACAGCAACCAAATCAGTAGATGCATTAAGGCAGTCATCACAATTATAAATAATGTTTTTATTTCTTTTCAACGACTCCAACAGATTTAAATCAGCAACACCCGTACAAAAATAATGAAATTTGCCATTGCAAATCTTGCACTTCACATATTTCTCGGATTGTAAGGACTTAAAACAGAAAGCACACAACGTTTTAGGTGGATCAATTGACATCGCGTCTGCACAAATCAAAAGTCAGAGATCTACTTGAAATTAGCCATGATGTCGGACACTTTGCTGTCAGACACTTTCGCGGCACTTAAAGTATTACGTGCTATATAAGAAATATTTGTTGAATTACAATCAGAGAGAGCATCCAATAGAGAACCTTCTACTTCGATATGATTAATACTAGAAGCATTCTTAATTTCAGGTACAACCACTAACATATTTTGAGATGCTAAAAAATATTGTTCAAAAATTGATGCATTTAAAATTTTAGATTCCAACTATGATATATGTAGATTCCTGAGCAGAATTATTCTCAGACATATTGTCACTATCAAAAAATAGTACTGACATCAATTCTTGCTCAATTTTATTGCAGTTTTTCGAAATATCTGCAATATTAGTTCCCAAATTAGTTTGCAGCTCTAGTACTGTTGCATTCCATTTTTCTGAACTACAGTAAGTATCAGAATGTAAATCTGATATAATATCATATAATATTTTACTAAGGGTGGTATTCTATAAGTCGTGAATCGGTCACTTCAGGTTACTTTTGTCGTTTTGGTAGTTTATAAAACGTTACAGCTGTTCGGTGACTACATGCGTTGAGTTACGTTATTTAATGGGTAGTTTATAAAACGCAGCGCAACGTTTTTGACCATTCCAACTGTTAAATTTAACACGCCACAGTTCTTCACGTTAGTTGAAGAAATTAAAAATTTAGGGTAGTATTCTATAAGTCCCGAAAGTGAACGTAAACGCAAAAGCCAACGCGAATACCAAAGTCAAAAAAGCGCTTGCGTTTGTTTACGAAAGCTGTCACTGACATATGCGGTTTATAGAGTTGCCAAACTAAAATAAACAATTATATCTCACATCGCGCTTGTGTGTGTTTTCGAAAGCTGTCACTGACATATGCGGTTTATAGAGTTGCCAAACTAAAATAAACAATTATAGATCAGAAAAGTTATCTTGAGTGAAATGCTCAGAATAGAAAAGATTACAAAATTTAGCTCTATTTCAGTAGATCAACAGATTTTAAGATTGCTATTATTTATAGTACTGCAAATACCAACAATCAGCAATGTCATGGCTTTCGTACGAAAATGAAATGAATTCGTAACGTTTTGCTACTATGACTTTCGAAAAACGTAACTTTAGACGAATGTGAACAATTAAATTACTTCACGTGCTGTATTAAACATCGATAGGAGTATGCCCGGAGTTTCAATAATGTTCGAAAATGTAACCGGCGAAGTTTAAGAGACGCATCTGATCCTCTATCGCAGTGTTCCGTTCCATCATTGATAGTCTTCAGGCGTTCTCTTTTTTTGGATTTAATAGTTGTGAGAGTTGAAAACCCCAATTCGCATAAGTAGGTTGCGGCAAATGGTAATATAATATCAACAGCACGATTTAAAAGCAGGGGATACTCATTTTTTATATGCAGCCAAAAATATGCTAGTTTTTAACTCCGTGATTCTTCCTGTTCTTTTATCGGTTAGTGTCCAAGGGTAATGTTATCCGAGAATGGATTTCATACCCAGTCCATAGGTTGCACGTCACACCTAGGAAAATATTCTGAGTCGGCAGCCATGACATTTGGAAACATTTCATTACTACCGTTGATAGCGTGGTTGATCCTTAACACCAACTTAGCGCGAGAGCTGTCAATTTTATCCGAAGACGTTAAAATATTAGAATTCCTGCCTTGCATTTTTGCTCATTTAAATGAACGAATATGTCCGATAGGTATGCAAGCTTTAGTACCCATTCTTCTTTTTCAAACACAGAAGCAAAATTTGAACCCGGGGCCTCTAAAAACGTCTGTGTCTCTTTTTTTAAGCTCGTAAATCCGAGTTAGCACTTTTCCGCGATAAAGCCATTGTAGTTCTGTATGAAACAGAAGTGACTGATGATCTGCTCCCATTTCCTGAACACTGCACAGACGAGAGTTCAGCGGTCACGCCTTGGTGTAATTGACAATTTTAACAACTTCTTGAAGGACAGACAACAATTAATCAGGCAGGGACTTCGTCATCAGTGCTTCCCTGTGTAAAAACCAATGTACATTTTTTATATTACGGCTTTTTTTAGAAGCCCTGGTTACAATTCCTATAATTTCCCCGTCATAGCTGCTGCTCTGTGTGTACACATGCTTATGCAGTTGTGCCATTCCAAATTATGGCCCCTGAAATACTGGTCTGTTACTTTGAATATTTCTTCTCCTGTGGTAGTGCCAGACAAAATAAAAAGTTCTCTTTAGATTCACATCCGTCAGTGTACCTCACATTTGAGATGAGATGCGCGTGACCACTGATATCAGTAGACTCGTCCACTTGTAGCGCAGAAACTTCACTAAGGCTTAATTTTTCAATTAACGTTGTTTGAATGCCGCTAGAAATATCATTAGTGCGACGTGAGATTGTATCTGCTGAAGCTGGTGTTTTTCCGAGTTCCTTAGCGGCTTCTTGGCTAATCATAATCTTGACAACTTCTTTGCAGACAGGTAAAATTAAAGTTTCAGAGAGAGAATGAGGCTTCTTGGATTTAACTATCATATTAGCGATCACGTAGCTTGCTTTTTGCGCTTTGTCCGTTGTTTTGAAAGACGAACTCATGTGAGTTACAAATATTATCAGCTATAAGCTCGAAATTTTTAGACAACAGGAACAAAGTTTGCGTGACGTCATTGGTGACAAACGTCAAAAACAGTAAAGGGATAGGGATAGATCTTATGTTTTTTAAAAAAAAACTTTGACTTTTTCCCGCGGCACACTAACTGATGATCGCGGCACATCGGCGTGCCGCGTCACATGCTTTGAGGAACACTGCTCTATCGCGCCCGATGCAAGGTAATTATAAACGCGGAATCTCAACTTTTGCAACTTTTTGCGTTTTCTTTCGTAAATCTTTAAAAATAATAGTGGTCTTCCTCGTAAACTCGAAAACATCGAAAACTTGCACAGTAGGGTGGACCTTGTGTCGATATTTTGGTAGATGAGGGCTCTATTCCGTGCCTTTTTGAAAAAAAATGACAATGCCGAAAAAAAAAATTAAAAAAAAAAAACATTAGGGGTTGCGCACGAGCCGAGAAAAAGGTCCACTTTGCCAAAATTAGGGGGGAAATTGCCATAGGTCATCAGGGGTCACCCGTAGGGGGGAAGAATGTATGGCCGACCCCCATTAACTTTTTACCGCCAACATTTTCCCCCAAGACACCCACCCCCTATCTCCTCCCCTTAGGGGGGTCACCATACAAAAATGGAGGTTGCTCAGTATTTTCGAAAAACACCATAGGTCATCAGGGGTCACCCCTAGGGGGGCAAAATATATGACCGACCCCCATTAACTTTTCATCCCCAACATCTTTTCCGAACAAACTTACTCTCTATCTCCACTCCTTGAGGGACTCCCCATACAAAAATAAAAGAAGCTGTAAGTGAGTAGTACTACAAAGCACTCTTAATATAATATAGTCAAATTAACATATTTTTGTTCGCTGATGGGTATTTCTTACGGTAAGAATCGATAACATGTAGTAAATACTGTTTCTCTTCTTCGCCTTGACACAGTATTCTATTATAATCTTGTATCATTTTCACTCCTCTTTCGGCAGTGTCGTTCACAACGCGCAAGTTATTTACAATTCTACGACCTTCTTGATAGTCTGCGCGAGATTTCCAGGTTGCTGGATTTGCAAGAATGAAATCTTGCGATATTCCAAATCGTACAAATAAATTTTTGGTATTATGAGAGACGAAGTTGCTCAAGTCTTTAGCCAAGAATTCCTCATTCACATCTTTGAATTTCACCTCGATTTTTTTAACGCTGGTGCTTTTGATTACGACGCGAGGAGCTGGGGGAACCGGGTCGTCTTCTTCATCTTCTTCACCTTCTTCGTCTTCTTCATCTTCTTCACCTTCGTCATTCTCATTTTCTAGCAATGCTTGGGCCATTTTGGCCTTCAACTCATTTGAAACCTTGTCATCGAAAAAGGCAAGGGCTATGTGCTCATCGGCGAGATACCATAGGTGACCGATAAATTTCTTTATCATTACCCGAGATAAATCCTGGTCAACGGACTTGTACTCGACGATGTCCTTCAAAAACTTCCAATCTTGATTCGGCGCCTCAGCTGCTCGAGAAGAACCAAACCATGCCTTGACGTAAAGTCGCACCACAAAAATACAAACGTGTCGAATACCATTCAATTCACATACAGATAAGTGAAAAGTTCTCCGAAACAAAAACATCTTGAGGCTGTAAATGGCTTTTGCCATCCATCGAGCATGGGAAACGGGTCCTGGAGGTCGGAAATGGTAATTCTCAAGTTTTTCACCCAGAAACAAAAGAATTAATTGTAGCATTTCTTTGTAGTCATCGCGAGGGTGTTTCTCCTTCAATTGATCTAAGCAAAACTTCTTTATGCCGACTTGCATTGCCACAGGAATTTTTCTGACGACTTGATCGTCTATCAAGCCAGAATGGAATGGTTTAACCTTTACAGCGTCCCATTCCTGTTTGAAACGGTCAAAGCAAGGAACGCCTGGTGCACTGGTCTTTCCCATTTTTGTCTCAAAAACTTCCCTTAGCACCAGTTCGTATACGTGGTGTCTGCAAGGTAAATATAAGATTTCTCTCTCCAACAGCCGCTCAAGAGCAACTGAGGCTCCGGAGAATGGGCCACTGTTCGTTGATGTCGTGTCGAAAGAAAGTCCTTGTATTCGATGTGTCATATGCCAAGATGCCAACAGTTGATAAACGGCATGTGCTATTCTCCGGCCTTTTCCTTTCCCATCTTCTACTTTGGGAACTCCAAGAAGTTGTTCTTTTTCTCCGTACGAGACAATTACCGGTAGACGGTCCACCTTCTTTGTACCCACAAAATCCAAAAGCATTTTGCCATCCCAATGGACTACGAAGGATTTAGCTGCGACAAGCTGGAGATGAATGAAACGCGTTGAAGAATAAGAATTCTGAATGAGAGCAAATAAATCTATGCGATCTTACTTCCGGATTGTCTTTCACATAACTCAGCATGTTCTCTCGATTTGAACGCCGACATCTCCGAAGCGACGTACGGTTTATTGTGTATTGTTGAGGATCGCGTCCAAATGCTTCTGCCGCCGCTATCATAATGCCGACCGCGTCTCGGTCAGTCACTTTGCACTTGTCCAAAGCTGATAGGACTCGTTCAGTAAAACATTGTTTGTAACCTCTTCTGTCACCAACATTTGACGGGCCAGCTTCTGCCGGGAAGTTTTCGTCCTGTCTCCCATTATCATCGCTTGAATCACTGCTTGAAAATTTAACCACTGCAATTGAACGAATTTCATTTGAATATAAACATTGGACGAACACACAAAGCGCGAAATAGCTTACCGCCTTTAGCGAACCGATCTCTACTAGATTCCGTTGCACGTTTTCTTGTAACATCTCCTCTGGCTTTCGTCGGAATAGCTGCTTGGCGCCCAAAAATCATCACTGCGTCCGCGACTATAACCGCACTATTTTTCTTCGACATGTTTCGTTTGCGAATATTGAAGAAATGCATTCTTAGCACTTGCTTCTTCGACGGTAATTTGTTCCCCGTAATATTCATGCTTGGATAACCAATCAAAAAAATATCGTCGCGCGATCTAAGTCGTGTTGTCATCTTAACTTTTAAAAAACGGGAGAAAAATCAATTTACTTTTCGCGGTCGTCGGCACTTGTTGAATGACAACAATCGATGAATGAACTGATATTTATAACTACTACGTATTTTGCAATATTTTACTGCCAGGTACTGATGAATGGGGGCATCTGCTAAGGGTGCCTATGTACCTGATTCAGCACGTGTGCGTTTCAAATTTTTCAAGACTTTCCAAACAATGACCACTCTTGAATATTGGTGGAATTTCTGTAAAAAAATCAAAAAAATCTCGATATTGTGCAACTGTAAATACATAGATTTTCAGTATTTTTGTATGGGGAGTCCCTCAAGGAGTGGAGATAGAGGGTAAGTTTGTTCGGAAAAGATGTTGGGGATGAAAAGTTAATGGGGGTCGGTCATATATTTTGCCCCCCTAGGGGTGACCCCTGATGACCTATGGTGTTTTTCGAAAATACTGAGCAACCTCCATTTTTGTATGGTGACCCCCCTATGGGGAGGAGATAGGGGGTGGGTGTCTTGGGGGAAAATGTTGTTTGTATGGGGAGTCCCTCAAGGAGTGGAGATAGAGGGTAAGTTTGTTCGGAAAAGATGTTGGGGATGAAAAGTTAATGGGGGTCGGCCATACATTCTTCCCCCCAACGGGTGACCCCTGATGACCTATGGCAATTTCCCCCCTAATTTTGGCAAAGTGGACCTTTTTCTCGGCTCGTGCGCAACCCCTAATGTTTTTTTTTTAATTTTTTTTTTCGGCATTGTCATTTTTTTTCAAAAAGGCACGGAATAGAGCCCTCATCTACCAAAATATCGCAAAAATGTCATTTCAAGGTCCACCTTATTGCACAGCAAACGTCAAATCAAACAAATTTCCCATACAAAGTGACTTGCTCAAAAGTGGAAAGTTTTCGACGCAAATTTGCTGCGCAAACGTGGGGTGGAGAAACGTGTAAACTTTTGACATTCAGTTGTCATCTGACTAGGATGGATAAATTAGGTGATATCACTAGAACAGTAGAAAAAGTACACATACATAATACATGCAATTGCTACTGCTACCACCTTATGTATCCATCTTGGTCAGCTGATATGGTTTTGAGCACAAATACGCTGAGCAACTTTACTTGGTGCCTCATGCAACGGTGCGAGGGAAACTTGCGCTGAGCAAAAGTTCTCGGCGTTCACGTTTGCATGAATGCCGCTAATGTTTTATTAAAGAAAAAGTTTTGGAAAATTATATTTTTAAAAGTGCTATTAAACGAGACAAACTACTTCAATCAATAAAAATATAATAAGCAGTGTTTTTTTAGTGTTTTCTCTTTACATTTGTCAATTTCACTGCAGTTTTACCAACTGTTTTTAATGCGCAATATTTTTGCGTTTTTGATTTTCTGTAGAAGGACAAAACGAAATTGATTTCACTTTCGAACGAAATTGCGCTCTGTGACATGGCTGTATATTCACATAAAATGTGTAAAAAACCTGTGCTATTTTGGGGTTCTATGTCCAATAAATTTCCCCATCCATATTAAATTAGTTGTCTTTTCAAAAGCACGTGCCATACATTTTTGTTTATTATTGTCAACATCAACTGGTGTCTATAATTTTTATAGATAGATAATTCTACCATGATCAGTATGTATAACATTTACCGTGCCTTGTTGTTAACAGTTTAATTCCAATTTTGTTTTCAATCGGATATAAAAATCTATCTTTCAAGTGGCAACATTGTCGGTGCTCAAGTCGGAATTTAAGTGGGAAATTGAAATGGTGCTTAATATCGCTTAGTTGTCCCGTACAAATTAAGCTATAATTAACTTTAGCGAGGTAAAAACAACACACTTAATAATAGTCGTGTTTTGGTTACAAGCAAGCGATTGTCGCTTGCTAAGTTGCAAAGAAAACGGCAATTTAGCGAAGTCATTCTATTCAAAAATATGAATAAGGGTTGAAAACGGTAAAAGATGTCAAAAAAAATTGTTTAAACTTAGCGAAAATGATTCTCGTCGCTAACTTCTCGCTAAGTGCTTCATAGAAAATAAGCGAATATAGAAGCAAGCGGTGTAACCAAAACACGCTTAATATTAGCCTCGTTCTTTTCGTCCAGTATACGCGTTTCCCCATAAAAATGAAAAGTGTATACGTTAAAGTCAATAATTTTCCACTATAAGTCGAGCAGTGGATAGTAGAGTTGTCGGGTTTCATAAAAAGTAAAATAAATGAAAATGTGAACTTGTCAAAATTTTTTAGATTCAAGATTTTCAGCGTTGCCTGAGACAGACTCAAATTTTACTGTGCTCAAGTATTGTCTCGCCGTTTGAAATTCAAAGGTGGCATGATGGGTAGCACATGCAACTAACAACCGCGAGATTTCGGATCGAGTCCTAGTTAAGTCGCATATCTTTTTAATTTTTTGTTCAATTTTTAACTATATTTTAATGATTTTATTTTTTTAATATTGCTGGTAAATGAGTTATGTTCAAAAATAGAGTAATTAGTACGAGAAATAATTAAAAAAATATTTTAATTTTGTGCCTTTTCTGAGGTTTGAACTCAGGTTCTATCGATTTGTAGGCAAAAATTTATGCTCTAGGCCAGAAGCTCTGAAACAGCTAAAGTGACAAATAAAGAAACAAATATCTTTCTATTTTGCAACTGCTACAGTTGACAAAAGAAGTGTCAAATTAATTTTTCTTAAAGGCGATGTGTTCTTTTCGATGAGTATACACTTCTAGTAAGTGATGATTTATCCGACCTTTCGTATTGTATTCAAAAATTTAATTGTCCGAGCGTTTGGTCGTGTTTATTAATTAATTATATTTTTCAATATTTCGCTATCCTTTGGATAGCATCGTCATATAATAATAATAAATCTTGCTGGACGATGCTATTCAAAGGATAGCGAAATATTGAAAAATATAATTAATTAATAAACACGACCAAACGCTCGGACAATTTAATTTTTGAATACACTTCTAGTATATACTGGACGAAAAGAACGAGGCTATTATAAAGGTCCTTTTCCAAAAAAAGACAACAAAAAATACAATTTTTTCCGTTTTTGTCATATGTGATTTGTATTTTTATATATAATTAGTATAATTAGTAAAAGAAAAATATTACTTTCAAATAAATATTAGTGAGAAAGGGGCAAGAAAAATATTTTGGACATGGCGGAAAGAGCCAAAATCGATGTTTACCATTGCGCGGGAAATAGGGCGAAGTCACAAAACTGTCATCACAGAAGAGTGGGTGGAATTATGGTCTGAGGTACAATAACGTACTACGGCGCAATCGATTTAAAATGTTGAAGTGCAAAATTACTGGGGGAACTTACAAGAATCTGTTTCAATCAGCTTTCCTAAAAGTAAATGATATTTTTGGACCGATTCGTTGGATTCTGTAACAACATAATACTCCTATTCATAATGCCAGAGTTGTAAAGGAGTTAATTTCAGACTAAAATATTCGTCTTCTTCTCCTGACCTAAACATAATTGAAATTGTTTGGGGTTGGCTTTCCCGCAAAGTTCATTAAGGAGGAAGACAAGTCGACGATAAAAAAAATCACTAATTCAAGCCACTAAGGACTCCCGGAATGAGATTTCTTTGATTTATTTAACCGCACTTTTTGAATCAATAGCACCCACTATTAAAAAGTCTATAATATTAAGAATAAACTAAATTAATGGTTTATGTTATTAAATTATAAAACAATGCATTTTTAATTACAATTAGTTAAATGGTTCTAATCATATGAACGGAGTTATTTATTATTTGCTGGCTCTTTTTGGAAAGCATCGATATAATACTGTTAAACTTTAATGTTGTTGTAATTTTTGTAATCTTAAGAAAATTAACTTTCCGATGATAGTAAGGTTTTAGCTGTTGCGAGAAAACTTAAAAAGATATGGCCTACTAAAACCAGAAATTTAAGTGATTCTAATCATCTGATCGAGAGGTATACAAACAGTGGTTAATAACGAGAATTACAAGATATTCATGAAAGGTGGAATGAAACCCTATTACACAAAACTCTAATTTTAATTCTGTCATTAATTTTCAATAAATACGTTATTATACAAAATTATTATACTAAAGTTTTAATATGCAAAATACGCAATATAAGTATATAAAATTCACCTGTATTAAAAATTATATAAACATTAGAGCGGGTTAATTTTTTTTTTTTTTGATGAAGCGTATAGCAAAAACGTAATCTATAGGTGATTTTGAGAAATTTTTTGCTTAAGAGACCATAGCTCTAAGTCGGATTTGGAGCCCCCCAAAATTTCAAAATATATATTATTCCATATATACATAGAATAATTTAATTAAATTCGTCATAAAATCGGATAGAATTATAGTAGATTTCTCAATGTGGGCTTGTTTGAAAGGTATTTTTATCACCTTTCGGAATATTCCATTTATTTTTATCACCTCTCAGAATATACCAATATTTTGTTTTATTTTTAGTAGAGATATTAGGAATTTTTTGTCGAAAAATAGCCTAAAATGAACTTATTCTACAGGTATCAATACAGATTCTGAAAGGTGATAAAAATACCTTTTGGGGGGCTCCAAATCCGACTTAGAGCTATGGTCTCTTGAGCAAAATTTCTCAGAATCACCTATAGATTACGTTTTTGCTATACGCTTCATCAAAAAAAATCGTTCCATAGAATTTGACCCGCCCTAATAAACATGTATTTAATTCTTTTTGTTTTTTTCGTCTTTTTCATTTATTTTCGAAATTATTTAAATTCAAAATTAATGGATTTTTTAATTTATTAAAAAATTTTTAATTCATCCTAAATTTTTCTAAACTTTCTTCAAAATTCATGTTGATGTTTTCAAATGCAGTTAACACATTTTTAAATTTCTTTTCAAGTTAATTTAAATTCTGCCGAAATTGTTTCTATATATATTTCATTACATAAATCATTTAATGATATATTTTTAAAACAAAAACACGATATTAAAAATAAAACTATAAAATATTAAATACAAATTTGTTAAATTCGCTAAGAACTTTGCATTGCTTTAAATCCGTGCTGAATTTTTCTAGTCTTCAAATTTCACGTTGAATTTTTAAATGCATTTACCATTTTTTTAAACATCTTTTCAAATTTATTTAAATTCACTCGAAAATGCTTCAGTATACATTTCGTTATATATTACTTTTAATAATATATTTTTAAAACCCAATATAGGACATATATGTAGAATAAAACTATAAAATATTAAACACAAATTTTTTAAATTCGTTTAGAATTTTGTAAATTTTATTTTAATTTTTTAAATTAGTCCTGAAATTTTCTAAATCACTTCAAAATTCGTATTGAATTTCTTAAATGGATTTAACATTGTTTAAATTTCTTATCGAAATAATTTATACATATTATATAATTCGTTATGTAGAACATTCAGGGCGAGTTTCACACTCTTCATTCAATTCAAAAACTCACAGAAAATTTTCATATTAAATGACAAACACCAGGCATTTAAATTCCATTTAAATGGAGAATTTTCAACTGTGAAGTTGGGCATCAATCATATATTCTCAAAAACAAAAATACGACGTATAGAATAAAAATGTAACCAATCAAACACAATTTTTTTTAATTCGTGTTGAAGTTTTTGGGTTTTATTTGAATTTTTTAAATTCATCCTGAAATGATCTAACCTTTTTAAAATTCATGTTGAATTTCTGAAATGCATTTAAAATTTTTTTTAAATATCTTTCGAAGTTATTTAAATTCTCTCGAAAACGTTTCAGTATATATTTCGTTATATAAACTTTTATGATATATTTTTAAAAACCAAAATAAGACATAATAAATTTATAAAATATCAATTCAATATTAATCTCAAGATTAATCCTTTAATTTTTTTAAATTTGAAATTTTTGAATTTTTTAATACATTGAATTTTTTTCCGATTTAATTTAAATTCTGTCGAAATTGTTTCTGTATATATTTCGTTAAATGGAACATTTAATGATATATTTTCAAAACAGAAATATGATATATCAAATAAACTAAAATATTAAATAAATTTTTTTTTAATTCGTTAAGAATTTTGTAAATATTTTTAAAATTTTCTTAAATTCATCCCGAATTAAATATAAAATATAAGATATCAAATGAAAAAAAATATGACAATATAAAAAATAAATATAAAATATAACATAAAATATTAAATATAAAATATAGAACATAAAATATAAAACACAAAATATAAAATATAACATATAAAATATAAAATATAGAACAAAAACTATAAGATATAAAATATTGAATATAAAATTAAAAATATAAAGTACAAAATATAACATATTAAATGTGAAATATAACATATAACGTAAAATGTAACATACAAAATATGAGATATAAAATTAAAATATAAAGTAAAAATTATAATTTATAAATTCTTGTCAGACGAATAATGGGAATACACCAGTTATATAGACCAGTGCCTTACAAACGTTGTTTGTACAAAAATATACATACAGTTGCGGTCAAAATAATAGCAGCCAACGACTGTTAGAAATGTCTATTATTAAATTTTTGTGTGAATTTTTTTTATCATTACAGGGTTAAGAGATGTGCTATGTGACTACAAACCAAAAAAAAAACTCTTTGGTAAAGTTGTTGTAATTGCCTACGAAATGTCACATTTTTCGGATTAGGCGACAATTTGGAGCGGTCAAAATAAAAGCTGTTTGCAAAAAAATCACGAAAAGTGATTTTATCAGCCATTTTCGATTTGAATTGAAATTGTATCTAATTTACACCAATTCTAATATAAGGGTGGGTATTGTTTTTTATTAAGTGAGACGAGGAAAGCATTGTTATGAAGAAAACCGGGTTATTTTATAGAGGCTGATTTCTGAGGGAAAATCATGCAGGGGAATTAAGTATATACTTCAGTGTTCTGCGAGAATTGTTAGAAATGACTTGTTATGTGACAAAAAAGCTAAAACACGTGGTAGAAAATCGTTGGTGTCATCTGCAACCATTCACCGAATAAAATTGTTTAAAAAAAATTGTACAGTGTTTGTCCATCGCTCAGTGTTAAAACCGCTGGAAGCACATTACGTGAATATAATCACACACGACTGCAGTGACCAACTGAAAAGTCGAGAAACATTTTGAAGACAGATGACACAAAAATAGTTTTAAAAATTGCAATGCAAGCTCTCGACAATACGTAAGACGTCGACCGAATATGGTATACCCTCTCAGGCATACTTTCAAAACTGTCAAACATGGACAGTGGACAGGACATGGTTTGGGCGTGTTTTTCACATTATGGAGTTGGAACAAAACATTGGCTCACAACCACCATGGATGTTACCCAACATATAGAAATGCTGCAAAATTTTATACTTCCATATGCAGACTAAGAAATGCCTCTAAATAGGTCCCTTATTAGGCTAATGATCCAAAATATACCCTATTAAACAATTTATTTTAACCAGTTGTTATAGGAAACTAAGCGATTTTAAACGGCGCCCCATACAAATTAGTCAAAAAATTAAACGGTGTAAAACCGTCACTAATATCAGATTTATCTGACTAATAACCTGATCCGTCGGAAATCTGTGAACGCGAATACTAGTCGATTGATAGATCATTGTGTCTTCAAACTGTTTGATAGTTTTATATAAATTGAGTTTTCCTATGGGCCGGTTTACCAGTCTTCGGTTTCAGAATTGAACAATCTGACGCCAAAAGAAAATGCTTACTGTGGTCGCCTTGTGTTTTTCGTTGATATGGCACCAGCTTGTTAAATGCGTTTTGGTTTCAGTTGGATGCATCTTAAAAAATAAGTTGGTAGTACTTGATGTCATCTTTTCTTCATTTAAAGTTAAACCGGCAAGACTTCAAAATGGTAAGTGCGTCTTTTAAACTTTTTATTTGGATAATAATATAGGAAAATATATGTAATTGTCGTTCTTTATAAAGAAAATCCCGTGCCCACATTGCGGACAACATATAATTCTGCGCACAGCAGCAATTAAGAAGCTACAGAAAAAAAACCGCCAACAGCAGGCCAAACACCACCAACGACAAGACCGACAACGGGAAGCAAACCACAAACATCATCACCAACGACAACAGGACTCTCAACAAACTCAACGACAGGAATCTCAACCAACCCATCAACAAGTAAGAAGTACGAAGTACTCCACCAACATCGGGTATATCAGCACCAAGGCATCCAGCAAGCCCACCAACAACAGTACCCTCAACCACAAAACCACCCAGTCCACACACACCAAGGATACCAACAGCGGAGTTACCAACGGAACGAAAATGAAGAGCAGCAGCACCAAGTCATACAACAGCAAGCCAACCAACAACAATCCCCTGAACAACAAGCTAACTAAGAGCCAAAGTATACACAGCAAAGCCACCAACAGTGATTCCACCATCAAGAGCGCACAACTCAATTACACCAGCACCAATACATTCAACAGCAATTCCACCAACAACAAGAGCCAGTATCCACTCACCAATGTCAAGGGCAGCACATCAATTTAATAAGCACCAAGGCATCCAACAGGAAGCCCACCAACAACGAACCCACCAAGAGCACCCCTATACACAGCAAGGACACCAACCGCAACCCCACCACCTAGGACAGCAATCCTTCCAACAGCAGCTCGACCACCAGCAACAAACTAATTGTGTACCGCAATACCAACCGGAGTACATACCACGACCATCGTACTTCGGAATGCGGTACTATCGTGGGTATCAACCCTACAACAAATATAATAGACTTATAAGTTTTTGAGTGAAGTAAAATAAATATAAAATGTATTAATTGAAAGAATTCAAAATATTTTATTTGCTGCCCTTCGGGTTAAGGTATATTTCTGCAGGTACGTTCCAGAGACCTCGGAAGTCTTTTTTGTAAATTTTTTTAAAACAAAAAAAATTTTGATTAGGCTATTTTCTTGAATTCCATATGAGTCATGTCCTCACACTTGGCAGGTAACTTCCCAAAGCATAAGCAATTCTCCGAATTCTTAATTATTGCAGTGAGTTCTATGTAATTCATGTTAACATACTTTTTTCAGGTAACGGTCCAGAGGATTTGCCAAATAATGATCAATGAAAAAAATAATTTTAAATCTCAGCAAAACAGTTTTAATATCAGAAATATTTTTCCCAAACGTTTCTCCTAAGATTCGAACATTGGAATACGTCTTTTGAACGATACATTTGACTACCATATACCTCGTGTCAAGACACTTTTTTAAGGTACAGTTCCATATCATTTGCAGTTGATGATCATCGCAAAGAAAATATAATTTTTAAACTGCGTCAAAAAAGTTTTCCTACCAGAAACTTTTTTCCAAAATGTTTTCGCTCATAAAGGAGTACTGGGTTATGGTATCCACAACATCCCGTTGAATTACATGTGACTCCTGTCGACGCACTGTTTGCAGGTAATGGTCCAGAGCCGTTGGAAGTGGTGACCATCACTTTTTTAATCTACCTCAAAAAACTTTTCATATTTGAAACTTTTTTGACTAACGTTGCCGATAATTTTATATTAGTGGAATATGTTGGCAAAAGTATGTTAACACACTTTTTGCAAGCAACGTTCCAGGTGTGTTGCAATTGATTAACCGCGACAAAAAGTTCTAGTACTAGAAACTTTTTACAAACGTTTCAGCTTAATAGCCTTTTCACATTTACTGCGTTTTAGCGAAACACTGTAATTTCGCTCTGTATGACATTATTTCGAAATGATGGTGTTCAGATTGAGCTTTTGTTAATTACTGTGATTTCAAGCGACATTTCTCTCTTTGTTTGACATTTCTCTAATTTGTTTTGATTGTAAGCAACACAAACGCACATTTGTAAATAGTAGACAAAGATAAAATAATATCAAAAAATTAATTTAATTGTAATAATATTGGAGTTTTTATCATTGTACGATAAAGCAATGGATGGATTTGAGGAAATAAATGACTATTATCTAATACAATGTAACTGTATAGAAGGAAAAAAATTTTTCACATTAACATACTTTTAGGATTAAGAATGCAGATTTTAGAATTGTTGGTCTTAGCGGAATCGGAAAATTTATTATCTAATAGATTATGCTCGATTAAGGTAAGACAATGTAATTTAATAATAGATAACATATGTACAAAGGGTGTGAAGATAAATTTATCCGATAAATTTATTTATCGAAGACACAAACCACTTATACAAAATTTCTGAAATCTCATTTTTTGTAAAAAAAACAGTAATTTTGTACAGAAAAAAGAGCCAATAAGCGTTTTTGAAGCCATTTATGATGAATATAGCATATAATTAGCTTTATATAGAACAAATATTTATTCTTCCTGTAAAAACTGACCCTGGTTATTTTTTATCTAACCTGGGTCGCTCACGACAAAGGCGAATAACCTTCTAATGTTTAGCCGCCTAACACCGTAGCAGCTCATAAACAGCTCAGCCTATATATCCTGATTCCATTTGAGATCGGAGATATAGCCTAATTTATGAATTGGCCCATGTCATTGACAATAATAATGATTTCGAGTGCTAATACTGGGTACTACTGATGAAAGTGAATGGACTAACTATATACTCCAAACTAGCCCCATGGGAGCACATAACATCCCCATTACAAATATATGCTGATTCCATTTCAGATCGGAGATATAGTCAACTTTATGAAGCGACCCATGTCATTCACAGAAAAAGTGAATGGACTAACTATATACTCCAAATTAGCCCCATGGGAGCACATAATACCCCCATTACATATATATGCTGATTCCATTTCAGATCGGAGATATAGTCAACTTTATAAAGCGACCCATGTCATTGACAGAAATAATGATTTCGAGTGCCAATATTGAACACTCCTGATAAAAGTGAATGGACCACCTATATATTCGAAATTAGCCCCATGAGAGCACATAATATCCTCATTACAAATATATGCCGATTCCATTTCAGATCGGAGATATAGTCAACTTTATGAAGCGACCCATGTCATTGACAGAAATAATGATTTCGACTGCCAATATTGGACACTCCTGATAAAAGTGAATGGACCAACTATATACTCCAAATTAGCCCCATGGGAGCACATAATATCCCCATTACAAATATATGCCGATTCCATTTCAGATCGGAGATATAGTCAACTTTATGAAGCGACCCATGTCATTGACGGAAATAATGATTTCGAGTGCCAATATTGAACACTCCTGATAAAAGTGAATGGACTACCTACATATTCGAAATTAGCCCCATGGGAGCACATAATATCCCCATTACAAATATATGCCGATTCCGATTCAGATCGGAGATATAGTCATGTGTATGTACATAATTATGTAGTTAAACGAAGTACAGGTACATTGTACATAAGTACCTGTATACCCGAAATTAGCTCCATAGAAACAGGTAGTTCCATAGAAACAAGTAGCGTCTCTACAGCTCGAAAACTTTCCAATGTTGGTTATGAAAGACCGATCGCCAAAAGTACAACAGCAGGCCGGCCTACTAATTGCACCGCACACGACACACGGTGCTGGTAAACTTGCGTTGAATAAGATAGTATAGAGAGCAGGATAAGTTTCTCAAAGAGAAATATTTATCGTTTGCTCTCTAATATATCTCGTTGTGTGAAATCACTCCCATTGAACTCAGCAAATAACGGTACTACTTGAGAACATTTGAGCCAGGGATGGGAAATATAGTATAACAGTACAAGATTTAGACCAACAGCTCTTGGCAAAGGGAAAATGAAAATGTAATTTCGATCAGTGTTTGAATGTACTCAACGAAAACGACTCAAATCACAAACAATTTTGATCTTTTCTGGATTTGGATTAGCACATTTTTGTAAATCATAATCTGTCGCTGAGTACTCAAAAAAATACAAATTAGTTCATGATAGAGCAGCGATCCAAATCCATTTTCTGTTAGATTTTGCTCAAGTAGAAAATATAACGACGATGCTCTAGCTCTGAGTCGGAGAATAAAAACAACGAACAGAGGCCAAAAAAAACGAGGCAGTCACAATACGATTGTATGTTTATCTCTGCTAGAATAAAGAACCAATGAAACCGATGCTCGTGACTTCACCATAGGCGAAGGTGGCAAAATTTTATTTTATGAAATGGATAAATAGAAAATGATGCATTGGGCTTAAGCGATAAATTCATTTATTTTAACAAAACAAATAAGTACATACAATGTAAAACCAAAAATACATATATAAATAAAAATTCATTTAACTTAAACAAAATACATATAATATAAATCGAAAAATACATAAATAATAAATAATTTTCAAATTAAAACAAATATTTGTTTTTCATTGTTTTTATCCACGCAAAATCAATGAAACGAAATTTCTTCTCTTCACTATTTTAAACTTTGTGTTTTTTTTTGCTTTTGTCATATGGCTCGATCGCCATATGTTTATATATTGGTTTGAATGTGTTCGTGCATCTATTGAGCGGACGGCCTCGTATGCCATGCGTATGCCGGGCTGGTAAACTCGCCGGACGGGGGGGATCTTCCCGCTCGCCAGATGCTACAACGATCGAACTCTGAGCATTGTTTACATACGAGCTTTGCACACACAAAAAGAATTCCGGACATAAAAAAGAAACGGAGCCCGAAAGATATTGTCAATTAGTCTCACACACAAAAAGCGTACTATCGAAAACAAAAACAAGAATACTCTGCTCTGAAAGAAGTTCAAAAGCGAAAAACACTTATTTTGCATTACATGGGCTGACTGATGTTGTTGCCAGCTGGTGATGCCCTCCCTTATGAAGCCCTCTTAGCTTCTCCATGATACTGATACCACTTCAGTATCCCAAGAACGAAAAACTACCAAGATTACTTACCCCGAAGACCCCACTACTCCATCTCGGTCGTCTACTCGACCATACTCGTAATACTCATTATTTAACAACGTTATAATTTTCAATTTATTTGTTGCCAACGCAACCAAAAATCTTCAAATCTTAATAATTACAAACTTAATAGTCATTTATCTAATGACTTAGAACAATAGATAACAATGCCCCAAGGGCGAAGCGAAACTCTTAAAGGATTAATGAATTATGATTAATCTTAATTTTTAATTCCATGATTGGTTTTCTTATTTACTAAAACTTTACTAAAACACCAAGCCAAAACAAAAACTTCCAACCAGGGATAAATATGCTCAATCATTTAGCCGAGTCGTACTGGCTGACTACTTCTTACGGCCACGAATCAAATTCAAAATGGGCCCGTGCCCTTACAACACGAAGAACTACGAACGCCTAGGCTCCACTTCCGTAAGAGCGGCCTTCACGAACACGAGAACTACTTTAACTAGGCCGGCCTAGACACACGCGCACGATTTATGCGCCCAGAGGCAGTTCGCATGGGCAAGATTAAATAAATATTCAATATATTTTAAAATAACAATGTCAATATAATGTCATCTGTCCAAAAGTCAAAGTGTGGGTACGGAAGCAGGCGCAAAACGCTTTCAGGCTTAGGTTGGCTCCCTGTACAGTTACCAATTCAACTCCTCGATCATTTGGGCTTGACTTTACATCAAAAACTTATTCTAGCGAAATGGGCCCCTTCATGGGTTAATTGCCGAACGAATTCTAACGATTTCAATACCGTTTCAATTCGTTTAACAAATCTTTTACTAAAATTTCACACCTTCCGTTAATTCCTAATCTTTTACCATTTACTTATTTTCTATTATTTTCTTCTTAATTTCTTATATATTTCTTATATTCTATTCATTTTCATGAATTTTCTTTAATTTTTCATTAATGTTCTTCAATTTTCTTATATCTTCTTAATTTTCATTAACTTCATGAATTTTTTTTATTCACTTTCTTCAATTTTCATTTAGTTTTTAATTTTCATTTATCTTCTTGAGTTTTCATGAATTCTTTAAACAATCATCTTTAACTTTTCATGAATTTCAGTTTAGCATCTTTACTTTTCTATGAATTTCATGTTTGTCATCTTTAAATTTTCATGAATTTCAGTTTTCTAATAACTTCTTTTAACTTTTAATTTCGTTTGTTTCTTCTCGAGTTAATTTTCACTCAATATTCCCTACTTGAATGATGTAGGCCCTCTATAGGGCTCTACCTGAACTTAATTTAACACTTAAAGAGGGGGGTTTTGTCTGTCCGTATAAATAAGAAAAACGGACTTACCTAGGCCACCAGAGTGGCTTACTTGCTTATGATACTTTGCTGCTGCTGATGATGATGTTGAGGTTAACTATCTGGTGCTGATGATGATGCTGATACTTATTGTCTGCTGCTGATGTTAATAATATTGTTGGCAGCGGATGATGAAGTTGGTGTCTTAGCAGATACTGGCTATGGTTGCCGTTGGAGACAACAGATGTTATGGCCGTGACTTGGAGATGTGGCTGGGTCACAAGCTAGTGATTTTCTGAACAAAACTGAGCGTTTAGCCCTTGAGAAACTGCACGAATGCAGGACGGAAAAATCCGTGAAAGCTCGTAGAAAAACTAAAACACACCGTAAGCTTAACACTTTATGACAGCGCCAAGCGCATTTGACGCTTGCGCGGCTAGGTTACCCAATGCCTCTCCGGACAAAGCGCCTCCTTTACTACCCCTTCCACCTGCGGTCTCTAAACCGATGGGTTTCGGCGGAGGGGTGAAGTACACGTTGCCGCGGCGGGGTACCAAGCTCCTTGGCCGCGTTTCTGCGTGAAAATGAGCGCGAATTGCGCTCAAAAGCTGCTTGTGGTGGTCAGTGGCTCGCTGAGGAAAGCTGCGGAACAAAACCTAAGGAAAAAGACAGCATTAACTCGGGCCGGACAGACAACGTTTCTCCCTAACCTACCTTTTGGCCGGACCACAGTCGCATGCGGGTTTGCGCACTTGGGGTTGTTTTTTCACAATTTTAACCTGAAACGGCTGGAAACAGGTTTAATTCTCCGCAGAATCCTGGCGAATTCCTGTCCGCTGAGGATTGCTACTCACTTGGTCGCTGGTGGTGAAGGCTGGAACAGGCTGGAACTTTTCCGAGACGGTCACTGGTAATAATCACTTAACGCTCTTCCTTTAGGCAAAACTTCTTACACTTCCCAAGGTTTGGGCACAAATAAATCTTAACAAAATCGAACGGTGGTGGATCGGTGGCGTGGTCTGATTATCGCCGTTATTTTCCTGGTACATAAATGCGGTTATTTGGTTAGCAGGCTGTGTTGGTTTGTAAAATTATGTATGTGTCAAATAATTTGACAGTCACACATACATTCACTGCGGGCGGATAAAATGTTAACAACATGATACAATCATGACGGTAGCGTTAGTGTACCGGGTGTTAATCGACGAGGGTGGATTAATACCAGGTGGTGATGGGTAATTTTAACGCGATAGGGCGCCGCCACAAACCCGGTCATCCTGATGACGACCTCGACGAAGGATGAAAGGGAAACCTACCAGGGAGGATAAATAGAGCATCGGGTTTGGTCGTCGTGGTGCCACCACCTTGAAGACCAGTCATCATTCCGAAGAATAACTCAGGCGCTCCCAGCTGGCAACAACCCTTCCGACTTCCCCCTAGCGTTACATCTCCCCTGCTGGGCTTCTTTTCTTGCGTGGCTTAGGAGCTAAGCTCCTTTCGGTGTTCTCTGTTTTCTTTACGATCCCCTGACAACGGAGTGTTTACGGGTGATCTTGACCTCTCGACGACTGAGGCAAAATGCTTATGAGCTCTTCCAACTGCTGTTCGTCCTCGATCTCGCGCGGATTCGCCTCTCCGGACACGTGGACGATGACCTGGTCCTTGATGAGCTTGAGGAGGCGGATTCCCTTCCTCCCGGACAAACGTTTTGTCACCTGCTTATAAAAGGTGGAGACAGCGACACTGTCTCTGATCTCTACAGCGCGAAACTCTGACCGTTCACTATCGCATAGCCTTCCGAACCGGTTGAGCAGTTCAAATTTTAGACCTGGCGATCTACATTCGACAATCATTTCATGCCTATCTGGGTATGCGATCATGGTGGACGTCTCAACTACATTCCACTCCTCGGTGGTGCTGAGGATTGCCAGCTGGTCCAATAACTCGCGGAACTCATGCTGGGGATTCACGGGTGCAGGTGTCGGTAGATGGCGGATGGTGACTTTGCCAAACGCATATCCTTGGCCTTTTGTTTGAAGAACGCTCTCCTGATAACGCGCCTTGGCCAGCTCTTGTTCACGAGCTAGATGAATATTTTGGCGTTGCAGCTCTGCTAGCCTGCGCTCTAGGCTCAGGTGCCTCTCCTCCCACTGCTGGCTTTTCACCTCCGCTGCATCCGCTTGCCGCTTTAGGGCTGCCATGCCGCACTCCAGTACGGCGACTTGCCTCCGAAACTGGGCTTGGGTAGCCATAAGTTCAGCCCTAAGGTCCTCCAGCGCTGACTGGCCGCGTAGACGCCGGTTCTCCTCCAGTAGTTGGACAATCTTAGCCTGGGCGGCTTCTGCCTCACGAAGTAGAGTCATTGAGTGGAAATCATACTGTACCTGCAGATCTTCTAGCCGGGTACGGTATCTGGCCACTTCGGCTTCTGCGGTGGTACAGCGCTCTTGGTGGGTGCGGACATCGCGCCTGAGAGTCTCTAGCTCTCCCCAATCTGCCACTGCTTCTCCTACTCCAAAACGCGGATACAGACGTCGCACATCATACCCCTCAAAACGACAGACAGGACAATCGGTGCGGTCTCCGGCTCTCCAGGTCTCGTGACACTCTACGTGGAACAAGTGTCCACAGCTGGACGCGCATATGGGCGATTCCTGCTCGGTGAGCGAGGCTAAGCACACGTTGCACTCGATAATGTTTGCCATTTCGATGGATTCTTAACTTATCCTAGGGGGGGTCTTGCTAGCAGAATAATTGATTGGGTCTTGACTATTGCTTGCTGTAACGAAAAGGGAAGTCCTAGTAATTACTACAAGGTATTCTCTAAAGAAAAACTATAAAGTTCTAGGTCAAGGTCCTATCTAAGATTACTAAACTCCTGCTCCTGGGATAAACATTTCATTATTATTCATCACGCTTGCGTGGTAACATATAATCTTCACAAGTACCATAGGGTACTGTGACAAACTAATGGATCGATTACAAGAGAAAAGTTATCCGCAAAAACTCGAACCCATGACTTGCCATGACTTATCATTGCTTTAAATCCTTCGCGTGAAACACACCCAGACGTTTACCCTTCAAGTCTTCGATCTCGTACATGCTATTTCCAACTGGTTTTACAATGCGGCATTTCAGGAATTTTCGAGCCAACTTGGCATTAAAACAATCCTTGAAGCTGCTTTGTTGGAAGTTGCGCCTGTATACCTCTTGACCGGGTATGTACTGGACTGGTCTGCTCCTGGTGTTGTATGTTCTCGCGTTCTTCTCATAAGCCTTATGCAAACTCTCTTGTATCTTACTCCGAACTAGATCTTGCGCTACGGACCTAGGTACTTGTCCATCTCCAAGATCGGTTAAATTCTTCAAACGCCTTGCCAGCTGATACATGCTACCATGTATAATCATGTTCACGCCGAACAATGCAAAATACGGTGTCACTCCGATTGCGCTGTGCACCGATGACCTCATCGAACATTCAATCTCTGAAAGGTGTCGGTCCCATTCACGATGGTCCTCCTTCATATACGATCGAATCGCTGATAACACCGACTGATTCACTCGTTCCGATGCATTCGCCTGCGGTGAGTGTACAGCTGTTCGGAAATGTTTTATTCCATAATTGTCAACAAAGTCGGTGAACTCACGACTAACAAATTGTTTGCCATTGTCTGAGACTATGGTCTCAGGCACACCAAACTTGTGACAGATCTCGTTTATCAAAAAGCGTATTACGCCTTTGCTGCTTGCCTTAGGCATAGCCTTCAAAATAACAAACTTGGTAAGGTGGTCTAGTATTATAAAGATGAAGCAATTCCCATTCTTGGACCGTGGGTATGGACCTAAAAAGTCCACAAATATTCTCTGGAACGGCCGATGGATTACAACTTCTTTACCCATTGGTGGTCTTAATGTCCTGTTAGCCGCTTTGGTTTCTCGACATACCTGACACGCATCCACGTAACTCTTCACCTGAATATTCATATTGGGCCAATAGAAATATTCTTTAATTCTCCGCAGAGTTTTATAAAATCCTCCATGAGCAACTTTGGGTGGATCGTGTGACTTTACTATAATTCCGTGGGTCAACTCGTTGAGCACTCACAACTTCCATGCGGAGTCTTCGTGCAGAGGTATACCATCGTAAGGTATTGTCCTCTTGTACACCATCCCTTCGATGACTCGTAAATCTGGCAGTCGGCTCTCGTTGTCTTCTATTGTCTTTATCAAATCCTTATAGTCGGAACCTTGGAAAGCCTTGTCTTTCAAGTCAATCATTTCCATCACATCTGCAGAGATTTCTTCCATCTCATATCTTGATAGTGTATCGGGTACCACATTTAATCTACCTTTGCGGTGTTCGATGACAAAATCAAACGACTGCAGATGCAAACTCCAACGCGCTAGTCTTCCACTCAGATCGCGGTGGGACATCAGCCATTTAAGGCTGCTGTGGTCTGTTATGACTGTAAAAGCCATAAGCTCAATAAATGGTCTGAACTTTTTGATGGCTAGAACCACCGCCAAGCATTCTCGCTCCGTCACGGTATAATTCCGCCGTGCTGACGTCAGCTTGTGCGAGTAATATGCTATGGGGTGTTCTTCGCCGTTGTCATCTGTTTGAAACAACACTGCGCCCACTCCTAGGTCTGACGCATCGCACTGGACGAAAAATCGTCTCGAAAAGTCTGGATGCACTAGCACTGGGCTAGTCACCAAGGCATCCTTTAACTTGTCGAAGGCCACTTTAGCCTCCTCCGTGAAACAAAAGGTCTTATTCTTCTTCAGAGTGTCCGAAATCGGACTTGCAATCGTCGCGTAGTCTGAGATGAACTTTCGGTACCAACCGGTGGCGCCTAAGAAACTCCTAACCTGTTTCAAAGTTTTTGGATATTTGTACCCCACTATGGATTCAACTTTTGATGGATCGGGCTTAACTTGGCCGCCTCCAACGAGGTATCCTAAATATCGCAATTCTTTAAAACAGAAGTTCGATTTTTGAATGTTGATCGTAAGACCAGCATCTTCGAGACACTGCGCAACTTGCTGCAGTAGCTCCATATGGGTCTGAAAGTCTGGTGATACCACCAGAAGATCATCCAGGTAGACGAAGACGCGATCACGGATGGCGGAAGGTATCACTTTATCCATTAAACGGCAAAGTCTTTGAGCCGCATTACACAGCCCAAAAGGCATTACCTTAAAATGGTAAAGTGGCCTTCCGGGTACCGTAAAAGCTGTCTTCTCCCGACTGGATGGATCCAATGGTATCTGCCAGAATGCATCTTTCAGATCTATACTGGAGATGTAGTGGGTATCGCCTAACCTGCTGAGCAAACCTTCTATGTGCGGAAGTGGATATGCATCCTTGACGGTTAGAGCATTTAGCTTGCGCGCATCCAGGCAAAGCCTATTCTTAATTCCCTTGCGTACTAACGTCACGGGATGGCTCCATGGACTTTCGATAGGCTCATAAAATCCACGCCCAAATAGAGCGCACGTTCTAAAGTCGGCACCAGATAGATGTCGATCTCCTCTGACTGCCTTCGAAAATTAATTCTTACTCGTAATCTACCAAGAATTGGATGAGGACTTCCATCGGCTGTACGGATGGACGACCCGAACCGATATATCTGCAGGCCAGCTCTATCGACCAGCTCTTGACATCCCTTGCCTAAGCATGTCACGGATGCTCCGCTGTCTATGAGCCCCTCAACCTCTATGCCACCAATATCGACTTTAGCATAGAAACGATTGTCTTCACCTTCAATCAAAGTAGTCGCGGCAATCTCTCGTCGGATCTGCCGTCGTTTCTCAAATCTTGCTCTTGCTCTTAGTATTCGGTCGGATGTTATGCCAAATATTCCGGCTCGAGCCTTCTGGTATTCTGCCACTCGTTCATGCAATGGCTTCAGCTTTCTTAACTTTGAAGTAGCTGGTTTATCTTCTATCCTGCCTTTACTTCTTAAAATCGTCACCGCAGGATCTCCATCAGGTAATGGTGTCGTAGATGTAACGATGGACGCTGGATTATTAAACGCTGGTTCATTAACAACTAGACTGGTGTTATCAGGTTGTGTTTGAGCTGAGTTGGTTTTAATTATGTTGGTAATAGGAGTGCTGGGAATGTCTGTGTTTGATATAGCAGGGTTTATGGTGGTTGTGCTGGTGGTGGCTGGGTTCAAACCTCGGTTGTCCTCACCTCCCCAGTCTGAGGTGGGCGTTTTGTCTGGTTTCCCTCACAATTGGGACATTTGGGTGTGACGGTATTTTCCTTACCACATTTATAACAGAAGATCTTCCTCGTTGTCGAAAGACAATCTCGGAAGAAATGTCCGGGTGCTCTGCAATTCCAACAGATTACTTTGCTAGATGCTCTCAAAGCATCAATCTCCCCTTCTGGTAAAACTGCAGCTTCCTCTTCCTCAAACACTACCTCGTGTACTCGTGGTGGTGGTATTTGCTTCTGTGGAGGCTGCTGCCGCTGCATTGCCAACAAACTTTCAGCTCTTTTCCCCTCTCTGCTGAAATCGCTGAGATTATCAACCTTTATAGGGAAAATCAAATTCGCCAAAGACGCTTTCAAGTTGCCCCTCATAATTTCAATCAAATGCGTCTCCAGGTAAGGAGTACGCTGCTGGTTTCTCAATCTCATCACAGCTTTGAAGAATTCTTGGAAAGTCTCGTGAGGCTGTTGCTTCCTGCTCAAGATCTGAACCTAGATCTGGAAGTCGCTGTCAAATCGTTGGAATTGGCTCACCATTGCTTTTTGGATCTCCCTCCAAGTCAGCACAGGCGTTAGCTTCCGGTAATTCCAATAAAATTCCTTTGCTGATCCTTCTAACAAATGGTGCAGGTTCTTGATTAAATCTGCCTCTGAACAATCATTATCATTACATAATTCTCTTGTTTGGTACAAGAAATCGTGGATGTTCATTGTTCTTGAAGTTCCATCAAACTTCAGTCCCCACTTGGATAAGTCGGGTTTACGTCCCCTTGGGCTATAGGACTCTCGGGTTCCTAACCCATGCGGGCTACGTCTTCTCTCACGCGGTGGCCTATCCAATGGCGGTGTTGATTCCCGGGTGGGCCAAAAGTCCCCTCCTGGTACTGGTCGGCTGACATCCGGTCGTTGTTGCGCACCTTGTGCTACTGAATTTCTCAATGAAACAATCTGCTGCTCTGCCGCTGGTTGTGACTGCTCCTCTTGTCTCAAGGTCTCGATCGCAGGCGTCTGCTGGTAGCCTGCGGGTGCAGCTGTCAATGGAGGCATTGCTGGTACGGTAGGGTGATTAGCCCTGCCTACTGAGGCTGCCTGCTTTGTGGCTGCTAAGATTGCGGGTAAAATTCTCCTTATTAGGGCCTCGTCATCGGCTCCTATATCAAGATCGCTAGGCGCTACTAGTCCTGGTCTGGATGCTATACCAAACCTCGTTGGACTCGAGTCTTCCGCGCGTCTCCGTGCTGCTTGTGCTTCATGTGCCGTAAGCGTGCTGAAATCCGGTGATTCCAAAGATTCCGCCTGGTCGGAGCCAAGAAGATTCTGCAAACCCTCTGGAAATTCGTTGCCGCTCGACCCCACGACTGGTGCAGGAGCGGTTGGTGCTGATGCTGCGGCCGATCTAGCCGCGTTCGCTTGCGATCTCGTCACAGGTGCTGCTTGTGGCTGCGTTGCCCTTGAGATCGTATCTTGGGGCAATTGTGTCCCCTCGTCACCTCCTCCAGGTGGCGAACGCTCGACAGGCATTGTGGCTTGTTCTCACAATCCCGAAAATTTAAAATACTACCAAAGTTTATTCCCCTATAGGGATACCGAAATCAATACTTTATACCGCTTGTAACCCCGAACTGGCCACGCGGTAACAACGACTAATGCCGTTGAGACAAAACGAAATAGAATTAAATCCCAAAAGAAAATATTAAATCCCAAAAGAGATATATTTTACTGTATATTCAGTTTAAAAATTAGATGGATTACAATATAATCTACTAAATGAAATTCTATGAGAATAAGATAATTCCGAAATAATTGAAAACGAAAATATAAATTACGACAAACTTAACAATTAACCCGTACTTAATAATAAACTCCGAAAGTAATCAAAATATTTTACCGCAACCGAACTCTAAATTCTAAATTTCAATATCATTAACACGATATATATATTCGTATGTAAATACGACAGCAAAATTTTTTCTTTACAAATGACAAAAAAAATGAAAATTAAAGTTTCTCAAGAACAAAATTAATCTGGGATCATACACCCATAATTCAAAACTCGAAAATCAAAAACGAAAATCCAAATTCACAAATTAAACTCGGAGTTTCTCATCCGAAAAATCTAAACTCAAAAACTAAACTCGGAGTCTTTCATCCGAAAAATCAAAACTCAAAATCTAAACTCGGAGTCTTTCATCCGAAAAATCAAAATTCAAAAACTAAACTCGGAGTCTTTCATCCGAAAAATCTAAACTAGGATCATACACCAAAACTCGGAGTCTTTCATCCGAAAAATCAAAACTCAAAAACTAAACTCGGAATCTTTCATCCGAAAAAATCAAACCGTATCATGAAACCAAAAATCCAAACTAAATCGATAATCAAAAATCATAAATCCAAAATCAAAATTATTAATCAAAAATTCGTACTCAAACTAAACGGTAAGTAGGGGTACGGATTGGTAAGTAAACTTGGCAATTTTCCAAAACAAAAAAAAACACATAATGCAAAACTTCTTCCAAGGCAAAATAAACATACTCAAAAACTTAATATGTGGTGGTCCACTGGAAGACAACGAGAGGGCAAACGTAATGAGTCTAAAACCACGCTTACGTGACTCACTCTCCCAGACTTCCCTGAATACTTCGTTCGTATTCAGCCGAGTTACAAAGAACTCGTAGCTACCGAAAAATCAAACTATAGACTATCTAAAACAAAATATAATGCATGACTTGCTGCCAAAGCATTAAGCAAAACGTCGCAACTCGGTTAGATCAGACGACCTCCACCGGGACTTACGTGCTGCCTAACGACGCTGACAAGCAAACGCAAATTAGTGCAACCGTGTGTCCTGGCAGTTAGACGCCGAGCAGAAACGTCGCTACGCGGTTAGATCCGATGATCTTCGCCGGGACTTACGTATCGTCCGACACCCTAACTACTAAAACACTTACTATTGATATTAACGAACGGAAATTTAAATGGATCATCAAAATTACTTATGCCTAGTTCATATTCTGAGCAATTGCTCCTGACATTAATGCAGGAACAAGACTTCACGAGTATGAACTTTTCACATAAGCACTAACAAGAGAAAACAATTGCCCCGTGGCATTCCCGTCGCAACGCGTCAGAGATAAAACTCCCCAAACGGGACTTACGTGAAGCGTAAGGACAACTAAATTCACTAAACTAAACTACTGAACTAATGACATAACCTATCGGGCCCCACGTTGGGCGCCATTATGTCATAGGACGGCCTCGTATGCCATGCGTATGCCGGGCTGGTAAACTCGCCGGACGGGGGGGATCTTCCCGCTCGCCAGATGCTACAACGATCGAACTCTGAGCATTGTTTACATACGAGCTTTGCACACACAAAAAGAATTCCGGACATAAAAAAGAAACGGAGCCCGAAAGATATTGTCGTTATAATTTTCAATTTATTTGTTGCCAACGCAACCAAAAATCTTCAAATCTTAATAATTACAAACTTAATAGTCATTTATCTAATGACTTAGAACAATAGATAACAATGCCCCAAGGGCGAAGCGAAACTCTTAAAGGATTAATGAATTATGATTAATCTTAATTTTTAATTCCATGATTGGTTTTCTTATTTACTAACACTTTACTAAAACACCAAGCCAAAACAAAAACTTCCTACCAGGGATAAATATGCTCAATCATTTAGCCGAGTCGTACTGGCTGACTACTTCGTACGGCCACGAATCAAATTCAAAATGGGCCCGTGCCCTTACAACACGAAGAACTACGAACGCCTAGGCTCCACTTCCGTAAGAGCGGCCTTCACGAACACGAGAACTACTTTAACTAGGCCGGCCTAGACACACGCGCACGATTTATGCGCCCAGAGGCAGTTCGCATGGGCAAGATTAAATAAATATTCAATATATTTTAAAATAACAATGTCAATATAATGTCATCTGTCCAAAAGTCAAAGTGTGGGTACGGAAGCAGGCGCAAAACGCTTTCAGGCTTAGGTTGGCTCCCTGTACAGTTACCAATTCAACTCCTCGATCATTTGGGCTTGACTTTACATCAAAAACTTATTCTAGCGAAATGGGCCACTTCATGGGTTAATTGCCGAACGAATTCTAACGATTTCAATACCGTTTCAATTCGTTTAACAAATCTTTTACTAAAATTTCACACCTTCCGTTAATTCCTAATTTTTTACCATTTACTTATTTTCTATTATTTTCTTCTTAATTTCTTATATATTTCTTATATTCTATTCATTTTCATGAATTTTCTTTAATTTTTCATTAATGTTCTTCAATTTTCTTATATCTTCTTAATTTTCATTAACTTCATGAATTTTCTTTATTCACTTTCTTCAATTTTCATTTAGTTTTTAATTTTCATTTATCTTCTTGAGTTTTCATGAATTCTTTAAACAATCATCTTTAACTTTTCATGAATTTCAGTTTAGCATCTTTACTTTTCTATGAATTTCATGTTTGTCACCTTTAAATTTTCATGAATTTCAGTTTTCTAATAACTTCTTTTAACTTTTAATTTCGTTTGTTTCTTCTCGAGTTAATTTTCACTCGATATTCCCTACTTGAATGATGTAGGCCCTCTATAGGGCTCTACCTGAACTTAATTTAACACTTAAAGAGGGGGGTTTTGTCTGTCCGTATAAATAAGAAAAACGGACTTACCTAGGCCACCAGAGTGGCTTACTTGCTTATGATACTTTGCTGCTGCTGATGATGATGTTGAGGTTAACTATCTGGTGCTGATGGTAATGATACTACTGGCAGCTGATGGTGATGATGATACTAATTAACTGCGGCTGATGGTAATGATATTACTGGCAGCTGATGATGCTGATACTTATTGTCTGCTGCTGATGTTAATAATATTGTTGGCAGCGGATGATGAAGTTGGTGTCTTAGCAGATACTGGCTATGGTTGCCGTTGGAGACAACAGATGTTATGGCCGTGACTTGGAGATGTGGCTGGGTCACAAGCTAGTGATTTTCTGAACAAAACTGAGCGTTTAGCCCTTGAGAAACTGCACGAATGCAGGACGGAAAAATCCGTGAATGCTCGTAGAAAAACTAAAACACACCGTAAGCTTAACACTTTATGACAGCGCCAAGCGCATTTGACGCTTGCGCGGCTAGGTTACCCAATGCCCCTCCGGACAAAGCGCCTCCTTTACTACCCCTTCCACCTGCGGTCTCTAAACCGATGGGTTTCGGCGGAGGGGTGAAGTACACGTTGCCGCGGCGGGGTACCAAGCTCCTTGGCCGCGTTTCTGCGTGAAAATGAGCGCGAATTGCGCTCAAAAGCTGCTTGTGGTGGTCAGTGGCTCGCTGAGGAAAGCTCCGGAACAAAACCTAAGGAAAAAGACAGCATTAACTCGGGCCGGACAGACAACGTTTCTCCCTAACCTACCTTTTGGCCGGAGCACAGTCGCATGCGGGTATGCGCACTTGGGGTTGTTTTTTCACAATTTTAACCTGAAACGGCTGGAAACAGGTTTAATTCTCCGCAGAATCCTGGCGAATTCCTGTCCGCTGAGGATTGCTACTCACTTGGTCGCTGGTGGTGAAGGCTGGAACAGGCTGGAACTTTTCCGAGACGGTCACTGGTAATAATCACTTAACGCTCTTCCTTTAGGCAAAACTTCTTACACTTCCCAAGGTTTGGGCACAAATAAATCTTAACAAAATCGAACGGTGGTGGATCGGTGGCGTGGTCTGATTATCGCCGTTATTTTCCTGGTACATAAATGCGGTTATTTGGTTAGCCGGCTGTGTTGGTTTGTAAAATTATGTATGTGTCAAATAATTTGACAGTCACACATACATTCACTGCGGGCGGATAAAATGTTAACAACATGATACAATCATGACGGTAGCGTTAGTGTACCGGGTGTTAATCGACGAGGGTGGATTAATACCAGGTGGTGATGGGTAATTTTAACGCGATAGGGCGCCGCCACACTTTACACTCATAATGTCGTTTTGTTCGACTCGAAACTCAAAGCACGAAAACTGTCGTCATATTTTTATTTTGCTTGTGCGAAAAGAAAACACGATTGCCTGTGATTTCTCTGTGATCAACTCACATTGTTTTCGTATATTACTCAAAAATGGTAATCCAATTTCTAAAATTTATAAATACAACTCAAAAGAAATCCAAGTAATCCAAACTCATTGCTGAGTCGATCTTCGTGGATTTTGGATTTCTATGTCGATGATCAATCTAAGATAAATATGAAATTGGATTTTGTAAGTAAATTCAAACACTGATTTCGATACAAAATATTATATTTTTAAAAGAAGTTGATAAAGTCAATATTACGATGTTCAGGAATAAATTTTGTTTGGAATTGCATATCAGCTTTCAACGACTCAGTTTGAAAAGCTCATTATGGTCTCTACCGGTGATTTCGATTGGCATTATTTACAAACTGTAGTATTTTTGTACAACGAATACAATTTTTGACTGCGAACAATGTGGGCAGCCATAGTAAATTGTCAGAGTTGATGTTGACATACAGCAACTCCAAAAAATGAGTGCTCAGTTTCACATTAAAATTGTATATAATCTTTTCACTTCACGCTTAAACTTCAAAAAAAATTAATTGTTTTGTATTTAGTAAAATGTGTACTTTGATTTTGTGAGAAAATAAAACATATTCAGTTTTCATAGTTTCTAAAATTACAACAAAAACGGAATAAGTACTCTTTCTTAGCTCCAAAAAGTGAGGGCCCATTTATACATACGTGTGTTGAGGAAACTGGTTTGAAATAACGGGAAACTAAACTTAACATCATGCAAAAATTAGGAAGCCTATCAGTAAGAGTTTGTCGGAGGACAAAGACATATTATAAAATGTTGTCGATATGACTCCTAAACGTAAGGCAACATTGGAGAGGTGAGTGAAGTTATAAACGTTTATAACTACCAAAGACACCAACCATTTTGCTTATTGTGAATAGTTAGGAACAAATTAATTTGTAACCTGCTGAAAAAATTTTGTTTTCCCGGAAAATATTGAAGCAACCCATTTTCACATGGAAAACCCCCTGATCTATCCAGAAATGATGCAACCCAGACGATGTTTTATTCTAGGACATTTTCACAAGGCTGTGAATGTTAGAGCGGTTGAGTAGGCATATCCGGAAAACGGTGAGGGTGGCATCGATAATGGCGCTACCATTAGTACTCTGGGAGCCCCGGTATTCAACTCTATCCCCGCTTTTTTCTGATTCGATTTCAGAGTGGATATATCCGTAGTGAAAAAAATCTGTTTTCATATGGAAAATTCTGGGGAGGATGAGTGGACATACCTAAAAACCGGCGGGGGTGGCATCGATCGTGGGGATAGTATAAGTTGTCTTGGAGCCCCGGTATCCAACCCTGTCCCCACTTTTTCAGACTCGTTTCCACAGTGGGCGTATCCGTAGTGAAAAAATTCAGATTTCGTATGGAAAATTCTAGAAAGGACGAGTGGGCATATCTGAAAAACGATAGGGTGGGATCCCCACTTTTTCAGATTCGATTTCAGAGTGGGGTATCCGTAGTGAAAAAATTTAGTTTTCATTTGGAAAATTCGGGAGAGGATGAGTGGTCATATCAGTAAAACGACAGGGGTGGCATCAATAATGGGGATACCATAAGTACTCTGGGAGCACCGGCATCCAACCCTGTCCTCACTTTTTACATATTCGATTTCGGAGTGGGCGTATCCGTAGGGAGAAAATTCAGATTTCATATGAAAAATTTTGGAGAGAACGAGTGCGCATATCGGAAAAGCGGCGGGGGTGGCATCAATCATGGGGATGTCATAAGTACTCTGGGAGCCCCGGTATCCAACCCTGTCCCCGGTTTTTTCAGATTCGATTGCAGAGAGAAAATTCAGATTTCATATGGACAATTCTGGTTTGGATAAGTGGACATATCAAAACCGGAGGGGGTGGCATCAATCATGGGTATTCAATAAGTAGTCTGGGAGCCCCGGTATCCAACCGTCCCCACTTTTTACAGATTCGATTTCGGAGTTTTGTATCCGTAGTGAAAAAAATTCAGATTTCATATGCAAAATGCTGGAGAGGACGAGTGGGAATATCTGAAAACCGACATATCTGAAAAACGACAGGGGTGGCATCAATCATCATCATCAAACAACTAAATGAAAAATGTCAAAAAACAAAACTTTTATAAATAAAAAAAAATAAAAATATGAAGCCTGTGTTAGATAACACGGGCGCATAGGTCAGACGTAGAATACGTTAGTCATTTTGCAATTAAAATAAATGAATTAAATATAATTTTTGGCAAATGATTTAAATCTATCAAATTTGTCTTTAATTTTTATGTTAAAAATTTAGGATAGTTTTTAACAAAATTTGGGCACATATCAATTCGATGCACTTTTGAAAACACGTGTAAATACTGCATATATCAATTCGATGCACTTTTGAAAACAAGTGTAAATACTGCATGTG
This sequence comes from Phaonia tiefii, assembly GCA_963931995.1. Classification (NCBI taxonomy): domain Eukaryota; kingdom Metazoa; phylum Arthropoda; class Insecta; order Diptera; family Muscidae; genus Phaonia; species Phaonia tiefii. The sequence goes on from OZ008368.1 coordinate 90,686,278, forward strand.
GCAACACTGGTTCTGTAATGTTCACATAAAACGCAAGTTTACCAGCACCGTGTGTCGTGTGTGGTGCAGTTAGTAGGCCGGCCTGCTGTTGTACTTTTGGGGCTCGTTCTCGGGTTCGTTTCCCTTACAGTTTTAATTATATTATATCTCTTTATTTTTAAGTTTTTTTTTTATTTAATACATAGTATTATTGATTATATGAATCTTTTTTTAAGGAATTATTAGCAATAAAAATAATAGATTTTAAAAATATTGGTCTTTCATAACCAACATTGGAAAGTTTTCGAGCTGTAGAGACGCTACTTGTTTCTATGGAACTACCTGTTTCTATGGAGCTAATTTCGGGTATACAGGTACTTATGTACAATGTACCTGTACTTCGTTTAACTACATAATTATGTACATACACATGCCTATATCTCCGATCTGAAACGGAATCAGCATATATTTGTAATGGAAATATTATGTGCTCCCATGGGGCTAATTTCGAATATATAGGTAGTCCATTCACTTTTATCAGGAGTGTTCAATATTGGCACTCGAAGTCATTATTTCCGTCAATGACATGGGTCGCTTCATAAAGTTGACTATATCTACGATCTGAAATGGAATCGGCATATATTTGTAATGGAGATATTATGTGCTCCCATAGAGCTAATTTGGAATATATAGTTAGTCCATTCACTTTTATAAGGAGTGTCCAATATTGGCACTCGAAATCATTATTTCTGTCAATGACTTGGGTCGGTTCATAAAGTTGACTATATCTCCGATCTGAAATGGAATCGGCATATATTTGTAATGGGGATATTATGCGCTCCCATGGGGCTAATTTCGAATATATAGGTAGTCCATTCACTTTTATCAGGGGTGTTCAATATTGGCACTCGAAATCATTATTGCTGTCAATGACATGGGTCGCTTCATAAAGTTGACTATATCTCCGATCTGAAATGCAATCGGCATATATTTGTAATGGGGATGTTATGTGCTCCCATGGGGCTAATTTCGAGTATATAGGTAGTCCATTCACTTTTATCAGGAGTGTTCAATATTGGCACTCGAAATCATTATTGCTGTCAATGACATGGGTCGCTTCATAAAGTTGACTATATCTCCGATCTGAAATGGAATCGGCATATATTTGTAATGGGGATATTATGTGCTCCCATGGGGCTAATTTCGAATATGTAGGTAGTCCATTCACTTTTATCAGGAGTGTTCAATATTGGCACTCGAAATCATTATTTCCGTCAATGACATGGGTCGCTTCATAAAGTTGACTATATCTCCGATCTGAAATGGAATCGGCATATATTTGTCATGGGGATATTATCTCCACCCATGGGGCTAATTTCGAATATATAGTTAGTTCATTCACTTTTATCAGGAGTGTTCAATATTGGCACTCGAAATCGTTATTTCTGTCAATGACTTGGGTCGTTTCATAAAGTTGACTATATCTCCGATCTGAAATGGAATCGGCATATATTTGTAATGGGGATGTTATGTGCCCCCATGGGGCTAATTTCGAATATATAGTTAGTCCATTCACTTTTATCAGGAGTGTTCAATATTGGCACTCGAAATCATTATTTCTGTCAATGACATGGGTCGCTTCATAAAGTTGACTATATCTCCGATCTGAAATGCAATCGGCATATATTTCTAATGGGGATGTTATGTGCCCCATGGGGCTAATTTCGAATATATAGTTAGTCCATTCACTTTTATCAGGAGTGTCCAATATTGGCACTCGAAATCATTATTTCTGTCAATGACATGGGTCGCTTCATAAATTAGGCTATATCTCCGATCTCAAATGGAATCAGGATATATAGGCTGAGCTGTTTATGCGCTTCTACGGTGTTAGGCAGCTGGACATTAAAAGTTCATTCGCCTTTGTCGTGAGCGGCCCAGGTTAGATAAAAAATAACCAATGTCAGTTTTTTACAGGAAGAAAAAATATTTGTTTCTATATAAAGCTAATTATATGCTCTGTTCATCATAAATGGTTTAGAAAACGCTTATTGGCTCTTTTTGCTGTACAAAATTTCTGTTTTTTTTTGACAAAAAATGAGATTTCAGAAATTTTGTGTAAGTGGTTTGTGTCTTCGATAAATAAATTTATCGGATAAATTTATCTTCACACCCTTATATGTACATATGAAAATATCCTATATAGGTGCGCACTAGCTCCTTTTGGGAAATCGATTGCCTTGCGCTTGACGGTGACTTTTTTAAAAATAACTTACGCATTACACGTGCAAGCTTTCAAAAATTATTGAAGTTGCTTAGCGGTCTTGAAATGAAAGACTCTACATTCCGTAAGTCGACCCCCATCGATAAACGTGACGCGATTGCTTTGTATGCATTGGGGTCGCCTGCGGAATACAGAAGCATCGGGAATTTGTTTGGAGTGGGAACATCCACTGTATGCCAAATCGTTAGTAATTTTTGCGATTTGGAATGGCCAGTACTACAAAATTTGTACTTGAACCACAAGTACATTCTTCCACAAATTGAAGAATGTCGAAAGGGTTTTCTAGCTTTGGGATTCCCAGTGTTTAGAGGCAATTGGTAAGTTAATTGAAATAATTATGTAAAACATACATAAGTATTTTAACATACATAGTTTTTAGACGGATGCCATATTGAAATACACCCACCTGCAGAAGATGCTGTAGATTACTACAATCATAAAGAGTGGTACTCTACAATTCTTTTGGCTTTAGTGGATTACAGGAAAACGTATTAGTTTATCATTGTGAAATTAAACTTAAAGACACATTTTATTTTCAGATGTCGATTCTTATATGTAAATGTTGGGGCAATGGGTAGATGCAACGATTCCCAATTGCTCGAGCAATCGCAACTTAAAGCTTAGCTCGACAAGTGTAATTTGTTCAACGAAATGAGCATATCAATATCGAATGTGGAAATCCCAATTATAATTGTTGGCGACTCGGCATTTAAATTTTCCAAATGGTAATGAAGCCGTCCCCTTTTCACGTTGAGCAAAACGCTAATGAAAAGAATTTCAACTATCCGCAGTCGAAATGTAGAAGGGTAGTGGAAAATGGATTCGGGCATTTAAAGACGCGTTTTACCCGTGTGGGAAAGGGAATAGATAACCATATCAAAAATGCAGACAAAATAATATTAACTTGTTGCGCCTTGCACAATTTTTTAAATGAAGAAAATGACCCCATCAATGCAAGTTGGCTGGAAATGCAAAGGACAGTAGATAGTAAATATCTGCATGAGTCCACTCATACCGTGAATGTACATCTCCATTCATGAATGATGTTTGTATTCATGAATATTTTAGACCTTTGAATGAATGTGAATGAATGAAGCCATTGAGGTTGTGTTGTGCGTAGTTATGCTACTTCTGGTGAAGGTTGCATTTATTCGTCCCACAAAACGATCGAACTCGAACACACAACATTCAATAACACAGCGAGCAAGAAGAAGAATGGCGAATAGGTGTGAGATCAATGAGTTATTGCTATTTATCATATTTTTTTCCATCTGTATTCATGAGTGATTTTGGTATTCATGAATTCTTAATCCCTTTGAGTGAATCTGACTGAATGTAGCCATTGAAGTTGTGCTGTACTTCGTTGTGCCTCGTTTACATTCATTCCTGTTTACTCTTAATAAGCGAAAGTTCGGTTTAACCACGTGCTTGGAAAATATTTTTATTATGTATATGGTTTCAGAATGGAGGTAAGGTGTTTTCTTGTAAAATTGTATGTATTAGTGCCTAATTATAACATATTCTATGTAGGGTGCATCAAACGAATCAATGAGGGCAGAACCATCTTCTCCCTCTGAAGGTTTAAAATTTACAGAAATAAAAGCAAAGATAATGAATGGAGAGTATAAAGTAGTTCCGCAAAATGGAAAAAGGAGTGGGAAGTTTTTGGAAGAGTTGATAAGGGCGGAAGATTTCTCGAGAACGTTGTGGCATGTAAAACTTGTTGTAGTGTCCACAAATTTGTTAAGAGCACGTCTAATCTTGTAAAACATAAGTGCTATAAGTATTTAATGGATAATTTAGAGAATAGGCCCAAGGTAGCAGTTGACAATGACACGAAGAAACAAGTAGTTCGCGCAGCTACAGAGTGGATCATAAAAAATTGCAGATCGTTTAAAATGATAGAAGGTGATGGGCTAAAGAAATTTACAGAATTGATGGTATCGATTGGGGCTAAGTACGGACCGAATGTGGATGTAGATAAACTTTTACCTCACCCCACAACTATATCGCGAAATATAGATCAAGTGTTCATCTCCACTTACGACTCAATTAAATCGGAACTTAAAGAGCTCCAGTGGGTATGGTCTTACATGGGATTTGTGGAGTGATAGCTATCTTAAAATGTCGTCCATATCTCAAACTTTTCATTTCACATAAATACTAAATTGCTAACATTTATACCAATGGATATGGAACGTTGCACCAGTAAGTATTTGGTTGGTCCTAATAAAGAATATACATAGTTTCTAAACAAAAAACTTAATTTTAACTTTTGCTCATATATGTAACTTTGAATTTAATATAGACGAAAGGATTCTGCGTAAAGTGACTGCAACTTTAGATGAGTTTAACTGTAGTCTTGACAGGGGAATAATAGTTACAGACAGAGGTTCTAATATGAAAGCTGCATTTAGAACAAATGACCACATATTTTGCATTAATCACTTATTGCACAACACGGTCGAAAAATCCATCAATGAAAACGTTGAAATTAAAGATTTATGCCCAAAGTGCACAAAGCTTGTGAAGTATTTTAAAATATCCGGCACCAATGCACATTTGACAACAACGCTCAAAAGTTTTTCCCCAACTAGATGGAATACAATGTATTATTTGCTACAGAGTATTCAAAGCAGTTGGGTTGAAATCGGCAACATTTTGCAGGAAAAGGAGCAACTGTGTAGACTTAGTGGTATAAACCTAAACGTTATGACAGCGACTATAAAGCTTTTGAAACATTTTGAAACTACATCGAAAGAACTGGAAGCAGACAGATATCCCACATTACATTTGACGATAGTGCATATTTACTATTTAAAACGAATCTGCGAAAGAAGCAATGATGATTTGGATTGCATAACAGCTTTAAAGGAATCACTTGGGCTACATTTGAACGATGTGGTCATGAATAATATCACAATTTTTCACAAAATTGCTCTGTTCTTGTTTCCTCCAACAAACAAACTTTCGCAGTTTACGAAAGTTGAAAAAGAGGACATTAAGGAACATTGTAAACGTATGATGGAAAGTTTTATTAGTGTGTCCAAGTCAGAGCAAAATGAAAACTTGCACTCTGAAGCCTTAACAGATGGAAAGGAGCTTCTTTTTTTAGGGTTTCTCCAGCCCTTTAATTCAGCAAATAATACTTACAGGGTGCAAAACGAATTGACGTTGTACGAGAATGTCAACGAACTTATGCACAACGATTTTGATGTTCTTCAGTGGTGGGAATTCAATAAATTAAAATATCCGCTACTGTACAAGTTAAGCTGTAAAATATAGGCAACTCCTGCGAGTAGCGCAGCATCTGAAAGAATATTCTCACGTGCTAGACACCTTATTTCAGAAAAACGCTGCCTTATTGGTTCCAACCCTGATACGGTACGAAAGATAATGTTTCTCCATACAAATATGGATTAATTCATTTTTAAATTATTTTTTTTTAAATCCTTATTTTTATTTTATGATATGAAATTGAATTGAATTTGTTATATTTTGTTTTGTTTTTATAACCAAAATAATTTTAAGCTTATTTTCTTTGTCAATGAAATGGATATTTAATTGGTTCTGTTATATTTTGTTGTTTTATTTTTATACGAGAAAAATTTAAAAAACATATTTATAAAAAAAATAGTAAAAGTAAAAATTTTGAAATATTTAGGCCTTATTAACTAAACGTAAGTATTAGAAACAACAATCACATTGGCCAACTCAGAAAATCTATTCTAAAAAAATTATCTTTTCTTTCACTAGAATTCGAGTAAATCTAAAGACTTCGTATAATTCATGTACATTCATTTAAAAAAAATGAATCTCTGTACTACTTCATACAAGTACTTGCCTCACTAGTGCCAACGTTGTTATTTACAACATCCATTCATACCGAACCAAGCAAATCCATGCTTGCCGAGTTGTGCCGAATGTGAATAACAGCTTGTGTGAATGCTATGAGTTCAACGAATTCGCTGTTTTCATACAATAAGCAACTCAAATCTCTTTTGCTGTAACTCATAGCTTTTCATTGGAACTTAGATGAGTGAATTGAATGCTGTTATTTTTAGTGAGTGTCTCATGGGTGGCTTTTGTGGTATTCATGCACATGTTTAGTAGATAGTAGGCGTACTCAGCCAGAATTTTCGATACCTAGTTATTCCATACATAGTCGAGCAGGGCAAATAAGAAAGGCCTTGGCGGAACATTTCAGTCACTAATTTATACATTTAATACACAAATTAAATAATTTTCAATTAAATATTTTATTTAATTTCATAAAAAAAATCAATAACAAAAATTCAATTATCAAAAAAAAATAAATAACAACACAATTGGACTATTTTTTACTATTGACATAGTTTAATAGTGCGTCCATAACTGCACACTGCTTCGAAACCAATTTATCCAACATAATTATTTTTTTGTATTCTAAATTGTGCATTTTGTTGTCCATTTGTTGTACTTGCTTATCTATTTTTTGTTAACTTCCGTCATCTGTTTATATATTTTAATTTAATTGTTTTGCAGGTGTGACGACTCTCCAATGGAGGTTGATGGAATTGTTGATGCTGGCGACAATGCTGATGCTGCTATTGGCGTTGATGGTAATTCTATTTGAAATAAAATTTGGGGGAAAAAAATATTAAAATAAATATGTATGTATGTTTATATTTAATAATATTATTTGCCTACAAATACATTTATTTCTCCATATTTAGAAAAATAAATTTTATGTTGCACAAACAGATGGATCTGCCTAATAATTTGAAAGCTTTGCCGAGTCTGTTTGCAAAAGGTGACATCAATTGTGTACTGGCTGGTAAAATTTTGTGGCAAATTGTTTGGGCCTGGGCAGTTGTTTTCCTGGCGGCTAATACTCTTGTAAAAGAAGAAAGCAAGCCACCGACTGTCCAAGTATTTATTACACATCTTGAGAAATGGTATACATAAAGTTGGCCTCTTAAAATTGAGGCCACTGACTCCAAATTTCGGTAGTAAATTTTAATAATTTCGACTCTTTGGCTCGTATATCTTTCCATGATGAAATGGCAAACCTTACTGAAGAGAAATGTCAAAAGAGCGGGAAAAAATATAGCGTCGTTTGCTGTCCCTATCGATTTACTTTTGTAGCGTCTCTGTTGAAAACCCCTTTAATAATAATATAATTCACTTGCCTAATATGCTTTCATCTGTAAATGATGCTTCTGCTGCTTCTGTTGATGTCGCTGTTGACAATGATAATAAAATTTAAAATACATGAAATATACAAACAATATAATTACCTGGTATGCTATCGACACTAATGTCCGATAGATTGTCGTAATATTTGTAGGAACCCAGAATAAAGGGGCCACTGCGACGGCGATCCGCCTGATGGCCCAACTATTAATTTTTCTTTTCTATTTGAAAATAACAAATGCAATCAAATATTTGTGCAAATTTATTTATAAATGTGAAAAATATTCACCTGTATCGCGAAGTTAAATTGTGCACTTTATTTTTGCCGATACTGAAACCCCATTTTTCTGCAGCTCCGCGGCAATCTCAGCATAAACATGCTGGTTTTGCATGTTACCGCGGAATCTTGTCTTCCCACGTCTCAAGCAGCATTTGGTCTGCCATGTGCGTCCATGCAGTCCTTTTTTATATTTTCGTTTTTCATTCTTTCTAATTAAATACAATTATAAAAAAATACAAATTTTAATTTATATTAACCCTTCGTTGCATGACATTTCACATATGCAATGTTGGCTTTGCTTGTATTTATTAACTCCGGTATTCCCCGTTTACCATTCTGTTTTCTTTCGTTGATCTCTTTTATGTCAAAACATTACAGTTTTGCCACAATTTTGCGTAGTTTGTTAAGCATATGTTGAAATAAGTTGCTGAAACAAGAAGTGTTTTAACAAAGTGAAAAAAGTGTGTTGATTATTATTTTGAAATCCCGTAAAAGTTAACGAAAATGTAAGTATTATTTGAGTACTTTAGTGCAGTTTCTTTGTAAATAAGTAAAATTTTTTAACTGCGAACTGTTTGCGTGAGTGCTGTAATGCATCATTGCATATGTGCAAATTCATGCGTTTGCTCTTATGTGAATTGATATTACTTATATGTTATTATATTGCATATATGCAATCCCATGCATTTAATCATATTTTTTTGTTTTTTGAGGTCACTTACTGATACGGAAATTCTAAAAATAATTGATGGATGGGATGAAAGTGACGATGAGTTCTTTGATGAGGACGACGACAATAATGTTGAAATCGACTTAAGTCGACTAGAGTATGTGGAGCAGGAAGCAAATGCAGGAGAAATATCTAGTTCTAGAGCGGAGACAAATGCTAGAGAAGAGAGAAGCAATCTTGGTGATTTACGGTCTTTGAAAGAAAAATATGAAAGAACTATTTGGAAACAAAAAGAATTTACAATAAATTTGAACACTGATTTCAAGGCTAGCGAAGAACTTCCAGAACATATTTTGAATTAGAGATTACCTTGTAGTTTCTTCACCTACTTTTTTTCGGACGAACTTATGAGTTCTATTGTGTACCAGTCGAATTTATATGCTTGCCAGAAAAATCCGGATTCTCGAGATCAGACTGATCAATTGGACTTGCAAAAATTTTTGGGTATATGCATTTTGATGTCTGTGCTTCAAATTCCAAACAATCGTCGATATTGGACACCGATTGTTGGAAATACTCTTATACAGGAGACTATGTCTATAAATAGATTTGAAAAAATTAAATCAATATTGCATTTCAACAACAATAATGAAATAAGACCAAGAGATGATCCAAATCACGACCGGCTTTTTAAAATACGTCCTGTTGTAAAACATTTGGTTGAAAAATTTATGTCGGTCCCATTTGAAAGCTGCCTTTCTGTTGACGAGCAATTATGTTCCACAAAATGCAAATTATATTTAAAGCAGTATCTTCCAATGAAACCAAACAAATGGGGATTTAAACTGTATGTGCTTGCAGGAATATCTGGCTACAATTATAACTTTGAAATATATACGGGTCAAGAGAACAACCCCCTATATAGGCTTCCTGAAGAAAGTGATTTGGGCGCGTGTGCCAACATTGTTATTAGACTCATGCGACCCGTTCCATCAGAAAAACACTACAAAGTATTTTTTGATAATTATTATACATCGTTGCCGTTAATGATAACATTAGCAAATCGCGGTATTTTCTCGCTGGGTACAATCCGTCGGAACAGAATTCCAAATTTAAAACTTCCAGACGAGAAAACTATGATGAAAAAACCACGCGGAGAATCATACCAATATGTTGCAACGGTTGATAATTTTAATATATCTGTTGTTTCTTGGAGAGATAACAAAATCGCCAACTTGATGTCCCATAAAGTATGTACCTTTTTTGTAAATTTTTAAAATAGTTTGTTTTTACATTTCCATATTTTAGAGGAAGCATCCAAGAAGTTTGCCAATTCCCCAAAACGAAGTTCGACTTGACCACATGGATCATTGGCCCGAATGGGTAGACAACCGAATTACATGCAAATTGCCGGGCTGTAATGGATATACTATCATATGTAGACTAAAACATTTATTGAGATTATAATTAAATCTAGCTAAAAAAAATTAATTAAATTAAAACTGTTTTCTTATAACTTGAATATTTCTATCTATAAAATGTCTTTATTTTCAATTTTTTGTCATTAAAACCGATAAAACGTGAAAGTACTAAGAAAAATGAAAATGAATAAATTTGTATGGATTTTCTGCATGATATTGCATATATGCAATATTGCATAACTCCTAAACTATATACAGGAAGTCAACCAAATTTAATTTTTGCAATCATGACTTAACATGCAAACAGAATAAAGCCCCAAAAAAATTTTTTTCTGTATGGAAATTAAATCATAATTTTAATAAATCACATTGCAATAAGTACTTACCACCACCACAAAGCAATCTAGAAATGTTAAAAAACAAAAGTGTTTTCCCCGAATTTGTCTGGCATTAATTTTAAATTCAATTGCAATTTTGGGGGTTGATTTGCACTCAATCGAATTTAGTTTGTAAAAATAATTTTTTAAACAATTCGGAGTTTTTTGTGAAGAAATGCCAAAATGTAACTAACTGTACCATATTTATACACATTGTTGATCGGCGTGAAGTTAACAAACTAAAGTTATCACACTATATTTTTGAGAGAGAGAGAACCCAAATTGCGAGAGGTTGTACCCTCTCTCTGAGAAAATATGTTTATGGTCTTTCAGCATTGCCGGGCAATAATGATGTTCTTTAACTTAATTAATTTGTAACTCCTTTTTGCAAGGAATTTGCCACTTAAATATGTTCGTACTTTTTTTATAAATATGGCAGCGAAATCATATGTTTACATTAACTCCAAATTTCTTTCGTTGTGAACTTTAACAAACCAAATTGACAGTTCCAACGAACCAAATTCGTGCAAGTCAACCCCTAAAATGTGAATAAAAGAAAAACTAAATAAATAAAATTTGAAACATGTACAAAGAATATAACTAACCAAAATTTAATAATATACAATACCATAGTTGTTTGTACCAGATACTCTTGTTCAGTGCCCACTACCTGCGAAAGATCTGGAACATGATTATGAGAGGTTATAATAAGGGAATGGTGAACTAACAACTGTCAGCAACATACATATTTAAACATTCATAGATGTGCGTGAGTAATTTAAAAACATTCTGATATAAATCCTCTTTTATTATTCTTTTTCCTTTTCAGTGACTACGACTTCCGGAGGATGTGGAACAATAATTATAAGAGGCTACACAAAAGGAATGATAAGGACTGGAAGCAACAACTACGGGCAACATATCTAAACTTTCAAAGAGGTGCTTAAGTGATTTCTAAAAAAAATGTTAGTATAACAACTTTTTTCTCGATTTTAAAAAATATGATTTTCTTATTGTTTTTTTTTCAGTCACCACCAATTCCAAAGAACCTGGACCGAAGATTAAGAGAGGTTACAATTAGGGAGTGATGAGAACTGGAAGTAATAAATATCGACAACATATCTAAATATTCAAAGAGGTGCGTGACCGAATTTTAAAAAAATTCTAGTACAACTTCTTTATTATTGTTTTATTTTTCAGTTACCACCAATTCCAAAGGACTTGGGCCAAAGATTAAGAGAGGTTACACTTAGGCAGTGAAGGGAGCAGGAAGTAACAACATCGAACATATATAAACATCCAAAGAGTTGCGTGAGTGAAATTTAAAAAAAATTCTAATATAAAAACTTTTTTATTATTGGTTTTTTTTCAGTCTCCAAAAATTCCAGAGGACGCGGAACGAAGAATAAGAGAGGTTACACACTTAGAGAGTGATGAGGACTGAAAGTGACATCTACGGGCAACATAGTATATAAACATTCAACGAGGTGCGTGAGAGAATTTAAAAAAAATTGTAGTATAATAAAATAACGTGTTCTTTAATAATTATTCGGTTCAAAATTAATCACTATTAAAAAGTACTTTTCCTATGAAAATGTACATTTAATAATATATATTAAAAAGTAATGTCTGATTTCACATATTTCTTTTAAATATATTCTATTAAAATGTACTTTTTCATTGGAAAAGTACTTTTTAATAGTGATTGATCTTAAACCGAACATTTATTAAAGAACATTATAAAAACATAATACCTATGACAAACAACCAGTTTAAATTTCGTGCAATAAATATCGGAGAACTTAAGAATATAATAAATGAACTAAAGACCAAACTGGATTACAACAAAATATCGACCACAATTATGCTTGATAACTGGAATTTAACAGGCAAGATAATCGTAAATATAATAAATAATTCGCTTCAAACAGGAGTTTTCCCGAAAGCTTGGAAAGAAACTATGGTGACACTAATAGCAAAGGTAGCCAAAACAAATAAATGTCAAGAATTTCGACCAATTAATTAATACATTAAAAACGTGTGAGAAGATATTAGAGAAGGTGGTAAAAAAACAATTAGATAAATTCATTGAAGACAATGCGATAATATCAAAGTATTAGTATGGTTTTCGAAAAAAATACTCGTGTGAAACCGTGGTAAACTACGTAATAAATCGGTGGAAAAATGTCGAAAAAATAACAAAATGATGTCAATTTTTTTGGATTTTAAAAGAGCCTTTGAAACAATTGATAGACAAATAATGCTTAAAAAACTAGAAATGTATGGAATTAAAGGAAATGAGTTGAAATGGTTTGAATCATATTTGGGAAATAGAGTTCAAATAACAAAAGTTAATGGAACCACATCGGATGAAATTAAAAATGGCTTCGAAGTACCACAAGGATCAATTTTCTGTGCTCTGTTGTTTATTTTATATATAAACGATATGCCCACCGAACTAGAAAAATGTGAAATAGTACTATACGCGGATGATAATTTAATATACACGGAAGCAAGCACTGAAGAACAATGTCTACAAAACATGAAACATGACATAAGCAAAATAAACACCTCGTTAAAAATGAACAATTTAAAACTTAATGAAAATAAAACAAAAATAATGGAAATAAACATGAATAGTGACGAATTATTCAAAATAAACGATGAAATTATTGAAAAATTAGAACACATAAACTACCTGGGATTTATTATAGATAAAGATTTTAAATTTAAAAAACACATAGACTATATTTGCAAAAAAAATTGGTAAAAAAATCGGCTTCTTTAAGCGAATACGAAATAAAATATCAGTAACTACATCAATCAACAGATACAATACAATAATAAAACCTCATTTCGAATTTGGATCAACGATACTATATATGTACGTGTTGCACAAACGAACATCTGGATAGTAGAGTTGGCAAACTATCGATAGTACTATCGATAGTTTTGTTTCCATTAGACTATCGATGGTTTTTTCTCAATAGCGATACTATCGTTGAAAAACTGTTTTACCAAATTTATCGAGACAGTGGCGGCAGCTTCTATCTGGCATCGATGTCTTAGCTGCAGTTGTTAATTAATCGACTTGATTTTGTAGAAAATAAAATTGCCAGTAAAGTAAGGACCTACCAACTGGACGCCACCATTTCTCTAAAGCAATATTATGAAAATGAAAATGCACCACTAGAAATAGATCCATTGCAGTACTGGAAGGTAATTAATATATGTAGTTAATGAAGCAATTCATACAGTGTTATATATTCTGATCAAATGTCGCTCACAATTTCATGTGCCTTACGTTACTTATGTATATCAGCAACATCGACAGAATCCGAAAGAATCTTCAGCAAAGCCGGAGTCATTATTTCAGATATAAGATCTAGCTTAAAGCCCAAAAATGCTGATATGCTACTCTTTGTAAACAAAAATTGTTGGGTTACTCAAGAATTATAAAAAGTTATGTTTTTAAACAAATTCTTTAGGCAGCCTACATATGCACAAATATGTGATATACGAGTACATAGTATTTAAAGTGTATGTACACATTTTTTTAGAAAATTGATCTCAAAATGCGTTGTAGGAAATGAATTCTAAATGTTTTTTCGTTTTTTATGCTTTATATCGTTTTTTCTGTTATCTTAATTTTTTAATAAAACAACTCTCAACTTTACTTAGATCGTTTAATATATTAGTTTTCTTTTATTCAAAATACATGTTAGTACATATCGCTCATTTATTTAAATAACGTCATAACTTCAAATATATATTTTTGTGGAGTTAATAATACAGAATACTTCGTCATGTCGTATTTCATCTTATTTATAAATTTCATGCAAATGGCGTGTAAGCTCACCTCTTGATAAACGAAACCTTTTTAATATATCTACTGATTTGTATGTAAAATGAAATCTTTAAAATCATTTTCTGCAAAACTAGTTATTTTTGAGATTTGACGTTGTTTGAGTACGGGACCAATATGCATTGAAAAATAAAATTTAGAATTCCCAAAAGAGTTCGATAGTATCGATAGTTTTGCAAAAAACTATCGAAAATATCGAATGGCGTGCCTATCGATAGTTTGCCAGCTCTACTGGATAGACTGTAGAGACTACAGAACAAAGCTATGAGGACTATACTAAAATGCAATAGATATACCCATATTAATTTAATGCTTGAGTCGCTTAACGGGCTTAACATACGTCAACGAATACAACTGAATACACTAACTTTCATAAAGAAAATAACAAAAGGAGAAGCTCCAGAGTACTTGTGCGAGCAAATTAATTATGTTGGAGATATGCAGCCGTATAATTTAAGAAATGCTGGCAATTTTCGAGTAAAAAGGGTTAGGACAATTATATAATTCAATTCCAAATAGTTTAAAAATGGAGAATAATAATAATATTTTTATAAAAGAATGGGAAAAATTGTATACCAATGTATAGTTGTAATTGTTTTTTAATGTAATACATGAAACTTTAAAGTATTTTAAATACTAATCAAATAAACTTAAACTTAAACATGAAGACTAAACGATCGAATAACATTAACTTAAACGGAAATAATAAAATAACTTTTTTCTTATCGTTTTTTTCAGTGATCCCCACTTCCAAAGGACCTGGAACAAAGATTGTGAGAGATTACACATAGAGAATGATGAGGACTGGAAATTATCACTACGGGCAACATATTTAAACATTCAAAGAGGTGCGTGAGCGAAGTTTAAAAAAATGTCTAATACAAAAACTTGTTTATTATTGTTTTTTTCAGTCACCTCAATTCCAAAGGTCCTGGAACGAAGTTAATCTTTCCTAATGAACGGATACACTAACACCCCTATTCTATGCATCTAGTATTCTAGCAACACTGTGGCACGAAAAATTCACCTCTTAACAAATAAGTCACCTGACAATAACAGGTTGTCAAAAGCAGAGAAAACAAAAACATATGGTCTTCTGCACAAAAAAAACGACAAAAAAGGAAAACTAAGTATTTAATATATTTATGTTTTATTGAATTACAATTAACACATTATTACTTAGGAAATTAGAGCGCACAGCTAGAATGCTATATAGTTTTCCTCGAGGAACATCCAGAGATGCTAAGCGGAAAGAATAAACCTGCGCATCCACGGCAAATAGAAGAGGATATTTACTTTAGGGCCAACTCTCTGGGCGAAAGGCAACTCTCTGGACGAAAGCTTCTGCGCTGAGTTCAAAAAGTTTTATTTCCACCACTGATCGGTCCAACAACCAAAAAGCTTGAGTATATAATCGCGCATATCTCAGGTATTCAAAATACGATCTGATTGGAATGGGTTCCATTTCAAAGGTCTTTTTAAATTCAATAAATCAGTGCATAAACATTTTTATAATAATATGTACTCAAAATATTCCTTCAACGACCGGAGATATTAACGTTAAAAATTTTGAAATCTTTCTAACACAATCAAGTCCTTTCTTTTTTCTGCCCCATTTACGTAGCACAAAGTAACAAAAGTCCATTGAGTTATGCCCTTTTGTCGTTTTGGGACAAAATATATGTTTATATTTTCCCGTATACTCTTTTATTGTTTACTTTGAGAATTTACAAAATGTTTTTGTATCAACTTTCCGTCAAACAAAACAGCTGTCACGCGCTGTTACCTCATCTTTGGCAGGTAAAAGTTGTTGATACTTTTGTCACAGAAGTGATTTAGAAGAGAAGCGATAAGAAACAAAAAAAAATACAACGCAAAGAAAAGTTAAAAATAAAATAATTAACGAGTGTTAAAATAGACAGGACTATTTAAAACAAGAAGGATAGTTACATGTGTTACAGGAAAACATGAAGTTTTTCTAGAAAACACAATTGATCTATTGTTTTGTTAAAAAAAAAAAAAAACTTTCCATGATGACTGAGTGTAGTAAATGCAAGTCAGCGATTCGTGGCGAAACTGGTGTACTTTTTGCGGGAGTGTGTAACAAAGTCTATCACTGTACTACTAAGGGTTCAGGGTTAGATGTATACTCAGCAAAAATTTTGGAAAACGGAAACTTTATAAGATTTATATGTGATGACTGCATGCAGTACATACATAATGTGGATTTGGTATTGGTGCAAATTCAAGATGAAGTAAAAAGGAATAGACAAAGCCTGGCGGAATACAAAGACGAATTTGAGGCATCACTTAAGAAAAATGAAGTTGAAACTAAGCGTTTAATGGATTTAATGGAAGAGCGGGATGAACGAAAGCTTAAAAAAATGGAAAAAGTACAAAGCGGTTGCGAAAAGAGTGTCCAAGAAATAAAGAATGTGTGTGCAAATGTCGGTCATTTGGAGAGTAAAAACAAGCAAATGTTGGATTCTATCGAGAAAAAGAATGATGCAATGTGTGATGAAACTAAGAAATCAATAATGGAAAAAGGGCAAATTGGTAGCGAAGAAAATGCCCAAGAATTAAAGAATATGTGTGTAAATGTCGGTGAATTAGTAAACAAAAACAAGCAGATATGTGAATCTATCGAGCAGTGTAATGCCAAAATGTGTGATGACATAAAAAAAACAATCATGGAGACAAGCGTCAGACAAACAACACAAACATATTCAAATGCAGGTAAAGAGATGCCATCTGTAAGTAACAAAACAAACACAAATAACGAAAAGTCAAAACAGAAACAGCGAGTTGTGAATACAAAGTTAACAACACAAAAAAACCCAACATACCCGGAGACATTAAAAACGACATTGACAGATGTAAATAATCAATTAACAGTGGAACCTCAATCATATTCGGAGGTAGTTCAAGAGACGGTACCAGACGTCAACAAATCAAAACCGAACATAGAAAAACCAAAAGAGAAACAGGGAAGTGAAAAAACAAAAACAACGCTAACGTATTCAGAAGCAGCTAAATCGGTGTTGTCTGAAGTTAACAAATCAAAAACGATCATAATAAAACCAAAAGTGAAACAGGGAATTGAGAAAACAAGAGAAACTCTAAACAGAAATGTCAATCCGGTTGGTTTGGGAATATCGCGTGTTGAGAATAGGAGAAATGGAACTATTGTGATACAAAGTGAAAACAACGAGGAGAGCGAAAAAATAAAAACTGCATTGGAAGCAGGTATGGGTGACGACTACGAAGTTAGGGTGCCCAGACCAATAGAACCAAGCTTTGTAATAACGGATATGTCTTTTAAATACTCAGGGGATGAACTAATTGAAAAGCTAAAGAAACAAACCCAATTTATAAAAGACAACGTTTTTAAAGTTATCAGAAATTATGAATTCACCAAATTCAATAGAAAAATATATAATACGCAAATAAAAACGGACATTGAATCTTACACAAAAGTAATGGAAGCAAAAAGACTGAATATCGGATGGGAAAGATGTCGAGTGTATGACGGTACAAGTTTAAAACAATGTTTTAAGTGCTACGGCTACAATCATAAGGCAAATGAGTGCAATAGAGAGGAAATATGCATAAAGTGTCGCGGGAATCATGTGCCATCAAATTGTACTTTGGAACAAATTAAGAAGTGTATAAACTGCACGAGCGTAAATAAAAAACTGAATCTGGGATTAATTGAAGAACATTTTACGAACGACAAAGCATGCCCGGTATATGTATATGCATAAATTTAAAATGAAGAGAGAGAAAACTGGATCAAATTATTAGCAATCAAGTGAAATAACTGCGTTTTATACAAATATACAAGGACTAATAAATAACTTTAACCAAATTGAAATATTAGCGGAAACGGAACATCCAGAGTTTATTATACTCTCGGAAACACATCTTACTGGAGAAATTGAAGAAAATGAAATATTCGTAAAAAACTATGATCAAATACTATCGCTTTCAGATAACAAAAGAACGGGCGGTGTGATTATATACTACAGTGAACAATGGAACGTATTGAAAATATTTGACAGAATAAAATCTTCAAGTTATTGGTTAACGGTCTGTATGGCGAAAAAAAGATGGAGGAAAATAATTGTAGTGGCAGTTTATAGATCACCGAGCGGATCCGAGGCGGAGTTTTGTGAAATTTTTCAGCAAATTGTAGAAGAAATTTATGAAGAAAATTATGACGTTTTAATTGTGGGTGATTTTAATATAGATTGGTCAAAAAATAGCTTTTATAAAAACAAAATGGAAAGCACGATAAACGATAATGGAATGAGGCAAATCGTGAAAGATTACACGCGCGTGACAAATATCTCTAGAACTACCATTGACTACGTAATAACAAATAATTGTAACATAACTGCTGAAACTGACACGGAAAATAAAATATCTGATCATGAGATGTTGAAAATAAAGATAGAACATGAATGTGCAATAATTAAATCACAAAATAAGTATGTGCGAATATTTAAGTATCACAAACACAAATTTTCAAATGAAATGTGTGCAATATCAAAGTATAACAATACCGATAATCTTGACCAAAATGGAGATAAACTTGAGACTTGTTTTGGAAACGCTGTGCAAAACCTCACAAGAAGAGTAAAACTGAAAGAATGTTAACAACAACACATGGTTTAATGATGAACTGTATGGAATAAAAATAGAAAAAAAAACAAATACGAAAAGGCAAAGCTTGAAAATACGATGCAGGCATGGGAAGAATACAGAATATTACGTAACAAATATAAAGTAAAAATTCAGAACAATAAATTCAACTACACGAACAATAAAATTAATAGCGCCAAAGATCAAAAACAAATGTGGAAGGAAATCAAGAAACTTGTGATGAAAAATAAGCCAACTGTGATGAAATCTGTGATATTTAACAATGTAGAATATAGAGGGAATTCCCAAATTGCTAACCAGTTTAATTATTATTTTGTAAATAGCCTAAGAGAAATACGAGACTCATTTGAAGAAGTGCAATATGTAAACCAAATCAACATCAATGAGAACACTTTTAAATTCCGTGCAATAAATATAAAAGAACTCGAGGATGCGGTTAAAAAAATCAAAAATAAGCCGGACTTTAACAATATTTCAACAAGGATGATCCTAGATAACTGGAATAAAATTGGTGAAATGCTTCTAAATATAGTGAATAATTCGTTGCTATCGGGGAAATTTCCTGAAAACTGGAAGGAGACAATGATAACTCCAATTGAAAAAGTTGCGAAAACAAAGAAATGTGAAGAGTATCGGCCAATAAATACATTGAAAACATTCGAAAAAATATTAGAAAAAGTAGTAAAATGTCAACTAGAAAGATATATAGAAAAACCCAATATTTTATCAAAATACCAGTCGGGATTTCGAAAACAATATTCATGCGAAACTACATTAAATTACGTTATATGTCGCTGGAAAAACGTAAAAAAACAGATAAAATAATGGCAATATTTCTAGATTTCAAGCGTGCATTCGAAACAATAGACAGAAAAATATTAATTGAGAAACTCTACATATATGGCATTAGAGAAAATGAATTAAATTGTTTAAATCATACCTTAATAATAGAAAGTAATGTACAAAAGTGAACAATGTCGTTTCGGAGAAAATAGACAATGTATTTGGAGTACCACAAGGCTCGATATTGGGTCCATTGTTGTTTATTCTTTATATTAACGACATGCCTAATGTGTTGGAAAAAAGTGAAATTGTTTTATATGCGGACGATACACTGATTTTTACGGAAGGAAAAACTGAAGCACAGTGTCGTGAAAATATGTCAACGGATATAAACAATTTGAATAAATGGCTTAAAATGAATAAACTAAAACTTAACGAAAACAAAACAAAAGTTATAGAAATTAATATGTCTACCCATGAAGACTTTGAAATCAATGGACAAAAAATTGGAAAAGTGGATAAAATCAAATATCTTGGTTTCATAATTGATGCTAAACTACAATTTAAAGAACACATTGATCACTTATGCAAAAAAATAGGTAAAAAAAATAGTTTTCTGAAAAGAATACGAAATAATATATCAATCATGACGGCAATAAACATATATAATACATTAATTAAACCACATTTTGAATTTGGATCAACCATTCTTTACTCCTGCTGCCGTGAAACGCATTTGGAAAGGATGCAAAAACTACAAAACAAGGCAATGAGAAGTATTCTTAAATGTAATCGGTACACCCCTATAAGATCCATGCTGTTGGCATTGAAGTGGATAGACATAAAACAACGACTACAACTCATCACCCTAATATTTATAAGAAAAATGCGACAAAGAGATGCACCAGAATACCTGTGCGAACAATTGAATTACGTTGGGGAAATGCAACCGTATGAACTTAGGAATTCCGAAAACTTTAGAGTATACAGAGCAACAACTTCAGCAATGCAGGCTACATTATTTTATAAAGGACTTAAATTATTCAACTCTCTTCCTAGAAATGTTAAAAATGAAACAAATAATATTGCATTCAAAAAAAATTGTATAGCTATTTTAAAACACAACAATGTTAATGCCTAAAATTAAATTTAAAAAAAAATTTCACATTATTTTATAAAATTGGATATGTATTGTAAAGGTATTGAAAATACTAAATAAAGAAACTAACTAACTAACAATTAAAGAAGCTTCGTGTTTGTTCTTCTTGCTGTTTTCGGTCAAAATCATATGCTCACTTGATCATAGTTTAAATGCCCAAATTTGGCTGATTAAACAGAATTTAACTAAATATTAACCTAAACAATTAATTCAGTTTAAATTCTGTTTGATTGTTGATCAAATATGATTGAGCAGTCAAAAATTGGCCCTTAGGGAGTGATGAGGAATTCAAGTGACAACTATGGGCAACATATATAAACGTTCAAAGAGGTACATGAGCAATTTTTAAAACAAGTATGGTATAATAACTTTTTTCTTAGTGTTGTTTTTTCACTGACAACTATTTCCAAAGGACCTGGAACGAAGATTGTGAGACGATTCACATAAGGAATGATGATGGCTGGAAGTAGCAACTGAATGCAACATACATATGTATCTAAAGTTTCAAAGAGGTGCGTGAGAGATTTATAAAAAATATTTTATGAATTAATTTTAATTAAATCTACGTTTAAAAAAAATTAATTTATTAATGGTACATGCTGTTGTACGGTGACATATACAGGGGTTGGTGTTGTGGCGGTGGAAGGGGGTGAAATTGATGTTGCTAGGGTTGCTGTTGGTATCCTGACTGTTGGTGAGGTTGACGCTGGTGGACTTGCGGTTGGTGGACTTGTTTTCCTGGCTGTTGGTATGCTGGTTGTTGATGGGATGGGGTTGGTAGGCGTGCTGTTGGTTGGTTTGTATACTGGCTGTTGGTGAATTGGGGATTGATAGGCTGGCCATTGGTGGGTTACTTAGTGTTGCCTTGAATTTTGTAGCTCTACTAGTTTGTAGATTGGCTGTTGGGGAGCCGGAGGTTGGTGAGCAGGGTGTTGGTGAGCTGACAGTTGTTGGGTTGGTTGTTGGTGGCTGTAGGTGCCTTGGGGGTGGAGGTTGGTATGCTGGGTGTTCGTTGGTTGGGGGGTGGGTATGCTGGTTGGTGAATTTGGCGTTGGTACGCTGGCTGTTGATGGATTTGGGGTTTATAGGCTGGCTGTGGTGGGCTACCTGTTGAGATTGCTTTTGTTGGCCTGTTTGTTTGTGGGCTGGCTGCTGGAGAGCTGGCTGTTGGGGGTTTAATTGTTGGTGGGTAAGCTGGCTCTTGGTGGGCTGACTGTTGAAAGAAGTTATTTTGATGGGATGGCTGTTGGTACGTCAACAGTTTTTTGGCCGACGGTTGTTGGCCTTGCTCTTGCTGACGGTTTGATTGCCGAAGCTTATTTTTAAATCTGGTTGCAGTTTTTTATAAATACCGAGCGCTCAAATACTTTTTGTAGGTTTCCCTCACCAATTGTCACAATTTGGACATTTTTTGATCTAAACACTCGCGGACGTATAGTAAAACGGGAGGGCCCGTTGTTCTGGGTTAATATACCCCCTTCGGGTAAATGATAGATACGCCGTTGAACTCCAGTTATGTCCTCACAATAATATGGAATAGCAGGGTTATATTGTTGAATTTTGGCGTAAGGACCTTTAGATGTCGTTGGAAATCGCGGAAATACATCTCGAGAAGGGGGCCCAAACTTTCGGTATAAGTCGCTTGCAGAATTGCTCGTTCGAACATATCTCCTAGACTGGTTAGGGGATTGTTGTGATGGTGCATTGAGATGGGATGTGATTGATTGTATCATGAAGTTAGAGCTCAATATGCGCGGGTACATATATGTGAAGAATTTGTGCTCAAGCGCGTACAACTCTTCAAGTTACGCGGACCAGCACCCGGCGTATATAGTAAGCCACTGTGTTCTGCTTCCATTTAATGTAGCACAGGGAGAGATAGTGGCATATCCGTTGGCTGACCATTGGTTTGGTGATTTTTGTCAGGAAAATTGTCTTCTCACATCGGTATACGTCTACATCGAGGAAGGTCATACGGCCAAGCAGTCATTGACCCGAGATATACTCTAGGGAGCTGCTCTTCCTCTTTAGTACTATAACTAAGTTGTGTGCAATAGGGCAATACTTCATGTAGACAGCTTTTGTTGCTCCAGTGGAGGAAGACACAAACATCATATACATATTTCATGAGGAATATCACGTGATTATTGACGATTATTTCGTCATGATGGGTTTCGATTATGTGATCCAGCAGTAAGGTTGCGAGGAGACCGGAATCACAGGCCCCGTAGTTGTTTGAAGAACCGATTGTTGTAGGTGAAGAGGGTATTATCACCCAAGCACAGTTCCAGGCATTCCATCAATAGGCCCCCATCGAGATGATTACCCTGCTTGTAAGCGGTACTTCACACCAGATGCTGGACCAAGGTTTTGATTTCGACACGGTCCATATTTTTGTACATATCCTCTACGTCTAAGTTGATGAACTCCAGATCGGACCATGGCACAGTGGTCGGAGCTGTATGGAGTTGGCGGCCAAAATACATCCAGTATAGGTATCATCGTGAAACTTCGGTCACGGCTTTATAAATATGTCAGATCTATTTAATGATAAAATAGAAGTGGTTGATGACTCATATTCCCCCCTCCTACCGTACCCAGGCACCCACATTCACCCCACGTAAGCAAAAACTTGAGAAAATGTACGAAACGTGTTTTTAATTCATATGTTAATAACTTGTTTACAAGTTGTTTTAAAAAATAAAAATATTGACTAATTTCATATAAAATAATATGTAATACAAAACTATAAGGTTAAGGGGGTTGGTTAAAAATATAACGAGGATACTCTTCGAAATAAAAAAAAATTAAAATACATTGCGTATTCATTTTTTTATAGCATGTTTTAAAAGTGTTAATATTAAGGCTGTTTTTAGCAACAACACCCCTTAAATGAAAATCGACTTCAAAATTAAATCTAATTCAAAAACAGATTGTAATAAAATTGATTTGTCCTTGCATGGTAACTTTCGTTGTCCCGTTATAAAAGGATCCGAAGTTAAAAGTAAACGGTTAAACAAATCAGTATTTGTTGAAATTTTACGCGTGTGCCGGAGTCGAAATTTCTTTATATCTTTGTTTCTGGACTCTGCAGCTTCTTCAACTGAAGCATGAATAAAATTTTGTGGACTGAGGGAGGAAGATAGTACCAGGAATATTTATTTGTCAGCTCCTTAGCAGTGTCCAGTGCATATTTCCTAAATTTGTCGACATTAATATTATACCCTGAAGACAAAGCTTGCAATAATGTTGCACATCTCTCAATTACTACTTTATCAATGCCTGTTAATTCTGCAGACAAACCAGCATTGTTAAAGAATTCTCGTGCCGTATTTCCATCATTGGAAGACCCACTCCCACCAGTTTTTGGCTTGTCGACTATTAGTCCCATTTTTTCTCGGAATTGTAATTGAATATTCTGTTTTCTTTTGAGAAATTCTGCTTTTCCTTCTATAGACCTAATTTGCCATTGTTTTTGGTCAAGCCTATACGATATATGAAGAAAATACTCGAAAAATCTAATATACATATGCGTGCAAAGGCGACAATCCAAATTCATAGTGATCTATTTTAACTTCTTTCTGCAGACATTTTTCAATATTGTTCATCTCGGTGGGTTTTGCATTACATATATAACACCGTGCGACACGACTTTTCACCCATAAACAAAACTATATATAAATGAAAGCAGAGCTCATATGTAGTATAAGTTCATACTCAGTTTTTCATTTCCTGATCTTGTCTCCTTTTTAAAGGACTTTTAAATTTCAAAGGATATACAAGCTCCTATAATTTATATTCGTACTTTTGCAAGTTGTACAATGGCGATATGGATATCAAATGAAAGAGGATGATCTATGCTATTTTAAAAAAATTTTATTTTAATTTACAAGGACGAAAAAATGCGAAAAATATCCTTTGAAATTGTTATCCTTGAATATCCTTCAAGGTTTCCAATGAAATTGTCTTACAAAAATATATGTGTAAGCCAATATAATACTGTTAAATATACTTCAAATTTCATGCCTTTAGCTGCATTAGTTTATTATTAACACCCATTTAAGTTTCCCCCTAACAAAATTTAATACGAAAAAACTTATTTAGTTAAACTCACCCACGCACAAACCAGCACACATGTGACTCAATCTCTATTTTGACGTAATTTCAGTAGGTGTATGTAGGCTTCGCAATATTTGTTTGCAAAATTCAGTAAACAAACCAAACCAGCTGTGCTATTCAGTGAACTTCTCATTCCCCATGTTCAGTTCATTTAATAACTGTGGAAATTACTATTGTGGAAAAGTGAACAAAAACTAAAAAATAACCAATACATGAAATAACAGTGAATATGGAGTGCCCAAACCGAAATAAATTCTGTGTTCTTTGCGGTTTATTTGTGCCTTTGAAACAATCGCGCAGTGCAACGAAAACCTTCATGACAGGTTACGAAACATTTTATTTAATTAACTTTCCACAAAAGTTATGGTATGTTCCAGAAGTGGCATGCGAATATTGTTACCGTAATATAAATGGATCGAATACTGATGGCAATAAAAAACATCCTGTGAAATACACGTACCCAGTGATTGGGATCCATCGTAGTGAACATTCAGTTGAGTCGTGTTACTTTTGCCAAACAGTTCCACATACCAATCGAATCACATATGAGGCGCGACACAAAATACCGTACTTTACTTGTGAGTCAGTGAAAGCAGCTGTTGTGCGATCAGAAACAAATCCCACCGCTCCTTCTGAGGAATCCCAAGATATTCCACATGAGTTTGATGGTGAATCGCTGTGCGCCGAAAGTCACCATAACCCATAACCCAGTCCGACTTTAATGATCTCGTGCGAGATACTAATTTGTGTCAAAGAAATGCTGAAATATGGGCATCTCGCTTGCACCAGTGGAGATTGGTTGCTGAAGATTTCCATGTAACATCTTCGCGAAAGCGCTCAAACAAAAGCTTATTTGATGAATGTTTTTCCTTGGATGACCGAACTGGGATCACATATGCAATGAACATTGGACAACTTTTTGATGCCATCGGCCACCCGTACGTTCCTGATGAATGGCGTCTCTTTATAGATGGTTCGACGAAGAGTCTCAAAGGAGTGCTGCTACATATTGGTAATGAGTATCCGTCAGTGCCTGTTATTTATGGAACCGATGTAGTACAAAACTACGACAACATGAAAGCAATTCTGGAATTATTATGTTATGAGAGCCATTGTTGGGTGATTTGTTGCGACCTTAAAATTGTAGCCATTCTCATGGGTCTAAAAAAAGGCTACTGCAAACATGAATGTTTTTTGTGTGTATGGGAGGGTCGCTGCCGCGAATATCATTATACCAACCACAAATGGCGGGCTCGAACCAATTATCAGATAGGGTATGATAGCATTGAGAACACGACACTTGTGCCGTCTTCTTAAATTATAATTCCTCCGCTGATACGAAATTTTGTGCGCGCACTCGACACTGGAGGTAATGCTATGGAGCACTTAAAGAAGGTTTTCCCAAAATTAAGCGATGCCAAAATTATCGCAGGTAAGTAATATGGGACGGATGATTACCATAATACTAAGCATTTACATGTGTTACAGGTGTTTTTAATGGCCCTCAATTAAATAAACTGATGAAGTCCATTGACTTTCCGGAGTTATTAACACCAGTGGAAAGGAATGCATGGAGAAGTTTAGAAGAAATAATAAAAAATTTTCTAGGTAATAATAAAGCTGAAAACTACGAAGAGATAGTCCGCGAACTGGTAGAAAACTACGGGAAAATGGGTGTAAATATGTCGCTCAAAATTCATTTTTTGGACAGTCATCTGAATTTTTTCCCTGATAATTTGGGAGATTTTAGCGACGAACACGGCGAACGGTTTCACCAAGACATCGCCACCATTGAAAATCAGTTCAGAGGAAAAAGTACCTGTCATATGCTGGCTGAATATTGTTGGTATATATGTCGCGACACCGATACTTATCACAATCGACAAATAAAACGCACTTGTTTCCCCTCAAAATAAATCTTTTATCTTAGTGTTAAAAATGTTTTTTATTTAAATATGTACTCATTTAGATGCGACATAACATCTATAAATAAAGAACTGAGTACGCTGTTTTACTACCTGTGGTCCCTAGTTTCACATGTATATAGGTTTGAGCGTGGGAGACAACAAATTAACAAATTAGGTGTTTGCTGAGGTGTTATACTCGTATATAAGATTTTTCGCATTAAATTTTGTTAGGGGGAAACTTAAATGGGTGTTAATAATAAACTAATGCAGCTAAAGGCATGAAATTTAACAGTATTATAATGGCTTACACATATATTTTTGTAAGATAATTTCATTGGAAACCTTGAAAGATATTCAAGGATAAAAATTACAAAGGATATTTTTCGCATTTTTTCGTCCTTGTAAATTAAAATAACATTTTTTTTAAATAGAATAGATCATCCTCCTTCATTCGATATCCATATCGCCATTGTAGAACTTGCAAAAGTACGAATATAAATTATAGGAGCTTTTATATCCTTTGAAATTTAAAAGTCCTTTAAAAAGGAGACAAGATCACGAAATGAAAAACTGAGTATGAAGTTATACTACATATGAGCTCTGCTTTCATTTATATATAGTTTTGTTCATGGGTGACTAAAAAAGTTAAAATTTGTTACAGGGTGTAACACTTTGCGGATGAAGTTTGAGTTAAGGCATTACATACTTTACCATCCACCATTGTTAGTTGCAGAATATGGTCAATATGTATCGTTTTCTTAGCATTTTTGAATTTTGTGGGAGTTAACTGTTCAATTTTCTTTTTGTAATATGACTCTTCGTCGATGGACAATTGAACTGTCTCTTTTTTAAATTGGAACCTGATAGGACGGCCTCATCTGGTTTTGTTACAAGTTGGAGTGGGACATATGACGTTACAAATAAGTAACTATCATCCAAACTTTTATTTTCAATTTTCTGTTTGTACTCGCTGTGTCCCGAACTGCCATCAAACCCCCATTTTCCTATTAATGTAAGGCCGTTTACGGACTCATCCAAAACGTCATTAATATCATCGCTCTGTAGTTATAATATCCGAGTAGCGGTATGGTCTAATAGACTTTGAAGTTCAACTTCAGCGTGAAATTCGCTGACAGTTATTTTGTCTGGGTAACTTTTCTTTTTTTCTTTCAAATTGTTATCGTAGCAAGGTAAAAAATGATTATCAAGTTTACTGTTTACAAAACTTCTTATTGTCAAATATTGATGTTTTGTTAAACCTGCTTCTGTTATAAGCGCTATAACTTCACTAACATTTGCTTGCAAAATCGATGGGTTCTTTTGTAAGGTAGCAAATCACCAAATCATCGGCAGCGGAGGGATCAATTTCTTCTATTTCTGCTATTCGTCGTCGCTTTGTCCTGCTTGAACACTCTCCGAAACTTAATCTAGGACGTCCTCGATATTGATTCAAGTCAGATGTTTGTGAGTTTAATAAAATCGACTCCATTTGGGCAAGCCAATGAGAATATGTGTTTTCAACTCTTGTTTTTATACGATTGCATTTTTGCCAAAATTCTTAAATTTTTTTGCAATTATAATTTAAGCGTCTTTCTAATTCATTTTCTTCAAATGTGTAGC
Organism: Phaonia tiefii; assembly: GCA_963931995.1. NCBI lineage: Eukaryota > Metazoa > Arthropoda > Insecta > Diptera > Muscidae > Phaonia > Phaonia tiefii. Next base: position 90,714,582 of record OZ008368.1, read on the forward strand.
CCTCGTTTTTAATATAGCTTTTCACGACATCCTTCACTTTTCTAGCTTTTTCTGCATTTGCACCTCTTTCTGAGCACCAAATATCAAAAATATGTGAGCGCGAAATTTTGCAATTATAACATGTGCCTATTGCAGAAACAATTTATAACATGGATAAAATTAAGAAAAAATAAAATTAAAAGTCGGTGAAAAAGCAAAAAAACAAACACATTTCTTTACATGCATAACGATAACAGAGCAACGGGAACATAAGTTAACAAACACTACACAAAAATTCATATTTGGACATAAAAAGAACGAGGCCGCTTTGGTCTGAGGGAGATAACACAAAGACGAGCAAAAGTGAGCAGCAGATATTACCAATTTTAGAATCTTGAAATATTAACTAATAAGCGAAAAAAACCCAATGGAGACTTCAGGGGGGAACACAACTAACAGCCTGTTTCACGATGTCGATCGAAACCCTATACGAAATAAATCCATTCACTCATTTTCGAGTAGAGTTTGGTTCCACTAAGTTTCGTTGTTGTGTTCGACTTGCTTTACGTATATAAAGTAAGCAGTTTACGAATTGTCAAACAACATTGCTGCCAGATCGACAATTTGATTAAAAAACCCGGTATTTTTGAAAATTGTACCATAAGAAATGCAACTCTGTCGTTCTTGAATGTTATCAGCTGGAAACATATGACAATTATGACATGTAAACAAATCAAAATTATTTACATTTGTTTTAATTGTTTTTTTGTAAAAGTTGAAAAAAGCTGTGACCGACGTTGTGTTGTGGGCTACTGCTTTGGTGGTGGTTTTGTTGTTGTTGGCCGCTGCTTTGGCTGTGACTGACGTTGTGTTGTGGGCTATTGCTTTGGGGGTGGCCGTTGTTGTGTTGTGGGCTACTGCTTTGGTGGTGGTTTTGTTGATGTTGGCCGCTGCTTTGGTTGTGACTGACGATGTGTTGTGGGCTGCTGCTTTGGTAGTGGTCGACGATGTGTTGTTGGCTGTTGCTTTGGTGGTGGTTTTGTTGTTGTTGGCCGTTGCTTTGTTGGTGGCCGACGATGTGTTGTGGGTTGCTGCTTTGGTAGAGGCAGATGTATTGGTGCCTGGTCGGAGTGACCACCGCTACAGATTTGCTATTTCTGGGCGGTGAATCTAAAAACGCCTATTCAGGTCCAAACGTGTTGCCTTTGGGTGCTGCAGATGAACTTAAAAACAAAATTCGGTCCACCTACTGCTCCAAGGAGCAGTTGAGACCAACACCAGTTTCGCGCATGCCGTTGCGGTTCTCAGCAATTCTTTTTTGACCCGAGATTTCAAGTCGGCCCATGTCTGCAAATAAGTGGTTCAAAAACATACCTTTTTTTATTCAAAAGCAAACATACCTTTTTCCATTCAAAGAGTTGACGTATTGGCGGTCCTATGGAATTTAATTTTTGGGCAACACTCTTCCACTGTTCCTCTAAGGACTGTTTGGTGGATCCGAAAACTGGCGCTCCTCTGGCGAAATGTGGATTTTCCTCCATATAGTCGACAAGCGCCTGAATCTGGTTCACCGTTGACTTCTTTATGCTGAAATAAAATATGGATGCTTAACATAAGTATGTACATAAATAAATTAAATATGAATAAATATTATGTCCTTACCATTTGATTTCAGCAGTTTGCGATTCCATTTTATTTACTCGACAATAAAAAACAGGTGACTGATTTTGACATTTGTCAATCACTACATGATAGAAAATACAGATTGAGAAACCAAAATTTGTATTGAAATGCTTACGTTTTTCTTTCGACATCATTTTCGATCGACTTTTCGTTTTGCTGGGTGTTAGTGAAACCAAAGTCAGCTGTTTGTAGAGTATCAATCGATCGAAAGCAAAAGTTCGACATACTGAAACAGGCTATAAAACTCTACTTAAAATTTACATATATGGACGAACGAACACTAACAACGACACTGCAAAACTATTAATTTTACAACAAATCTACAACAAGCTTAACACATTGTTATTATTTTCAAATATACATAGTTAATACCATTTAATTCAATATTCATTTCGATTTATTTCAACAGAAGTTTTTTTTCTTTTGCTTTAATTAATTTAAAGTTGGACTTAATTTTCCACTTTTTCACACTGAAAAAACCAACTGTTTACTCGCTCTCTTTTTTGAAGCTGTTCCTAAAGAGTGCAGATGGAATAAAACAAAAACAAAATTTTAAAATCTTGTTTTTATAAGAAACAGTGATGCCACACTTGGTGACAAACTTCTGACTGATTTTTTTATTTTTGGCCAATGGGATCGACCTCATATTACGAATATTGTAACTGGATAGTGTGTCCTGGGTGGCATTAGTCAGGACGTGGGGGATATGAATATAGGGTCGTGTGCGGCAGATAGGTCGGCATGGAACCTCATCAATATGGGTTTTGAGGCTACCATACATATAGGGAAGATGTAAATCGGGTTGGTTGAATAGGGGCAACAATCGCTTAATTTTTGTTGCGAAGGGAAGGTTTTTCCTTTTGGCTATGGCCCACTCCTTTATCAGCCTTACATATATTTCTTTATATTTTGTGTACCACTCGGTCATATGAGCTTCCGCTATCTCGGGACAGGGTTGTTCTTGATAGGCCCCTTTCTTCACGCCTGTATCGATCAGGTTGGTCATTTATGGTGATAATCTGCCTTAGTGATTAATACGATACTCTTCCCTTTATCGCTCTGTACGAGCCATCTGAATGGGTACTTAGGAACTGCTTTGCTTTACTCAGCATGAGACTTAATTTCTTTCCATGGAGGTGGGCTCGCTGGAGAGGATATGGAGCATCCGGTCATATGTATCGATGAGATAACCATGCGGGTAGTCTGTGGGATTTTAATGGATTCTGTCGGACAAACTATGAATGGAGCATATTCTGGATACATATTCTCCGAAGTAAATGATTTTTTGGGTCGCAAATCGGGACACAAAGCTGAATAGGGTAGTATATTGCGGAAACCGCCATCTACCACACGGAGGGGTGGTACTAGTAAACTTGACGTCTTATCTGCACAGGCTTGATTGATAATGTCGGACATGGTACCGGCAGCAAGAGGACCTGGTGGGGGGAAAAGTGATGAAAATATAGGAAAATGGAAGGAAAGTTTTTGGTATTTATTGATTTATAAAGGAGATTGATAGAGGCTTATCTATGGGCTCCACCTGGTTGAGTTGATTCATCTCGGTGGGATGGATGTTGAGCTGGATGTTTGACGTGACTATGGGCTTGGATAATGTGACGTTGCGGCAGGTCACATGGGAGATTCGGGGACCGGATAGATCCTGGTGACATCTGGAATATATAAAGGGGACAATATAAGACGGGAATGGATAAGAAATGAACGTACCTGTATCTTCGTCATAGTTTCTAAGATATGGTAAGGCAGTTTCTAAGACATGGTAGAAGGTAGTTGGAAGACTTGAAAACTTGCGTAGGTGTTTCAGTGTCGGAGTAACGTAGCATACGGCAATATGAGATATACTCCGGGGGGATGGTGGGATGTCTGAAAATTTTCATAGGCGTAACATACGGGAACTGGAGGTATATGACGAAAGGATAGTCCGAGGATGTTCAAAAGATTGAAATTACATTTCAGAATCAGGGAGCAAAACACGGGCTGGTATGTGATACTCGGGGGAGGATAGTTGGAAGATGGTTGGAAACGGGTGTGAGCATTTCATAGTCGGGACCGTGCAGTATTCTGAAAAATGCGATATACGATGGAAGGATATCCGGATGCCTGCGAACCTACGTGAGCATTTCAGAGTCGTGGTAGCGTACCATACGGGCAATATGGAATATACGACGGGAGAATGGCCGCATGTAGGAAAACTTGCGTAATTTTGTCAGGGTGAAATAACCCCGTATAGGGCGCATGTAACCCCGTATAGGCATTTCAGGATCAGGAAGAGAATCGTGACTATAACATATGGGCATAGGTGACTCATGATGAGAGGATATGCATTAGCTACCTGAAAACGTGCGCAAGCATTTCAGGGTCGGGTTAGCGTAGTTTTCGGGGATACGTAATATACAAAGGGAGGATAGTCGGATGGCTGAAAACTGGCGTAAGAATTGCAGACTCGGGATAACGTAGCGCACGGGAATATGATATACACGGTGTGAGGATAATCGGAAAGTTCACGAAAATAGTTTCAGAATCGATGATGTTCGAAAAATGGTTGTGAGCATTTCATAGTTGGGATAGCGTAGCATTCGGAAATATGCGATACACGTCGGAAGGATAGTCGGATGACTGGAAACCTGCGTAGGTATTTCAGAGTTGTGGTAGCGTACCACGCGGGGGGATGTGAAATGATATGCACGGCGGAAGGATACCTGGATGACGCATGGGATGGGGAAGCGAATTGTGACTATGATATAAGGGAACAGGTGACTCATGATAAGAGGATATTTAGTAGTTATATGAAAACTTCCGTAAGCATGTCAGAGTTGGGCTAGCGTAGTTTTCGGAGATACGTGATATACAACGGGAGGATAGTCGGATGTCTGAGAACTTGCGTAGGAAATTCAGAGCCCGGATAGCGTATCACACGGGGATATTATATACACGGCGGGAGGTTAATTGGATGTCTGAAAGCTCACGGAAAACATTTTCAGAATCGTGGTAGTATAACACACGGGAACATGAGATACATATCGGAAGGATAGATGGAAGACGCCTGGTAACTCGAAATGGGTTTGCAGAATCGGGGAGCGTAATGCAGCCTGGAATCGCGACCATAAAATACGATGTTATGAAAACTTGCGTAAGCATTTCAGAGTCGAGGTCGCGTAGCATTTGGAAGTATGGGAAATATGCGAGGACCTGCGTAAGCATTTCAGGGTCGAGGGGGGGCGTATCAATGGGAAATATGTGGTATACGACGGGAGAATATCGGATTCCTGAACAATTTGCGGTAACATTTCAGAGTCGGGATAACATAGCATACGGGAATATGAGATATTACGGGGGATAGCGGGGTGGATATATGAAAACAGAATTTTCAGAATCGGGAAGCACAAGCTTTTCGGAGCCGGAGTAGCAGTTGGCGAGGTGTGATAAACGAGGGGATGGTAGTCGGAGGTCTGAACATTTGCGTAAGCACTTCAAAATTGGGGTAGAATGGCATACGGGAATATGGAATACACGGCGAGAAGATATTCGGAGGATGTTTCAAAATCTTGTAACACACGGCGAGAGATAGTCTGAGGACGTTTGGAAAACTTGTAATGTCATTTGAAAACCGGGGAGCGAAGCCGGGGGCTGTGAGACGTGTATTGGCTTCTTCAGAGTAGGTTGCTGGACTGACATCAGGATCATTTTTTGTAAGAGGACACACCTGAAGCTGCTGAGTGTCCCTGTGGGGGATGAGGTGATGCGCAATGGATGATAGGGCTGAGTGATGGAAACCTGAAAAGTCGGAAGTATATGGCTATATGAATATCAGACATTACCTGAGACTCTGGTTGTTGGTTTTTTGGGATAGTCGCTGGTTGGGACACGAGAATTGGGGGCGGGACGAGAATCAGTCATATAGCAAATAGTTTTGAGGACGAAATCTGCAATGTTGATCGGATGCTGTTTTCTGTGAATGAGAATAAAAAATATTTTATTTATGGTACAATTATATAATTTTTGAGGGCTAGGTTTTCAGATGGTGGCGGGAAAATTGGTAGGGTTGCCATTGAATGGGAATCTGGAATGGGTGTTGTATTTTCCGGTTGTGGTGGATGTGGCTCAAGGATAGGTCGTTTTTGTGACGTTTCAATACTATTTTCTACTGAATTCTTTTCAATTCAATTTTAATTCAACCTCATTAATTTTCAATTCAAATGTCGGCTCAATCCTTCTTCTCCAATTTTCATTGCAATTTTCGAGGGGTTCACTAAGGAGTGTTTTGGCAAAAAAACTGGACAAAAGTCAGATATACAAACTGCATTCAATATCTCCCAAATTGTGGTTTTTGTATAACTGACTTAATGTACTATCATAATATTATGATAACCTGAACCCCCCGGCCACCACGCTCCTGGCAAGTAGTCTGAAACTACACTTCGTTCAGCACGCACGCATTCATTTTCGATACGCTTTTTTTTCAAACTTGTGTTTGATGTTTTTTGTTATTGTATGAAGTAAATCCTAAAAAAAAAAAATTATGGAATCTGGAGGACAAGGTCTGCACTTAATTTTAATGTATAATATATGTAGTTATGATGACTATTTAGTATTCTAATGGACCAAAAATGATATGCAAGAAATTTTCCTAATTTATTGTATGTTATTTTTTAAAAATTAGTATTTTTGTTTATGTTCGGCGCGAGATTGCGTTAATTTTTTTTTTATAGTAAACTATAAGAGATTCACCAGATATCATACCTCAAAACATTTTCCGAAAGTTTCCGCTTCATCCAAATTAGCTACTTTGAGTTCCACAGGTCCTTTTTAAATCGTTTTTTTACATATATACATAACTCGAGAAAGATTAGTCTGATTTTTCTGAAACAAATTTAGAAAAATTAAGAATTACAATACCTATAAACTGTTCATACAGTATTTCTCTATATAGTCCATGGTTTTTAAAATTTTTTAAAATTTTTTTTTTTTGAAAATTCATGGAAAAGCCAAAACGGAAAAAAGTGTCAAGTCTTATTACTTTCACGTAAAGCCAGATAACCTGTGAATAAAATGAGATATAGATCATGGAAATCGCTGAACGCGTTTCGCTTTTATTCGCAATTAAGTGAAGGTACCTTTTGGAAGTCAAGGAAAAACGTTCATGACTTTTTTCTGATTATCAGAATTAAAAAGATTAAGTAATTAAAAAAAGGTTATTTAATTTTAATTTTTATACAAAAATAATACAGAAAAAAAGTAATTAAAAATATAATACATCAATAAAAAGTAAGAATTTGGTTATTTAATCCGATTCATCAGTTTGGTTGATTATTGCAGTTTCTTCTATATCCATTGAAATATTCTGTTGCTCCGGCACTAGCAGCTCTAAAGTTTCACTTAAGAAGGGTCGACGTTCGCTTCGTTTGCGTTTCCTTGCTGAACTTATAAATGGGTCTGATGTGAGAAGCAGCCTATTCAGAACATCTTGATTACATATTTAACTGACAGGTACTTATAAATGGACGCATTTGTTAAGGAAGCATATTTACCTGATTGAGCCTTCTAAAATAAGGGCTCATAAAAATTCGTTTCAAATTTGTTATAACTTTCCAAATATTAAGCACTCGTAAATGTGGGTGGAATTTCTGTAAAAAAAATAATCCGTTACAGGTAGGCAACGGAAAACCCCAAATCAATAAGAAAGAGCACTTTCCTTTTTCACCTTTAATTGCAATTGACAATTGTCTGTGAATGGAGCAGGTATCATAAAAAAACAAGAAGAGCAATTCTGCGTACATTTATGACCGTTCATTAGTTTGCTACCGAAATCATAAAAATTAAATAACCTTTTTTTTTATTACTTAATCTTTTTAATTCTGAGAATCAGAAAAAAGTCATGAACGTTTTTCCTTGACTTCCAAAAGGTACTTTCACTTAATTGCGAATAAAAGCGAAACGCATTCATCGATTTCCATGATCTATGTCTCATTTTATTCACAGGTTATCTGGCTTTACGTGAAAGTAATAAGACTTGACACTTTTTTCCGTTTTGGGCTTTCCATGAATTTTTAAAAGAAAGATTTTTAATTTTTTAGGCAAAAAATAATATTTCTTCTTTATACACTTATTTATAACTGCAAAACTGTCGACTATATAGAGAAATACCGTATTAACAGTTTATAGGAATTGTAGTTTTTAATTTTTCTAAATTTGTGTCAGCAAAATCAAACTAGTCGGTCTCGATTTATGTATATATAAGTTAAAAAATAACCAAAATTATTGAAAAAAGTTCGTACTTTTTGTTGATATTTTATGTTTTTAATGATTTTTTTCCATATTCGTACCAAATAATATATTATTTGTATATACTCATACCTTTTTTTCCAGTAAGAAAATAGTTTAAAATAATTTTGTCCAGTTTTTTTGCCAGAATACTCCTATGTGGGGTTGTCCGATGGATTTTCAATTTGACTTCAATTCGATTTTCAATTCAATTTGTTTTCAATTCAATCTTAATTCAATTTCATTTCGCGTTTGTCCTTTTTTATTCAAGTTCATTCCAATCTAGATTTTGTTTTTCAATTCCAGTCCCAATCCTGGTTTTCATCTTTAGTTCGTTTTCTAGTCGGTTCAATTTCAGATTTAACTTTGATGCATTTTTAACTTTAATCTCGATTTGAGGTTTATTCTTATTTAATCTCAGTTCAGGTACATTAAGTTTCAATCCATATTGACTCAATATCAAATCAAATCGTATCCTATTCCGGTTAATTTTCAACGTAGTTCCAATTCAGTTTATCATTTTATTCGGTTTCAATCCAAGGGAATGCAATAGAGTTCATGTGGGGTTTGCTTTTAACTCGGTTTGAGCTCGAGTTTGATTGGGAAAAATTTACAACCCAACTTTAATTCACTTTTCACCTCATTCTCAATTTATTTTCAATTCAGTTTCCATTGGGTTTCGGCCAAAATTATTTTGTACTTTAACTCGGTTTCGATTCTATTTTTCTCGGGTTATTTTTCAAAACAAAATTCATTCAATTCCATTCCATTTTCAACTTAAATGTAGGTTAATGCAATTTCAATTCAACTTCAGTTCTAATTCGACCGATTTTCTCTTAGACTAGATTCAATTCAATCTCAATCCAATTTCAGATCAGTTTAGTTCAATCACGATCGGTTTTTTTGAATTCAATATGGATTCGTTTTTCCATTCAAATTGAATTCAACTTCGATGCAATGTCAGTTAGTTTTCAATTTTCGTTTCAGTTTGTTTTCAGTTTAATATCAATTCACCCTTGATGAAATGTAGGCGTATGTATGATTCCACGGCAGGTAATATCAATTCAATTTAACTTAAGTACAACACAATTTAATGTCAATTCTATTTTAACTCAATTTCATTTCAGTTCAATTTCATTTCAAGTTCAATTCAATATTCACATTCAATTACAATTCAATCCAATTTCGATTAACTCAAGTTTATTTCAATTCTGCCCAATCTTCGTTTTAGCTCTAGTTCAATTGGATTCAGTTGCGGCTTAGTTATGAGCCCAATTGTAATTCAATGTAATTGCAATTCAATTCAATCTCAATTCCATTCCAAGTTTTTTTCAATTCGATTTTTTATATTAATTTTCAATACATTTAATTTCTACTTCAATTCAATTTCAATTATATTTAATTTCAATTTTCAATCATATTTCAATTCATTTTCAACCCCTACTCAAATTCCAATTCAATTCCAGATAACTTTCGATTCATTTTCAATTCGGGAAAAATTTTATATCATTTTTTTGACTCAATTTTTATTGTATGGTTTTTCTGTTTGACGTCAATTTGAGTCCAACTCAATTTTAACTCATTCTTAGTTTAATTTCAATTCACTTCGGTTCATGTTCAATTCAATTTCGTTCCAATTTTAAACCTGTTTTCAAATTTAGTTCGATTGCAATTCGGTTCAATTCAACTTCGATTCATTTTCCCAATTCAGTTTTACTCAATTTTGACTCAATTCAATTTCAAGTAATATTCAATTCTATGCCAATTCGTTTTCAATTCTATCTCACTCAAATTTTCAATTCTATTTGATTCGATGTAGCTTATATTTGGGGTCCAATGTCAGCTTAATCTGATTTAAGTTCAATGGATTTTCCAAATTCAAATCAATTTAAGTTTAATTTCCCATTCGATTTTAATTCAATTTATATTTCAGTTCAGATTTAGTTCAACTTTATTTTTCGGATCGTTACACCGTCGGTACGTTAATTGTAATTAATTCCATGTTAATTTTCATTTAATCTTAATTCAAGTTTAGTTCAAAATTCGATCAATTTAATTCAATTCAATCTCGTTCCTACTTTGGGTATGTTAATTCATACTCGGTTTTCGATTTGTGTTTAATTAATTTTTTCGATTTGTCGTCCATTCAAATTCTATCCAACTTCGAGGCAATTTTTCTGGTTGATTCAATTTTAGGTGCGATTTTCCTGTTTAATTCTTTTTAGTCCAATATTAATCCACCCCTAATTCATTTTAGGTTTATATTTAATTCAACGCCAGTAGGATGTCAATTCAATATAAAACATGACTTTTAATGCAACTCAATGTCATTATATTTTTAATGTTATTCGATTTATATTCAAATTCAATTCAATTCAATTCAATTTCATTCAATTCAATTTCAATTTAGTTTCAATTATTAATATATTAATATTTTATTTATTTCGGTATATTAAAATGTACATGTTGAATCCCGCGAAGCCACTGGGCTTGTCTGGAGGAGAAAAATATGTTACATTGTTAATTTACATGCTTGTTTGTTAAATTCATTTTTAGAAAAATAATTTCATTGCGATTCGATAATTATTTTTTTGATTACTGATTTTTTTTTCTTATTGCTAATATTATTAATATTTGGCGGTAGTCCATTTAAGATAGTTGGCTATTGAATTTTTTCCATAATTTGTTCTAAAATATGGTACTTTGTGTCTTCCTTCAAGTCGTATTCGTGTGCTGTGGTTGTGATCGATTTGTTGTAGAAAACTTGATTCTGTGTGAAATTCATTTATCACTGTTGTTTTATAAATGCTTTTTATGTTTAGCAGACATTTGGTTTCGGCGAAAGCGTTCACAAGTGGTTGTTAAGGGTGTGGTTGGTATTAATAGGGTAGTTGTGTATTTGAGTTTGATTACATAGTTGCGAGTTCTGTTGTGATGGGTTGTTGTCCTGAATAGGTTGGGTAATATTGTTTTCATTGCCATTTCCAATATTATATTTCAATTCACTTCAATTTCAATTCTATTGCAAATCAATTCAATTTCTATTCAATTTCAATTCAATTTCGGTTCAATTTCAAGTCAACTTCATTTCAATTTCAACTTAATTTGAATTTAATTCCAATTTGATTTCAGTTCAGTTTCAATTAAGATTTCAATTTAATTGTGATTCAATTTTCAATTCATTTTCTGTACATTTTCGGTTCATTTTCAGCTCAATTTTAATTCAGTTTCAATCTAGTTTAAAACATTTTCGATTTGGTTCGGCTTGAGATCGAGGCATGTTCAATTGTATGCATTTCTGATACAAGTCCAGATAAATCTTAAGTCAATTTCACTTCTTTTTAATAATTTATTGTTAATTCAATTCCACCTAAATACAAATTCAACTTTCAATTTAGTTTCATCAAAAATTCAATGCAATTTCACTTTGTTCAATTTCAATTTAATTCAATTTCAGGTCAATTTTAATTTAATTTGGTTCAGTTTGAGTTCAATTTGAGCTCATTTCAGTTTCAGTTCAGTTTCGATTCGCGTTCAAATGCAGGTTCATTTCAATTGTGTTCGGGTTGTTTTTCGGTGGGGTTCAATTTTTTACTTGGAGCTGATACGATTCCGGAATTCTATTTCTATTCAATTCTATTTCAATTCGATTACATTTCAATTGATTTTCTATTCGACTAAGTTTCCACTTTATTATAATTCGGTTCTGCTTAGGGTGGCACTGTCGAATCGATTCATTTCAAGTCCGATTCTATTTCCATTCGCTTCAATTCAGGGTTAATTCTTTTCATTTCAACTTCAGGTTAATCTTAATTCAAATAGGACTCATTTTTTCGGGTTAGTTCCGGTTCAATTGGGATTTGGATTCGGTTTGGGGAGTGAGGACGCGGCTTCGATTGAATTTGTAGTTCCTTTTTTTCAATTTGGCGTTAATTCTGCACTATTTAAATTTTTAATTCATTCTCTAATTGGTTTCAAATTGGAATCCCCAAAATGTTGTCCTCGATCTTCAATCCAATTACAATTCAATTTCAGTTCAGTTTCAGTCGAATGTCGATTCAATTGGATTCAACTTCAATTGATTTGCAATTCAATTTTCAAAAATCAATCTCAAATCAAATTTCGAATCGATTCGGTTCGATTTCGATCCGATTTCAATTCAATTCAATTGCGGTTCGATTCTCAATTCTACTTAAAATTTATTTAATTCAAAATTCTAATCAGAATTATATTTTTATGTTTTCGATTTAATTTCAAGATTCAATAAAGAATCCACGCTCAGCTGAATATTTAGCTCGGTTGCAACTTCGAAATACAATATATTGCAGTTTGAGCTTTGTCTGATTGGGGTATGGGGATGCGATTCATTGCAGTTCGAATTTGATTCAATTTGGAATTCAATATTAATTCTACTCTTTCCACTCCTGTTCCAATTCGGTTTGATTCAAAATATCGTGTCGATTAAGTTTTCTGTCCCATTTCAGTCCAACTCTCACTTGAAATTTCGATTTAGGTTCGATAGCATTTTCGATGGGATTGGAGTTCAGGGTCGGTTGAATATGGTTTGGTTGGGGTTTCGGTTCGTGTTCGGTTAGAATTTGGTTGGGGTTCGGTTCAATTGGAGTTCAGCGTCAATTCAATACCATTAGTTTTTAGCCGTCGGTGGTGCAATGGGTAGTGTGCGCGCATCTTGTACATGAGATCCTGGGATCCCTGCTCTTACCACCTTAAAAAAAATTCTATCGGCGGCGGTCACCTCGCATAGTGACGGCGACACTATCGAGTATATAGCCATGAAAAAGCTTCTCAAAATACCGTTCGGAATCGGTGTAAAAAATGTAGGTCCCAATCAGTGAGTGAAAAATTAGAAAGCGCACAGCTAACTGGTTTGTGAGAAGCTCTCCCTTCATGGGATGTAATGGGAAACGTTTTTTTTTTTAGTTTTTAGTTCGATCTATATCCAATTTTAACGCAATTGAACGACAAAAATGAGGATAATGCGGCGAAAAATAACCGCGATGAATGCGTTTTGGGCGATTTGGGTATGGCCATTTTTTGGGCTAATGAATAGTTGTACTTACCCGAGATGTTGCACTGTTTGTGGGACTAATTGTCAGGCATACTGCCTGCTGGCAGGGTGTTGGCGGCGATATGGGGGGCCAGATTCGGGGGTTTTGAAAATGAAGATACGGTGACAATAACGTTGATTGCTGCGGACGTCTACATGAAAATGGGAAAAGTTTATCAATTTTAATTCGATTGAACGACATAAATGAGGATAATGCGACGAAGAGTAACCGCGATGAATGCGGTTAGGGGGATATGGCTATGACCATTGGTTTGGGCTGATGAATAGTTGTACTTACCCGAGACCATAGATAAATAAAACTCATAGACGACTCATTTGCTTAATCACCATTTTCACCAGAGGGCTCATGGTGTTTCCGTACGACCATTTTTCACTCGGATGCGACGAAAAAGCACTCAAACGTCATTTGTATTTCAATTCTGTTGTTTAAATTTGAAAAGAGAATATAAATTATAGAAAAGCATATCGCTTTTGATATTGGTTCACAATACAAAAGGCAAAAAAGCATGGCTATATAATTTTTTCAATAGCGTTTGTTCCAGGGGAATTTGCGCCCTCTAGAAAATTTCGCTTGACTTTCAAAGCCACCACTTATCTTTCACCATCTATGGTTTTTTTATTTATCTATGTTATCTATGCGTTTTCACACCACTTAACCATTTAGGTGGCTATGCTTATGGTGGGATTGCCATCATATCTTATCCCAGACATACACCCCTTTGCCAAACTAGTACCTTAGATAAATAAAAAAACATAGATGGTGAAAGATAAGTGGTGGATTTAAAAGTAATGGGAAATTTTGTAGATGGCGCTGAACTAGGAAAATTGTCCCCCAAAGATAATACAAAGAGAAATAGAAACATTTATCTATGTCCAGGGATGTACTACAAATAGTTTTGAAAATCAATCAAATAATAAATGATAACAAATTGAAGAATACCAATTATGAAACAGGATATAAGCTTTAACGGAAAAATTAGTGTATAAATTATAAACAACTTCAAGTTTTGAGTTCTGTTACTAAACTGACTTTATTATTATTTCCAAATACACTTTATGGTTCTTAATACTATCCTAACTCATTTGCAGATTGCTGATGTTGCGCCTCGTGCATAGTGTTCTGTTTTATTCTTCTTTTGTTTTATTCTTCTTTTGGTCGGCAAGCACAAGCTTTTCAGAGCCGGAGTAGCAGTTGGCGTGGTGTGATAAACGAGGGGACGGTAGTCGGAGGTCTGAACATTTGCGTAAGCACTTCAAAATTGGGGTAGAATGGCATACGGGAATATGGAATACACGGCGAGAAGATATTCGGAGGATGTTTCAAAATCTTGTAACACACGGCGAGAAGATAGTCTGCGGACGTTTGGAAAACTTGTAATGTCATTTGAAAACCGGTGAGCGAAACCGGGGGCTGTGAGACGGGGGATGTGAGACACGGTGGAGAAAAGTCAGAAGATGATCTGAAAACTTGCGTAAGCATTTCAGGATCTGAATGGCGTAGCACATGGACATAGATCATACGGGATGAGGGGATTGTCGGAGGACATTTAAATACATGCTTAAGAATTTTCAGAATTGGGACAGCGTAGCACACGGGAAAAGGGACACATAAGAGAGGGGCCGAAGAAGCTCCGAAAACCTGCGGAAACGTGCAATATGTCTAGGTTTTTTAGAAACGGGATATCGCGGATGCTCTGATAACGGTCTGAATACTTGCACTTGTATTGGCTTCTTCAGAGTAGGTTGCTGGACTGACATCAGGATCATTTTTTGTAAGAGGATACACCTGAAGCTGCTGAGTGTCCCTGTGGGGGATGAGGTGATGCGCAATGGATGATAGGGCTGAGTGATGGAAACCTGAAAAGTCGGAAGTATATGGCTATATGAATATCAGACATTACCTGAGACTCTGGTTGTTGGTTTTTTGGGATAGTTGCCGGTTGGGACACGAGAATTGGGGGCGGGACGAGAATCAGTCATATAGCAAATAGTTTTGAGGACGAAATCTGCAATGTTGATCGGATGCTGTTTTCTGTGAATGAGAATAAAAAATATTTTATTTATGGTACAATTATATAATTTTAGGGCTAGGTTTTCAGACGGTGGCGGGAAAATTGGTAGGGTTGTCATTGAATGGGAATCTGGAATGGGTGTTGTATTTTCCGGTTGTGGTGGATGTGGCTCAAGGATAGGTCGTTTTTGTGACGTTTCAATACTATTTTCTACTGAATTCTTTTCAATTCAATTTTAATTCAACCTCATTAATTTTCAATTCAAATGTCGGCTCAATCCTTCTTCTCCAATTTTCATTGCAATTTTCGAGGGGCAAAAAAACTGGACAAAAGTCAGATATACAAACTGCATTCAATATCACCCAAATTGTGGTTTTTGTATAACTGACTTAATGTACTATCATAATATTATGATAACCTGAACCCCCTGGCCACCACGCTCCTGGCAAGTAGTCTGAAACTACACTTCGTTCAGCACGCACGCATTCATTTTCGATACGCTTTTTTTTCAAACTTGTGTTTGATGTTTTTTGTTATTGTATGAAGTAAATCCTAAAAAAAAAAATTATGGAATCTGGAGGACAAGGTCTGCACTTAATTTTAATGTATAATATATGTAGTTATGATGACTATTTAGTATTCTAATGGACCAAAAATGATATGCAAGAAATTTTCCTAATTTATTGTATGTTATTTTTAAAAATTAGTATTTTTGTTTATGTTCGGCGCGAGATTGCGTTAATTTTTTTTTTATAGTAAACTATAAGAGATTCACCAGATATCATACCTCAAAACATTTTCCGAAAGTTTCCGCTTCATCCAAATTAGCTACTTTGAGTTCCACAGGTCCTTTTTAAATCGTTTTTTTACATATATACATAACTCGAGAAAGATTAGTCTGATTTTTCTGAAACAAATTTAGAAAAATTAAGAATTACAATACCTATAAACTGTTCATACAGTATTTCTCTATATAGTCCATGGTTTTTAAAATTTTTTAAAAAAATTTTTTTTTGAAAATTCATGGAAACCCCAAAACGGAAAAAAGTGTCAAGTCTTATTACTTTCACGTAAAGCCAGATAACCTGTGAATAAAATGAGATATAGATCATGGAAATCGCTGAACGCGTTTCGCTTTTATTCGCAATTAAGTGAAGGTACCTTTTGGAAGTCAAGGAAAAACGTTCATGACTTTTTTCTGATTATCAGAATTAAAAAGATTAAGTAATTAAAAAAAGGTTATTTAATTTTAATTTTTATACAAAAATAATACAGAAAAAAAGTAATTAAAAATATAATACATCAATAAAAAGTAAGAATTTGGTTATTTAATCCGATTCATCAGTTTGGTTGATTATTGCAGTTTCTTCTATATCCATTGAAATATTCTGTTGCTCCGGCACTAGCAGCTCTAAAGTTTCACTTAAGAAGGGTCGACGTTCGCTTCGTTTGCGTTTCCTTGCTGAACTTATAAATGGGTCTGATGTGAGAAGCAGCCTATTCAGAACATCTTGATTACATATTTAACTGACAGGTACTTATAAATGGACGCATTTGTTAAGAAAGCATATTTACCTGATTGAGCCTTCTAAAATAAGGGCTCATAAAAATTCGTTTCAAATTTGTTATAACTTTCCAAATATATGTGGGTGGAATTTCTGTAAAAAAAATAATCCGTTACAGGTAGGCAACGGAAAACCCCAAATCAATAAGAAAGAGCACTTTCCTTTTTCACCTTTAATTGCAATTGACAATTGTCTGTGAATGGAGCAGGTATCATAAAAAAACAAGAAGAGCAATTCTGCGTACATTTATGACCGTTCATTAGTTTGCTACCGAAATCATAAAAATTAAATAACCTTTTTTTTATTACTTAATCTTTTTAATTCTGAGAATCAGAAAAAAGTCATGAACGTTTTTCCTTGACTTCCAAAAGGTACTTTCACTTAATTGCGAATAAAAGCGAAACGCATTCATCGATTTCCATGCTCTATGTCTCATTTTATTCACAGGTTATCTGGCTTTACGTGAAAGTAATAAGACTTGACACTTTTTTCCGTTTTGGGCTTTCCATGAATTTTTAAAAGAAAGATTTTTAATTTTTTAGGCAAAAAATAATATTTCTTCTTTATACACTTATTTATAACTGCAAAACTGTCGACTATATAGAGAAATACCGTATTAACAGTTTATAGGAATTGTAGTTTTTAATTTTTCTAAATTTGTGTCAGCAAAATCAAACTAGTCGGTCTCGATTTATGTATATATAAGTTAAAAAATAACCAAAATTATTGAAAAAAATTCGTACTTTTTGGTGATATTTTATGTTTTTAATGATTTTTTTCCATATTCGTACCAAATAATATATTATTTGTATATACTCATACCTTTTTTTCCAGTAAGAAAATAGTTTAAAATAATTTTGTCCAGTTTTTTTGCCAGAATACTCCTATGTGGGGTTGTCCGATGGATTTTCAATTTGACTTCAATTCGATTTTCAATTCAATTTGTTTTCAATTCAATCTTAATTCAATTTCATTTCGCGTTTGTCCTTTTTTATTCAAGTTCATTCCAATCTAGATTTTGTTTTTCAATTCCAGTCCCAATCCTGGTTTTCATCTTTAGTTCGTTTTCTAGTCGGTTCAATTTCAGATTTAACTTTGATGCATTTTTAACTTTAATCTCGATTTGAGGTTTATTCTTATTTAATCTCAGTTCAGGTACCTTAAGTTTCAATCCATATTGACTCAATATCAAATCAAATCGTATCCTATTCCGGTTAATTTTCAACGTAGTTCCAATTCAGTTTATCATTTTATTCGGTTTCAATCCAAGGGAATGCAATAGAGTTCATGTGGGGTTTGCTTTTAACTCGGTTTGAGCTCGAGTTTGATTGGGAAAAATTTACAACCCAACTTTAATTCACTTTTCACCTCATTCTCAATTTATTTTCAATTCAGTTTCCATTGGGTTTCGGCCAAAATTATTTTGTACTTTAACTCGGTTTCGATTCTATTTTTCTCGGGTTATTTTTCAAAACAAAATTCATTCAATTCCATTCCATTTTCAACTTAAATGTAGGTTAATGCAATTTCAATTCAACTTCAGTTCTAATTCGACCGATTTTCTCTTAGACTAGATTCAATTCAATCTCAATCCAATTTCAGATCAGTTTAGTTCAATCACGATCGGTTTGTTTGAATTCAATATGGATTCGTTTTTCCATTCAAATTGAATTCAACTTCGATGCAATGTCGGTTAGTTTTCAATTTTCGTTTCAGTTTGTTTTCAGTTTAATATCAATTCACCCTTGATGAAATGTAGGCGTATGTATGATTCCACGGCAGGTAATATCAATTCAATTTAACTTAAGTACAACACAATTTAATGTCAATTCTATTTTAACTCAATTTCATTTCAAGTTCAATTCAATATTCACATTCAATTACAATTCAATCCAATTTCGATTAACTCAAGTTTATTTCAATTCTGCCCAATCTTCGTTTTAGCTCTAGTTCAATTGGATTCAGTTGCGGCTTAGTTATGAGCCCAATTGTAATTCAATGTAATTTCAATTCAATTCAATCTCAATTCCATTCCAAGTTTTTTTCAATTCGATTTTTTATATTAATTTTCAATACATTTAATTTCTACTTCAATTCAATTTCAATTATATTTAATTTCAATTTTCAATCATATTTCAATTCATTTTCAACCCCTACTCAAATTCCAATTCAATTCCAGATAACTATCGATTCATTTTCAATTCGGGAAAAATTTTATATCATTTTTTTGACTCAATTTTTATTGTATGGTTTTTCTATTTGACGTCAATTTGAGTTCAACTCAATTTTAACTCATTCTTAGTTTAATTTCAATTCACTTCGGTTCATGTTCAATTCAATTTCGTTCCAATTTTAAACCTGTTTTCAAATTTAGTTCGATTGCAATTCGGTTCAATTCAACTTCGATTCATTTTCCCAATTCAGTTTTACTCAATTTTGACTCAATTCAATTTCAAGTAATATTCAATTCTATGCCAATTCGTTTTCAATTCTATCTCACTCAAATTTTCAATTCTATTTGATTCGATGTAGCTTATATTTGGGGTCCAATGTCAGCTTAATCTGATTTAAGTTCAATGGATTTTCCAAATTCAAATCAATTTCAGTTTAATTTCCCATTCGATTTTAATTCAATTTATATTTCAGTTCAGATTTAGTTCAACTTTATTTTTCGGATCGTTACACCGTCGGTACGTTAATTGTAATTAATTCCATGTTAATTTCCATTTAATCTTAATTCAAGTTTAGTTCAAAATTCGATCAATTTAATTCAATTCAATCTCGTTCCTACTTTGGGTATGTTAATTCATACTCGGTTTTCGATTTGTGTTTAATTAATTTTTTCGATTTGTCGTCCATTCAAATTCTATCCAACTTCGAGGCAATTTTTCTGGTTGATTCAATTTTAGGTGCGATTTTCCTGTTTAATTCTTTTTAGTCCAATATTAATCCACCCCTAATTCATTTTAGGTTTATATTTAATTCAACGCCAGTAGGATGTCAATTCAATATAAAACATGACTTTTAATGCAACTCAATGTCATTATAATTTTAATGTTATTCGATTTATATTCAAATTCAATTCAATTCAATTCAATTCAATTTCATTCAATTCAATTCAATTTCAATTTAGTTTCAATTATTAATATATTAATATTTTATTTATTTCGGTATATTAAAATGTACATGTTGAATCCCGCGAAGCCACTGGGCTTGTCTGGAGGAGAAAAATATGTTACATTGTTAATTTACATGCTTGTTTGTTAAATTCATTTTTAGAAAAATAATTTCATTGCGATTCGATAATTATTTTTTTGATTACTGATTTTTTTTTCTTATTGCTTATATTATTAATATTTGGCGGTAGTCCATTTAAGATAGTTGGCTATTGAATTTTTTCCATAATTTGTTCTAAAATATGGTACTTTGTGTCTTCCTTCAAGTCGTATTCGTGTGCTGTGGTTGTGATCGATTTGTTGTAGAAAACTTGATTCTGTGTGAAATTCATTTATCACTGTTGTTTTATAAATGCTTTTTATGTTTAGCAGACATTTGGTTTCGGCGAAAGCGTTCACAAGTGGTTGTTAGGGGTGTGGTTGGTATTAATAGGGTAGTTGTGTATTTGAGTTTGATTACATAGTTGCGAGTTCTGTTGTGATGGGTTGTTGTCCTGAATAGGTTGGGTAATATTGTTTTCATTGCCATTTCCAATATTATATTTCAATTCACTTCAATTTCAATTCTATTGCAAATCAATTCAATTTCTATTCAATTTCAATTCAATTTCGGTTCAATTTCAAGTCAACTTCATTTCAATTTCAACTTAATTTGAATTTAATTCCAATTTGATTTCAGTTCAGTTTCAATTAAGATTTTAATTTAATTGTGATTCAATTTTCAATTCATTTTCTGTACATTTTCCGTTCATTTTCAGCTCAATTTTAATTCAGTTTCAATCTAGTTTAAAACATTTTCGATTTGGTTCGGCTTGAGATCGAGGCATGTTCAATTGTATGCATTTCTGATACAAGTCCAGATAAATCTTAAGTCAATTTCACTTCTTTTTAATAATTTATTGTTAATTCAATTCCACCTAAATACAAATTCAACTTTCAATTTAGTTTCATCAAAAATTCAATGCAATTTCACTTTGTTCAATTTCAATTTAATTCAATTTCAGGTCAATTTTAATTTAATTTGGTTCAGTTTGAGTTCAATTTGAGCTCATTTCAGTTTCAGTTAAGTTTCGATTCGCGTTCAAATGCAGGTTCATTACAATTGTGTTCGGGTTGTTTTTCGGTGGGGTTCAATTTTTTACTTGGAGCTGATACGATTCCGGAATTCTATTTCTATTCAATTCTATTTCAATTCGATTACATTTCAATTGATTTTCTATTCGACTAAGTTTCCACTTTATTATAATTCGGTTCTGCTTAGGGTGGCACTGTCGAATCGATTCATTTCAAGTCCGATTCTATTTTCAATTCGCTTAATGATTTAGGCCCATTCGCTTCAATTCAGGGTTAATTCTTTTCATTTCAACTTCAGGTTAATCTTAATTCAAATAGGACTCATTTTTTCGGGTTAGTTCCGGTTCAATTGGGATTTGGATTCGGTTTGGGGAGTGAGGACGCGGCTTCGATTGAATTTGTAGTTCCTTTTTTTCAATTTGGCGTTAATTCTGCACTATTTAAATTTTTAATTCATTCTCTAATTGGTTTCAAATTGGAATCCCCAAAATGTTGTCCTCGATCTTCAATCTTCAATCCAATTACAATTCAATTTCAGCTCAGTTTCAGTCGAATGTCGATTCAATTGGATTCAACTTCAATTGATTTGCAATTCAATTTTCAAAAATCAATCTCAAGTCAAATTTCGAATCGATTCGGTTCGATTTCGATCCGATTTCAATTCAATTAAATTGCGGTTCGATTCTCAATTCTACTTAAAATTTATTTAATTCAAAATTCTAATCAGAATTATATTTTTATGTTTTCGATTTAATTTCAAGATTCAATAAAGAATCCAAGCTCAGCTGAATATTTAGCTCGGTTGCAACTTCGAAATACAATATATTGCAGTTTGAGCTTTGTCTGATTGGGGTATGGGGATGCGATTCATTGCAGTTCGAATTTGATTTAATTTGGAATTCAATATTAATTCTACTCTTTCCACTCCTGTTCCAATTCTGTTTGATTCAAAATATCGTGTCGATTAAGTTTTCTGTCCCATTTCAGTCCAACTCTCACTTGAAATTTCGATTTAGGTTCGATAGCATTTTCGATGGGATTGGAGTTCAGGGTCGGTTGAATATGGTTTCGGTTCGTGTTCGGTTAGAATTTGGTTGGGGTTCGGTTCAATTGGAGTTCAGCGTCAATTCAATACCATTAGTTTTTAGCCGTCGGTGTTGCAATGGGTAGTGTGCGCGCCTCTTGTACATGAGATCCTGGGATCGATCCCTGCTCTGACCACCTTAAAAAAAATTCTATCGGCGGCGGTCACCTCGCATAGTGACGGCGACACTATCGAGTATATAGCCATGAAAAAGCTTCTCAAAATACCGTTCGGAATCGGTGTAAAAAATGTAGGTCCCAATCAGTGAGTGAAAAATTAGAAAGCGCACAGCTAACTGGTTTGTGAGAAGCTCTCCCTTCATGGGATGTAATGGGAAACGTTTTTTTTTTTAGTTTTTAGTCCGATCTATATCAAATTTTAACGCAATTGAACGACAAAAATGAGGATAATGCGGCGAAAAATAACCGCGATGAATACGTTTTGGGCGATTTGGGTATGGCCATTTTTTGGGCTAATGAATAGTTGTACTTACCCGAGATGTTAAGGATGGGATTGTTGCACTGTTTGTGGGACTAATTGTCAGGCATACTGCCTGCTAGCACGGTGTTGGCGGCGGTATGGGGGGCCAGATTCGGGGGTTTTGGAAATGAAGATACGGTGACAATAACGTTGATTGCTGCGGACGTCTACATGAAAATGGGAAAAGTTTATCAATTTTAATTCGATTGAACGACATAAATGAGGATAATGCGACGAAGAGTAACCGCGATGAATGCGGTTAGGGGGATATGGCTATGACCATTGGTTTGGGCTGATGAATAGTTGTACTTACCCGAGACCATAGATAAATAAAACTCATAGACGACTCATTTGCTTAATCACCATTTTCACCAGAGGGCTCATGCTGTTTCCGTACGACCATTTTTCACTCGGATGCGACGAAAAAGCACTCAAACGTTATTTGTATTTCAATTCTGTTGTTTAAATTTGAAAAGAGAATATAAATTATACAAAAGCATATCGCTTTTGATATTGGTTCACAATACAAAAGGCAAAAAAGCATGGCTATATAATTTTTTCAATAGCGTTTGTTCCAGGGGAATTTGCGCCCTCTAGAAAATTTCGCTTGACTTTCAAATCCACCACTTATCTTTCACCATCTAAGGTTTTTTTATTTATCTATGTTATCTATGCGTTTTCACACCACTTAACCATTTAGGTGGCTATGCTTATGGTGGGATTGCCATCATATCTTATCCCAGATATACACCCCTTTGCCAAACTAGTACCTTAGATAAATAAAAAACAATAGATGGTGAAAGATAAGTGGTGGATTTAAAAGTAATGGGAAATTTTGTAGATGGCGCTGAAATAGGAAAATTGTCCCCCCAAAGATAATACAAAGAGAAATAGAAACATTTATCTATGTCCAGGGATGTAATACAAATAGTTTTGAAAATCAATCAAATAATAAATGATAACAAATTGAAGAATACCAATTATGAAACAGGATATAAGCTTCAACGGAAAAATTTGTGTATAAATTATGAAGTTCCTTCTTATAAACAACTTCAGGTTTTGAGTTCTGTTACTAAACTGACTTTATTATTATTTCCAAATACACTTTATGGTTCTTAATACTATCCTAACTCATTTGCAGATTGCTGATGTTGCGCCTCGTGCATAGTGTTCTGTTTTATTCTTCTTTTGGTGGGAACCACGTAGACTGCTGATGTTGCGCCTCGTGTGTGGAGTTCCGTTTCATTAGCCAGAGCTATTCGCTAACATTACTGTTGGTTGCAATTGAAATTCCATCGCTGACATTGCAGTTAGTGGTCGAACGAGACATTAGAGTGAGACGATGGGAATTGTGTCGATTAAGACATTAGGGTGAGGCGATGGGGATCGTGTTAACTCCTCCCTCACTTAAATGTGGGCCGTCCTCGGGCCTCTTGTAGCTATTGATAACGGCCTCGACGTCGTGGCGTCTTATTGCTCGACTTTGGTGGATCTTGAAGATAATAAAAAAACTGAGGAGCAGAATTATGGTTATCAGCCCCGAAATTGCAGGGCCCGCTATTGTCCTTTCCCTGACCTCGTTGATGTGTCGCAAATTTTCTATGCTTAACCTCTGAAGATACGGAAGACTGAGTACCTCTTGGTAGCTTGTTATATTGAGAGTCACTGTTGTTGACGGAGTAGTGATTTTCTTTAGCTCGCCCTTCTGGTTCTTAAAGATCGATCCATTAACATTGATTTCATCGTCAAAGGTGATTAGGTAGGTGCAGGTAACTGTTGTAGAGGAGCCGTCAGCGTTTTTTATCACGGCAGTGTTGTCATTGATAATCATCACACCATCGTCGACAATTTGTAGTGGCATGAGACCTATGCTGCAGTGGTCCATTATACCAGCGTGAAGCTGCTTCGCACATGTCGGTTCTAACGATTCTCTGCAGAATGATGTCGTTAGTGTAGCTCTGCAGTTTCCAATTGGGAGTACACGATTCCCACAAGTGGCAACATTGTTGTCTCAGGCGAGGTGCAATATAGTTCCATTGTGTTGGACGGGGAGAAGAGTAACTTTCTTACATTCTAGTTTAGGCTTAGGATATTTAATTATAAAGTGCAATAAACTATTGTCTAATAGGCCTTTGACAGACGATACCTCCAAAAGATCTGTTACAGTTGCATTCATTAAGCCTATCTTCAATACATTCTTTAAGTCCTCGGAATCTAAAAGGACGGGATTTATAATCCCTATTTTAGCAAGTGTGACTGACATCAATTGAGTTTCAATTTCGGCAATTATCATTCTATTCCTTGCAAGTAGAATTTCATATAAATGGCCAGTATCGATTTGTTCGAGTTTTGAAGTTCTAGTAATTTTATTGACAACATCCGTCAGTCTGTTTATCTGGTCCTGTGTTTTCGTGTTTATCAATACCTGCTCGTTGATCGACTCTACAAGTTCTTGTTGTCTGAACTTAAGACCCTCAAAGTCATCAAAATCTGGCGTTCCAGCAATTATTTTAAGCGCTGTACCTATCATGTTGATGCTCCTAGCATGTCTATGGTGAGTCTCCAGAGATGCCAAAAGAGTAGCTATGCGTTTTGTATCAGAGTCCAATATTTTCACCATGTGTGATGAAGGAAAATGTGTGGTAAGTTTCCCGGTGTCGTCTTCTATTTCGGAGAAAATTGTCAGGTTCGTGGTATGTCGTAAGTAGTCGGTGTCTCGCCAAATGATAACATTGCCCTCCTCAATCGGTATGTAGTCGGAGCCGGAATAGTCCATCAATTTTGCTACTATTGGCTGAATGAGTAGTATCATTATCAGAACCCTAAGACAAACATAAAGAAAGCTATTAAATTAACATAAATGTATTGGGGGGGATAAAAATAATGTCCTCATCTTAGGTTGTCCTTGTGGACCACTCTCCCTTTAATAAGAACCGTGGTTCCTAAGTCTGCCTCTACGACTTCCTCTGAATATAAAGGCGTAAGTTTATTTCCGAGCCTTTTATTATTCCTGACCAGTACAGATTCGCCCACGTCAAATGTTCTATTCTGCCTGGAAGCGTTGTTTCTCCCTAACGATGTTTGTTGTGCTTTCGTTATTTTCTCCTTACCCTTTCCCTAACATCGGGTGACGAGAAGTGAATGATGTCTATTGGTCTTTTTTCTGTCACGGAATGGATTGTCCGATTATATTTTATAGTTGCTTGTAAAATAAGATCGCTAGTGTCGTTTGTCCTTCCCTCTAATTTGAGACATCTCGCAATTTCAGACAGAGTGCTAAGAAAGTGCTCAATCTGTCCATTTGAAGTGCTGTGGAGAGGGGGAGCGTTCGCAATTTCAACGCCAAATTGGTCTCGTAATAGAGATTTGATTGTCTCGGATTTCAATGACGGTTCATTGTCATCAGCGTTCGGACGAAACACAAAATCGTGCACAAAAAGTATGATACACGCTGTTGTGTGGAGTGTTTTTGCTTCATTGCTGCACGAACACTCTGCGATGGTGCGTGTTCGCAAGCTCACACTCTCTGTTCGGTGTCTATTGGCCGCGTCGCACGGTTGCTTTGCTCTGTCAGTGTTGAGCTGACACCAAGAGAAACACTTAATTGTACAAAGCGTGAGTGTAAGTTAAACAATTCTTTGTTACATTTAATAAAAAAAATAAATTTTTTATTATTTTTATTGGAGGTGTCAACCTCTTTATTGAATTCACAAACTTGAACTAACTAAAATACAAATAATTTGTCTTAAGGTAATTTTCTGCAGTATAAGCAATTGTTGTCATCCACCGTAAATTCATGTTGCAATCCCACGTTGCGACATCCGTAGACATGTCGTCAGCGACATGTGTCTTCCTGTTATTTCTCAATCCCACCATTCGAGCAGGTGTCTAATGTCAGCATAAAGTTTGCGCGTGTAAATAATGCTTGTCTGTGATTTTAATAATTCGTGGACTTAACTCCTCCCCCTTCAAGTCCAAACGTCCTCGTTTGGTTAGGTTCGTAATTGACCTGGTGTATCGTTTCTGAGGCTTTCTCCTGGATTTCGATAGGCGTGAAATCCTCATTTTGGGTTTTCTTGATAATCTTTTTAGATATATTGAATTTATTTCTGCTTCTGGTTAGATTTTTCCACAATCCGTAGGCTATGGCCATTATTGCCAGTGATCCTAAACACCAATTCATGATTGATGCTATTTTACCATCTCTGTTCAATTGATCTATTATTTGAGTGTTGTTGTACTGGAGCTCGTTTATCATCTCTAATGATAATACCTCTTCCATCTGTTTTTCTTGTTTAGTGGGTTGTAGTAATGCTGGTATTGGGTTAAATGTGGATATTTCATGATGAATGTATGATCTGCCATCAATGGAAAGTGTTGAGTTGTGAAACTTAATGATAAACGTTCCTTCTAATGTGACGGTTTCATTATCAATGATCACAGGTCCTTTATATTGATTAAGAAAAATAAGGCCTGGGGATAGTTGTTCCACGGAGAGTATGTGTTGATTGTTAATGGATGTGCAATCAGCTTGTTGGCTTCGTAGTAGTCTTGGGATGCAGCTAGTGTTACTTAAATCAATTACATTATCAATACCGCATATAGATAAATTATTCATACTTTTACATTCTGTTTTTAGTCCATATATGTTTTCATTACAATTCAAAATATTTTCGTGTGGTACCTTAATGGCCCAATTTTCCTTTTTGACAGGTTTTAGCATAAAAATATTACATTTTTTTCTTATTGGCTAATGGGAAATACATCATGTACAATATTGTATTATTGTTGCTGGCTATTTTTACTTTTGAAAATTCTAAGGCCTCATCCACGTTCATAAAGGGAATATCATTTCTTTCTATTATTTTTTCTATTTCCATAATTTCTTCATGACCTAATATGTGAGTATTTGCTATATTGGCCTTTGCCCAATTTATTGCGTATTCTATGTTCCTAGTTTCTTCTTCCATAAGATCAAGTTTGTATTTATAATTTAGAAATAAATCTTCATCGACTTCTCCTCTGTCTTTTACAATTTTCAAGATATTATTTGTTACATTTGTTATTTCTTTAATTTTTTCTTTAGTTAATTTATTTATAATTACTTGATCATTTGTATTTTTTAAAACTTTGTTTACTTTATCATTTAATAATTGGAAGTCGTCGTGGTCAGGATTACCTGCAATCCATTTCCATGCACTTCCTATTGAATTTATCGAACGTGGATGTCTGTTTTTTATTTGTAATCTGTGAATATTATTTCTAATGGAATCAATTTTCTGGGATAGGAAGGGGAATAGGATGTGGCTTCTGTTTATGTGCTGCGATATGTGTGCCTCAATTTGCTGCAGCAATTCATCATATTTGTCTATTTCAATTACATGGATCATCTTAAACGTCCCAGTCTGAATGTTGGCAGTTCCCGTATTAATGGCAACCAATTTCGAATGTGTGTAATCAAATATCTGTGTTTCTGCCATCGTGCAAACCACTAGTGTTGACCTAAAAGAAAATTTTAGTTTCTTATTTTACTTTTGTGAATCGTTCGTCCTGAATTGGTAATGACTGTGCTATTTTTGTTTTCCTTAACAACTTCTGATTTATATTTAGGACTCAACTTTGTACCATATCTTTTATTAATCTTCACGTAAATGATGTCTCCTACATTGAATGATTTATAAGGTGTCCTGTTCTTGTTATGAACCTCTAAATCTTTCTGTTGTTTTTGCCTCAATTTTGCGATGTTATCCTGTCTTGCTTTTTCAAACATACTGGGGTCTACACTAACTCTTCTACCAAAGAATACTTCCAACGGTCTCCTGTCCGTTGTAGAATGAATGGAATAGTTGTATTCATATACAGCTCTATCCAGTAGCTCCTGGAATGTATTATGAACATTTTCCGATTTAAGACATCTCATGATCTCCGTTAAGGTAGAATGAAACCTCTCCACCTGTCCATTGGACGCGCTGTGGTGTGGTGGAGTTTTGTATACTTTTATACCCAATTGGTCTTCTAACATAAAATTTATGGTCTGAGAATTCAAAGCCTTTTCGTTATCCAATATTATCATTTCCGGTACACCAAATGTGAAAAGAAGTTGTCTTAAAGGTTCCTTGAGATCTTCAGCAGCGCGAGAGTTCACTAATTTTACCTGTGCATACTTGGAGAACTTGTCAAGCGCCGTCAGAACGTATTTCTTTTCAACCAAGTATATGTCAACGTGTAATATTTGACCTGGATATTGGGGAATAGGAGTTTCCTTTATCTCAGGGTTTTGAGGGTGTCTCTCATATTTGTTTAGTTTACAAATGTTACACTGCTTTATTATTCTATTGATTTTCGGACTCATTTTCGGAAAATAAACCTTCTCCAATAATTGGCTTTTGTTTTC
This sequence comes from Phaonia tiefii, assembly GCA_963931995.1. Lineage (NCBI taxonomy): Eukaryota > Metazoa > Arthropoda > Insecta > Diptera > Muscidae > Phaonia > Phaonia tiefii. The sequence continues at coordinate 90,743,397 of OZ008368.1, forward strand.
CTTAGCATTTCGGTGGGCGCGCTTATGTTCTGATATAATTACTTCCTCCTGTTCGGTTTCCGAAGTTACATCCCTTACCCTAGTCTGTGTGAATTTAATTCTGTAATTTGTAAAATGAGCGGCATAAAAGTTCTGAATTCGACCCATTATGCTCTCAGAAGTAAATAGCCCATTTGTAACCGACGGATTTAGATGTTTCTTCAACAAGTCTATCAGGATTTCCTCTGTACAGTTTGGTTTTACGATTATGTGCCTATGGTAAGTAGGGAAGGGTATTTCAAATTTATATGAATCTCCGTCCCCCTCTGATATCAACAGCTGGTTCTTAAACCCATTAATCGGAGCCTCCACAGCAGGAACTAGTTCTTCTCCAGAGCTCTCGTCACTATGTACTGTTCCTGTCATAGAATTGATCTGCGGATTTTGGTCAGCAGGCGCTCTAGATAACGCGTCTGCCACTATGTTGCTCTTACCAGGTTTGTAAAAAAGTTCATAATCATATTCCTCCAATCTTTCCTTCCAACGTTTTAATTTCCAATTGCTGTTTTTGTTCCCGATAGCGAAAGTCAACGGCTGATGGTCCGTAAATATTTTCACCTTTGCGGTACCATAAAGGTATTTTTTAAATGCATCCAGTGCCCACACGATGGCAAGCATTTCCCGTTCGTTGGTAGCCAAGTGTTCCTCTCTTTTTTGTAGCGTTCTGGAAATGAAAGCAATTGGTCTACCTTCTTGTTCGAGGACAGCCCCAAGTGCATAATTGGAAGCGTCCGTAGTGAGATGAAACTCTTTACTGAAATCAGGATAAACCAACAATAAGTCCTCTGACACCAACGTATTAATAATCTTTCGAAATGCATCAAGAGCTTCTTGATCCAATTTAACCTCTTTTTTCGCGGATATATTCTTGGGCAATCGCCCATCCTCCCCTCTTAAGAGTTTCGTCATAGGCTTTGCAATTTTTGCATAGTCCCTGACGAAGCGCCTATAGTATCCCGACATTCCAAGGAAGGACCGCAGACTCTTAAGAGTTTTAGGAATAGGAAAATTTGCAATAGCGTCTACCTTTTTGGGATTAGACCTGATTCCTTCTGTCGTCACAACAAATCCTAAAAATTCAACCTGATCTTTGTAGAACTCGCATTTATCGAGTTGAATCTTCATATTCGCATCGTTCAGTGTTTTAAATATTGTCTCCAAATTTTTCGCGTGGGACATCTCGTCTTGACTAAAGATGATTATGTCATCAATATACACGAAACATATTTTCCCCAAATGTTCTCTGAGGATATCGTCGAGCGTCCGCTGGAAAATTGCCGGCGCGTTTTTTAAGCCAAATGGCAATCGAACAAATTCGTATTTGCCATTATTAATGGCAAAAGCGGTTTTCTCGATATCAGATTCCTTTAACGGAATCTGGTGAAATCCGCTTTTTAAATCCAAAACGGAAAAGTACCTGTTACCCTTTAACTGCATTAAAACATAGTTAATATCAGGTAAGGGATATCGATCAGGAATCGTTATTTTATTCAGTTTCCTAAAATCAATAACCATCCTGAACTTTTTCTCGCCGGATGCATCAGGTTTTTTTGCCACAACCCATACGGGCGAGCAATATGGTGATCTAGATGGTCTAATTATTCCATCCTCAAGTAATTTACCAACCTGTTTCTCCACTTCCTCTTTCATTGACATAGGGTATGTTATGTAATTGGAATATACAGGTGTATCTTCCTTGGTGCGAATTTCAACAACCACCCTAGTCGTATAGGTCAATTTTTCGTCAGGCTCTGAAAATAACCTTTTGTATCTATCCGTGAGGAATTGTAAAACCTTCTTTTGCTTCTCAGACATATGTTCATTTCTAATAGTAATATTGTGGACACTCTGAGCCTTATATTGTTTCAACTTTATTTTCATCTTATTGCTCAAAGTTATGTTATCGTGTTCCGTGTTTATGATCGCACCTAGTTCTTTTAATGTGTCATTGCCGAGAATAGCGTGGAATGACTTTAGTGTAGGTAAGATAAAAAATTTTATTGGAAGTTCCGGTATATTGAAAAGTGTGGCTTTAGTATGATGAGTGATTTTAATATCACCAGCTACTGAATTTGCATTAAATATTTCCTCATTTGGAATAGGATTCTTCACCAACCTTGGCTGTATGTAATTTTTATTAGACCCGGTATCAATTAATATTTTCATAACCTCCCCACCACTGGTCCTGCATTCTACATAAGGCAATGAGGAGTCTTTTAGTTCTAAAAAATGAATATCCGACATATTAACTAATTCCGGCTCACCGTTCTCCGAAATAGCGAAAAATTCCTCTTGTTTGTCCCAGGTCTCGAGATAATCCTCGAATGAAGTCTCATCTTCTTCATCCTTTTGAGCATAATTGACGTTCTGGTTCTCCATATTGTTAGCGGTCGACTGACCCTGACCTTCTGTCTCAATATGAAAGTTTCTTTGCCTTTTATCCGGTATGGGACCCGGTTGTGGGTTGGAGGTATGTCCCTTTCCCAAATATTGATTGAATTTAGGCCTATTCACATAGTTTATTGCCCTACTACGGATACTCTGGTCAATATCCATAGGCTCGGGTCTTGGCAAAGGTTTTTGTCCCATAGGTCTAGGAGGTGGATTAGAATGGTTTTGGTAGAACTGTGGTTGTGGAATATATTGAGAGTTCGAAAAATAAGGTTGTTGGGTATATTGATATGGTTGTGACGCATATTGTAATCCAGGACTTTGATATGAATTTGTCCCTTGTAATTGTGGAGGTCTCGGAATATACGCTAGTTGTGGGTAAAATGGTTTTTGTTCGTATCCTTGACTTCTCTGATACTTTGTAGGGAATTGCGTATTCGGTTTGCTATCAGTACGACGTGTTGGAATGGGCATCGGATTTTTATGCTGGGCATAATGAGTTCGAAAGTTCTGATTTTGCATCTTTAAGCACAATTGCAAGGCTTGTGGCAGATCCGTTGGATTTGCGACGCCTAATAAATCGGGAAGATTGCCGTTTAGGCCCCTGATGAATGTATCTAGAGCCTTGTCTCTATACGTTCTTGTAAGTATTTGCAATGCTTCCTGGCCCATGTCCATGCAAGCAATTTTATTTAATAACAATGACAAATGTGTGTATACAGCTTGATAATAATCATTAATTGATTTTTGACCCTGGACTAAGGAAGACATTTGGTACTCTAAAGTACTTAGATCCCGTTTATCAGCATAATGCATTGTCAAACATTTTGAAATGGCATCCCAATTTAATGGGGTGTTGTATGATTCTAATGCAGTACATGCATTTCCAGTAATTTTATTTCTTATTACGTTAAGTATTCCAAAGTATTTAGCCGTACCTTTAATGGGCTCATACAGTTTCAAAATTCTCTCCACGCTCTTTTTCCAAGAGCTGAACTCTACAGGATTACCTGTAAAGTCTCTTAGACACCTAACTACATCGGGTATCTTCTCCAAATCCGTTAGATTTGACCTTTGGTCTGTGAATATTTCCTGATCCGTTATTACCACATTTTCACTATTGGCATTCATTGACCTTACTATATTACTACATTCTTCTGAACACATTCTACGAAATATTGTAGCCATTGCTTCTTCAAGCTGAGGTGTAATTTGTATAGGAATTGGGTTTGGATGAAGATTTGGGTTTTGCGGGGGATTGGGATTTTGTGGAGGGTTTGCCTGCAGTTGAGCAGGTCTGATCAAATTATTCGGATTGGACATATTGGTTTTCAATAACTAAATCAATTTGAGAGGATATTTAAGCTCTTATAGTTACTATTTTTTATATAATTGATATAAACTTACAAAATTATTTCCAGCAACAACATTTTAATTTTATTCACTTATTTCCACATAATTCTTATATTCTCTTTGCATTTATTATTTAATATTATCACTATTTATTTCATTGATATATTCATGCAATAATTCTTTTTCTCTTTGTATTTACTAAATGGTATATTATTTGTTTCTCTCTCTCTTTTTTTATGTATTTAATTTTAATAACATTAATTTATTCACCCAATATTCATTTTCTTTTTCACTAAATTGATCTTATAGTACTTAATATTTATTTTCTCTCCTTTTTTTGGACATTACTTAAACACTTAACACTATTACTTAAACACTATATGAAATCTCGACCGACGTTTGGGATTACTCCTTTTTGTATTCAAACTACTACGGATCCGCCGCGCACTTCTCCGTCGAGTTGTGTCCTGTCTACAGATCGACACTGTTAATTTCGCACGTACTACTTAAGGACGTATTCACGAATTAACCGCGTTGGGCGCCAGTTAAACAATTCTTTGTTACATTTAATAAAAAAAATAAATTTTTTATTATTTTTATTGGAGGTGTCAACCTCTTTATTGAATTCACAAACTTGAACTAACTAAAATACAAATAATTTGTCTTAAGGTAATTTTCTGCAGTATAAGCAATTGTTGTCATCCACCGTAAATTCATGTTGCAATCCCACGTTGCGACATCCGTAGACATGTCGTCAGCGACATGTGTCTTCCTGTTATTTCTCAATCCCACCATTCGAGCAGGTGTCTAATGTCAGCATAAAGTTTGCGCGTGTAAATAATGCTTGTCTGTGATTTTAATAATTCGTGGACTTAACTTGTACATCATAGTTCAATGTGTAGCTTGTGTGTTTCGTGGGCACAGTATAATCGTGCGTGTTTTCATGGGTGGCGATAAATGGTGCGGCTCTGTGTCTGCATGTATTGTTTTTTTGTTCAGCTTCCCAGCGGGCAAAAACCCGAGCCTTAACGAGTGTTACGCTAAATGCTCGCAAACGGGCTCAGAAGCGAGTATTTACCGGACCAAAACCGGGGGAGAAATTAGACTCGCCCAAATATTCGCAAACTGGTTTAAAAACGGGTGCTAAACAGACGAAAAGAGAGAAACATTTTTGTCGTTGTGTCGTGCGCCAAACAGAGGCAAACACGCGCAGGCACACGACACAACAACAAAGTTTTGGCTATTGCATTTTGTTTTATTTTTCGTGTTGTTCTCGCAAAAGATATTGCAAAAGTCTCGCAAACGAATCTCTTGCAAGACATCGTAAACGAAACTTTTACTGCCACAAACTGAGCGACTGATGATTCATTTTCCGATCGTTTTCGGATCTGTTTTCGAGATTTTTACCCGCAAAAGTTTCGCGTAACTCTCGTATGCGATATCGTATATAATGTATGATCGTGTGTGTGATTATGGGTAACGATAAATGGTGATGTTCTCTTTCGTCATATTTTGTATTGCCATTATGCTATATTTTATATTTTACGTTTTATATTGTTGTAAATGTTAAGTATTATATTTTATGTTTAATATTTTATGTATAGTTGACGGTCGAAAATTAGAATTCTCCTAAATTCGAATCTTTCGGAAATTAGAACTAGCGTTTTTTTCCTGCTTCTAACGCTGAAAAATTGATTTATAGAAGAATTCATTCCCTCATTACTCTCCCCCCTCATCCGAAGAATAACAAAATTTTTGTTTGCGATCTAACATCCTTGGCAAAAGCCAAGCAATCGACGCGCCATGCCTATGACTCATAGCCTAAGACTGTTGAAGTGCAAACACGGCACCGAACCGTGTATTTCGTACTTGTGTGCACGATTTGGTGTAGTGTCGGAACCGTCGATCGTACTCAGGCTGCCGTGTTTGTCACATACTTGTGCACAGTTTGGTGTATGATATAAGTGCTGCACTGAGTTGTGTGCCCACAAAAGCGTTTTGTTTTTGTGTTGACTGCGTACAAGTGCTTTCCTGGTTTAAGCACTTGTGTAGCGTGATCATTTACAACATATGCACGCAACGTAAAATGTTCGGTGTTGAGTGTTTGGGTGTTATTTTGAACGCTGATTGTCATAATAAATATTCTTTGTGTCCGGAAAAAAGTTCATTAATTGCATGATTGGACCCTTTAGATCCAAAACTACCGCGAATTTAGCAAATTTATCGATACAGGTGAGAAAGTGTTTCTTATCTGTAGAAAATATATCAATATGCAGCATCTCGCCTACATAAGATGGTAACGGTGTTGTTCCCATTTCCTGCTTTTTAGGATGCCTATCATATTTGGTCCTTGCACAGATTCTACAGTTAGCAACTATTTCGTTCGTCAACCTAACCATCTTTGGAAAATAGTAATCGGCGAGAATCTGCTTAAAGTTCTCCTGAGCCGCTCTATGGGCACGGTTGTGTTCAGTGACAACTACCTCTCTTTGGTCGTTCTTATCGAAAATGTCCTGTACCATGCTCTTACAGTACCAAAATTTAGTGGAAGGAAAATACTTTACTAACTCATGTTGGACACGCGCCTGCGTCGGAAGATCGCAATGTATCGCGTTTACAGCACCCGGGTTTACCGCAAGTTTAACTTGATCAATCAAAGTGTTACGATCAGTAAAGTCAATAATGTGACGAGTCTTCTCCGAAAAAATTATGAAATTACGGTGTGCAGAATAGTTTGCTTCGTGTAAGACTATTTGGTTCTTAAAGCAATTTACTGGTTTTTCAGTGGACTCGATTGTGTGAGTCAAAGATATCTCACTATGAACCGTAGCAATATCCGAGCAGGGTTCTTCTTCTAAGGTATGGCAGTCCTGAGAACCAAGAGGATTAGCGGCACATTGTGGTTCTGCATTCAGAGCATGAATATTGTGACGTGAAAGCGAGTCTGCGACATAATTCTCCTTGCCAGGCTTGTGGAAAATTTTCGCGTTGTGTTCATCTACAAATGCCACCCAACGTTTAATCTTAGCGTTTGGGTTTCTATCCGAAACGGAAAACGTAACAGGTTGGTGGTCAGTATAAATATTCAGGTTCCTCACGCCGTATAGATAATTTCTTAGCTTCTGAAGGGCTCAGACAATAGCCAACAATTCGCCCTCGTTCGTCGCATAGTTCAGTTCTCTGTCCTTCAATGTCCTTGATATCATCGTTATGGGTCTACCGCTTTGAGAGAGAACGGCGCCTAAGCCCAATGCGGACGCGTCTGTTGTTAGATCAAATGGTCTCTTAAAGTCTGGGTAAAGTAACAGGACCTCTTCAGAGGCAAGAATTTCCCTTAATTTCCCGAAGGTTTGGAGCTGTTCTCCGTTCAAGTCTATCTTAACTCTCCTGGATTGAGAGGCGCTGACCTTACCATTTTCTGCCTTCAGGATGTCGGTCAGTGGTTTTGCTATTGAAGCAAAATCCTTAATGAAGCACCTGTAGTAACTTGCCAGACCCAGAAATGATCTGACGTTAAAAAGTGTTGTGGGTTGTTCATAGTTGCGGATTGCTTCAACTTTTTCCGGGACTTAAGTGATCCTCCTCATTCTCGGAAAAGATAATAACATCATCTACATAAACGTAGCACGTTTTTCCGATTTGCTCCCTCAAAACATCATCTATGGCCCTTTGGAAGATGCTAGGGGCATTTTTGAGGCCGAAAGGGAGCCGGCAAAACTCATACTTCCCATTTCCAACCGAGAAGGCCGTTTTCTCTTTGTCTCGTTCGGAGAGTGAAATCTGGTCGAAGCCTGACTTAAGGTCCAGTGTTCTGAAAAATCTTGCTTTACCAAGATTTGAAAGAATCACTGTCACTTCCGGGATGGGATATTTATCGTCAACAGTTATATTATTCAATTTCCTAAAATCTATTACGAGACGTTTCCTCGTGTTTCCATGTTCGTCCTTTCCCTTCTTATCCACAACCCAAATGGGGTTGTTGTATGGGGATCTGGAAGGTCTTATCACGCCATTTTTCAGTAGGTCTTTTATTTCAGTATTAACAAAGTCTGCTACGCCCATAGGATACGGGTATAACTTAGAGTACACCGGATCGTCACTATTGGTGCGAATAGTGGCAACGATGTTAGTGTTGTAATGAAGTGATTCGTTGGGGTTTGCAAAAACTCCCGACAACTTCTCGAGCACTTCCCTAAATTTCCCAGATATTACCTGAGGCACTTCTATATCCTCAACTTTCGTAAAGTCCACGCTTGCGCATATTAGGAATAAAAGCTTTTCTACTCCTGTCTCAGTCCTCATTTCCTTATTTTTAAAATCTAATATCGCACTCATCTGTGTTAACAGATCGAGGCCGACAATACCGTCAAACGTTGAAAGTGATGGAAGAATGAAGAAGTTGGTATTAGTGTCGAAAACGTTAGCGACACATTTTTCCCTAATGGTAGTGAAGCCATGAATAGATTTCACTACAAAAGGACAATCTACTGGAACCACATGTTTTAATCCTTTTATAGGTTTTATGTAATTCTTTGAAGCCCCAGTATCTATTAATAATTTAATTGTCCTCCCTGCTATAACCCTTTCTATGTATGGTAGCAGGGATCCATTCCTAAAAAATGAATGTGGTCATAATCGTCTGCAGCATCAACGTCAACGTCGTCCGCTTCTAGTTCTGCCAATTCATGATACTCCGGCTCTGTCTGAGGAGCTTCCTGCGAAAGTATATTGATTCTCTGTTGTTTAGGCCCAGTGAATCTAGCCGTACCACTGTTCGGCCTTTTCACTGTCTGCGCATTCGTCTGGTCATTGTATTGCCCCTGCGAAGGGCCGACGTTATTTGAGTTGTATCTCGTTGACCGCCTACAACGTGATGACTCGTCCACGTCTATTGGTTCATCCGTGTCACGTCTTTGCGCATTTCTATTGTCAGATACTTGCCGTCTGGCAAAATGGGGGTTTTTATTCTGCGCTCCAGCTGACGGTTGTGGTTCACCTCGTTGTCTCTCTTTATCCTCCCGGGACTTAGCGTAGTTCGTCGCAAACAAATATCTCTCGCGATTAGACTCAACTTCTTGCGCCAAGGCTAGAGCCGACGGCAAATCGCTTGGCCGTGCCGAAAAGAGTACGTTACTCAATTCCTTCTTGGTACCGGAAATAAACACGCGTAGCGCATCCATCCTGTATTTAGCATTGATCGATGTGGCAATAGGTCCGTCATATGTCATGATTGTCTTATTCGTAAGTAGGGTCAGTTTCTTCTCTACTTCGTCATAGAATTGCAAGAGTGTCATGTTCCCTTGGAGGAGTGTGGAAAGCTCTTGCTCTATAAGATAAAGGGGCCGCTTTTCTGAATAAGTAAAGTCAAGGCGGGCAATAATGGCCCTAAAATTTAGGACCGTGCTAAAAGAGGACAGCACCATGTCTGCCGGTCCTTTTACTTTATTCCTAATAATGGCCACTGCCTGGTAATGTTTGGAGCTTCCATCATGACTCTCAAAAATTTTATAAGCAGTATGTGCCGCTTGGCGCCACGATACGTATGTTTCGTGCTTTCGCTCAAAGTCCGGTAACGACTTCACAATGTCCATGGATTCGTCACACTGACGTCCCTGAATAATCTCTATTTCCCTGTATGATTCGATCTCAGGGGTTGGTGCCGCAATTGTCTCAATCCGATTTTTCAATTCAGTTACCTGTGCTTCGAATGTTTGTCTTTGTGTCATTAAAGCTGCCGTGATGGCGGTATCTATAAGAATACGTAAGTGCTCTGCTGTCGTCATGTTTGAATTATCTTTCGTTCTTTTATCAACCGAAATTCTATTAATACCTTCTGTCAAAAGCTCGATTTCTTAATCTAATTCCTGTTCATTCATTCAGAGAAAAAATTTATATCTTTTCCACTATAGCAAGAATATTTTATTTTTCGAGAAAAAGTATTAATTAATTTTTTAAATTTAACCTTCGATGTCAATCACAATCACCCAAATTTACAATTTTCTTTAAGAAACTTTATAGGATTACTCTAGGTTTAATTTTCTTGTATTCTTAAAATTAATTAAATCTTACAATTCTTGTCTGCGTCGGCTTTTCATTTCTTCTGTTGATTTTGCTGCTAAAACTAAGCTGCTTCCTCTCTCTTTTCTTCTTCGCGGCCCAGGCTATTTCGAAGCACTGGTGGCTATTTTGTTATTGTCAGCACTTGGGCACTTTTTCCTTTATGTCTTTATTTTATATTTGGCTTTATAGTTGATTTTCTATTTAAACACCTTGTTTTTATATCGAGTAAACTTTTTGTTATTTATTTGCTCTTTTTCCGGTGAGCGCTGGTGATTTTGTTTTTTTCTTTTTCAATACTTGTTTGTTTTTTTTTAACATCTATACGCGCGCCTCTAGGGCAGTAAACTATCAGTTTAATACATACGCAAGTGTTAGGTTTGTAAGAGTAAATCATCGTTTGTTTGTTCGTTGCTTGGCAGTCGGTATTGAAAGTGATTATTGGGCGATTTTCATATAATTTTCCCACGCGATTTTCTCCGGAAATTCATAGCCGATTTTATTAATTAAAAAGCTAGTGCGGGTTTCGACGAAGATTTTAGGCCAAAAATTAAGGCGATCCGATATCGGCGAGCCGAGATTTAAGTGTTTTAATTTGGAGTATTAATTTGGAGTAATATTAAAAAAGTATTTTATGTTGATCTTCGGTTATATCGTACGAATATAACAATGTATGTACATATGTATGTACAAGTGTCTGTTGCTTTGCATTCTTTGACTTTTGTGGGAATAAAACAAAAAGTATTGAGCAAGAAAATAATGACACATGTGCTTGCACTGGGTCTTTAAATAATTTTAAGTATTAATATTATTTAACTGTAACGTCATCATATGATTGAACGCTGTTTTTTATTTTCCAATGTAACATTTACGAATGTGTTCATAGAAATCGAACAGGTACCGTGTAGAAAAAAGGTGTTAACACATCGCCCGTGAGTTCGAACACTCATTGGATTTTTTTTAACGATTTAACTAGTTTGTTTTCCTTGGGCTTTGGTTACTTGGTTTATCTTCCCTTTTTTCACACCTCATTTTTATAACGAGTTAGTCTTTAGTTATTTGTTTATTTTATTAACAGGGTGGCTTGGGTTCTTTTTATTTTTATTTATTTATTTATTTTATTTTATTTATATGTATAACACTTATTTGCTTTTATAACGAGTTAATCAATTTTTTCCCGTTGGGTGCCAATTATGAAGTTCCTTCTTATAAACAACTTCAAGTTTTGAGTTCTGTTACTAAACTGACTTTATTATTATTTCCAAATACACTTTATGGTTCTTAATACTATCCTAACTCATTTGCAGATTGCTGATGTTGCGCCTCGTGCATAGTGTTCTGTTTTATTCTTATTTTGGTGGGAACCACGTAGACTGCTGATGTTGCGCCTCGTGTGTGGAGTTCCGTTTCATTAGCCAGAGCTATTCGCTAACATTACTGTTGGTTGCAATTGAAATCCCATCGCTGACATTGCAGTTAGTGGTCGAACGAGACATTAGAGTGAGACGATGGGAATTGTGTCTATTAAGACATTAGGGTGAGGCGATGGGGATCGTGTTAACTTATACATCAAGTTTTAAAATTGAAAAATATATGAATAAAAATTTTTAAATTCTTATAAATTGAGGAAAATAAGAATTAAAGCAGGAATAATGGCGCCGACATGTGTTCTGAAGTGCGGTGCTTACACTTCCACTCACACAAGTTTCCGGAAAAGGATGCATGGTGCAAAGTCCTAGGACTTGCTCCGTCGAAAGTCCTACCGAACCACAAGATATGTGATAAGCATTTCGGTGCAGAATACGTCGGCGTAAAAAAACGGAAATATTTTGTTATGCCTGAAACTAAGTATAAAAATTGTATATAAAGTGAAATAAACCATAATAGGGCCGCGAATTTGACACCGATTTTAACGCACATATGTATGCATGATTGTTTATGATAAATAACATTGACCCAAGATGGTGTCTCGAAATTTTTTCTTGCGAAAAACCTTGGTACCATCGAACTTTTTGTTCCGTTAAAAGAATTTTTATCCGGAGTACAGAATTAATGTATTCAAACCACCAATTTTTCAAAAATGTCGGTCTGTGGTTTCTTCGAATACACCAATTTTTTGGCGAAACCGGTTTTCGGTTAAACCGAGAGTTAAAAACCGGTTTCGGATTTTATGACGAAATGGAAAAGTATTTATTTTGTAAAAATCGTTTATTTTTAATTCAATCTATCTGCAATTTGAGATCGGTATTATTATTAAACAAAGTATGAAAATATTATAAAAAGGGATTAACAAAAAATATTTCATTGTGAAAGCCCGTACTCAAGTTATTCCAGTTTAAAAGTCATATTCGAAACATAAAATACAACGTGTATATTTTGTTTTCTTTTTTTAAGTTATCAGAAATTTAAAATTTACTTTCACTGCACGTCGACGGAGAGCCAATTTTACACATGGCATTTTACAATATATTCAGCCCATCTGTTCTGCTATTTGATTAATAGAAATAGGTAATTTTTTCAACGTTTGTAGCCGTATCATCGACTATTCGGGGCTCAGCATGTGCTTCTTCTTCAACTATTTCATCGACTAAGTACCCTTCATTTTCAATTATTATATTATGAAGAATCATGCATGCCATTGTAATTAATTTTGGCATATATGGACGTTGAGCTTCGATGTATTTGAGAATTCTAAATTTTTTTTTTAAAAACATCAAATGCGTGTTCCACAACAACGCGAGTTGAACTCAGAATCGCATTGTATTTTGACTGCATTGGTGTTAAAAACCCGTTTTCACGATAGGGCACCATAAGGAACGATTCTAATGGATACCCTCCATCGCCCAACAAATGGTAATTAGAACAGATTTTAATGTCCTTGCTAATTATAGCTTTCCTGACAGAGCTCCTTTGCCAAACTGATGCGTCGTGGCATGCACGTGGACAGCCGATAAATACATCTATAAACCTCATTCGACTATCTACAATAGCCTAAAAAAATATTTCTAGTTAATAATTATTCTCATGCAAAAAAGTTAATTTTTTACCTGTGTAATGATTGAATACGTTCCCTTTCGGTTGCGGTAGCTTATTTCATCTTTGATTGGCCGCGAAATTGGAATATGAGTTCCGTCGATGCATCCAATTACAAAAGGAAAAGGATTATAGCGCAGGTTTGTAAATTCTTCATTTACTTGTTTTTGTTCCGCTGCAGTTTTGGGAAATTTGATTACATCTCCCTTCAAGCGGCAAATCATTTTAATTATTTTCAGAAACACCTTATATGCGAGGCCAACTGCCACACCAAACCGATCGCTGACATCTCTGAAGGAGCAATTATTGCTTAGCTTCCAAATTGTTATTTGTAAAGCTTTTTTCAACGTTATTCCTATACGTCCAGTTTCACTTGAATTCCACCAGGGCTTAATCGCAATCTGCAACTTCTTTATATTTGGGGTATTTGTTTTATCAACTTATGTAGAGTATTTTATAATAAATACCTGAAATGTACTTTCCTTCATTCGAAAATGAGAATAAAATACATCGTCTTGCATGCTTTCGGTAACCTTACAAAAATGTTTGGTTTTTGGAATTCTTCTCCGTGAATTTTCGCTAGCTAATAATGCAAAACGACGGCGTTTTCTTTTGTTTATTATATTTTTGATAAAACTGCTGCTTGATTCTCTACTATCAGCCAATTCCGAGGCTGTTTTCAAAAGAATACAGCAATATTCCTGCACATTCATTTACTTTGTTGTCGATTATGTTAATATTAGTGATGCAAGGTACCAATCTTTTGCGCGTTCATAAATGCAGTAAAATGCCAACAATTTATTTGACAAAGCAGTGTTGCCATGCAATATTGCTTTGCATTGTAAATGAATTTCTTTGCAGTGTTGCATTGCAAACTGCGTTTATGAAGTCAGCCAATATTTGCTAAATTTGTTCTCCCTGTTTGAACTTTCTCTTTTTTTGTTTGTTTGAACATGCACTTGTTACACCGAAGGATAAGGACTTAAATGCAAAAATAATTATAAAAACCATGTATCAGTGAATACAAATGTAAACTTATTTTTCGTTTTTTTCTTAAACTAATTATGCACACGGTTAGAAATCTTGTACTAAAATTAAAAGTTTTCTGTACTACATATAATGCCACACCAGCTTTGGATTCAAATCTAGTACTTGCCAAATAGTAAAACATAAATTTAATACAGCTTTGGTTTCAAATCTAGTATAGTATTGGATTTCATGTTAATATTCTCAGATACTTAATTCTAATACAGTTAGGGTGTAAATTCTAGTATATTTTGTTTTAAAATTTAGTACTTGTGTTGGTTTAGATTTCTGTATTTTTTAATCCACATTATGCTGAAAAATTAGTCAAAATATTAAAATAAGTCAATAATATAAATCTGTAATAAATTTAAAATAATAATTTCGAAATAAAACTAGTTTTAGTTAGGTTATAATTCATATTTTATTTCATTTCTTTAGTATGAGATAAATAAGTAAATGAGATCTAAGGCACGTATAAGATAGGAACTTATATAACCAAAATATTTATTCATATAATGCTTTTGTTGTCTACCAAAACCAATTCTTTGGGTTTCTTAAACTCTAAATTTTTATATCTAATTATATTAAATTCGTCGGTCTCAGTAACTTCCGTACTATTTAATTTAATTGTAAATTGCAAGGTGTTATAATATTGAATAAAAAATATATATCATTCTGATATAATAGTACTCTGCGGAAATTTTTACTATTAATTCATACCATAATACCATTAATTTATTCATTAATTCATACCAAGTTCATACCATAATTTGGTGGCAGTGGAATTATTTGTCCATCTATTACAATCATGTAATAGCTGATGGCTAGCTTGTTTGGCCCAACTGCAATGATGAAAGGATAATCCCCAACTAAATCGAAATCTTCTTTTGGAGTATGCTCTAGAAGTTATTATTGAAATTCATGAATTATTATTTACATTTTACTATAAATATATTGCAAACTAACCTTTTCAAATCTTATCAAGCGCCTCAAATTACTTTTAATGTTTGGTCGGCTGGAGTTCGGATGAAGTTGCTGTACAAAAACGGATGCACTTCAGAGTTCCAATTTCCTACTTCTGTTGTCAGTTCAGGCGAGTATCCCCAGTCTTCTAAAGTCTCTTTAACAACAGCAGCAAACTTAGGCCACTGCGTTAAAAAATTGTTGCACCGGGGAAAACGCAAATCGAAATCAAAAGTAATCTGAGAAATGGAAAAAATAGTAATTCACAAGTATTCAAGGCAGTAGCGTAGCCCGACAATTTTACTCGAAAGACAACATCTTTTCGAAAAATATTTGAAAAATATCACTTACCAAACCAGGTTCGACGAAAAAGAGAGGGTAGTATTATTTTATGTTTTCCACTTTAGTGAATAGCCTTGCATGCAGAGTTTTTCGTAGTAATTCTTCAAGTTCCTTTCGTTGCAGAGGCAAAGTACAATTTTGGAAAAAATCCTTGTCAATGTCCTTAAGTGTTTCTTCTCTGGCATTAGTGTGTGAGTCGTTCGGAGAGGCCTTTTCAGAGTCGTATTTTGAGCTGATTTTTTTTGTCTTATAGTTCAGGTTTTTCAAACGAGCAGCTAAAAATCCTGTATTTGTTACAGGGTCGTTTCAGTATTATACGATGGAAAACGATTGATGATGGCTCTGGACGCAGATCTCTTTTCCTCTTTAGAAGGATAATCAGACGTAAGCGACCTCAAGAGCGTCGCAGTTTCGTTGACAACTTTGCGGCGAGATGCGTCTGACAATGTGTTTTTTTGGGCGTATTCGCGCAGAATATAGCTGCATTCATTGCCCCGCAAATGCTGTTCCAGTACCTTAAATTTGATAAACATTTATTATATCTCGCTCCGTAAACAGATTGAGTGCAGCCAAATGCTTCCAAATGCGCCTGCGAACAAATTTTAATGGAACCCTTACCTCTTTGTTAAAAATAAAATCTTTTTCTTCTGCCCTGCGTTTCGTTCCACTTGCACCGCACTCAATTGGCGGACCTGGAAATGGTATACATTAGAATATTCGTATTTTTGAATAAAGGAAAACATACCTCTTATTTCCAAAAAGAATGATGCGCAGTTAGAAAACTGCGTAATAATAGAAACTAAATTTTCTATTATTTCTGCGCCCGTATTGGATCGCAGCGCCAGCTCAGCTGCATTCACCGCGAATGCCGTGCAAACTATAAAATAATGAACATTTTAAATGCATGCATTGTACATACATATACATTTATAAAGTACTTACTGATTTCTACTATATCGTCGCGTATAGCTTCTTTTATGTCGATAAATTTTACCAATTGCCCGTATTTTACCGACACGAACATTTTATCATGCAGACAAACAAAATAAAGTGCTGCCGGGGCATTGCCAGATGCATAAATCAACGCATCCCAATAAACCACTGGGCTGGAACTCTTTGGTTTGTTCTTGTCTTTTTTAAATTTTAAACAAGTGAATCGACAATTTTCTTTCCGCAAAAACAAAAACCAACGGATTCAATAATGCAAAAATAAAATTTTACTGCGGAACGGAATCAACAATGAGGCCCATAATAATAATATATACATAAGTCTTCGCCTCGAATTTTGGACGAAATCGTTTGGCTTATTGGGAGTTATAGCTCATTCAGACTGGCAAATTTTTAAGCGTTTTCATCTTAAAAACTCGCTTTGAAATCTAGGCCGTTCACACTTTGCTTTTTGACGTTACGTCGTTTTGCAAATTTTGAATAACAAAAACAACAATAACAACAAACAACTGCACACGAAAATTCTTTGCAATAAAATTTAAATAGTTTCTTCATCGCAAACGTACTAAAAATGATAATTCTAAAAGAACTTCAAACTTATTATTATATTTTGTTGATATGCAGTCGATCGGTATGGATGCTCGTAAGTAAGGGATAGACGCGGTAAAAGAATATCAATTTTTTCACATTCTATCCGCCATTTCTTGGTATATACATACATATGATCATTTCTCCTATTCTCAAGCAAGCCGCCGATGTTATCCTCCTACAGCGATAGAACGACGCTTTTCTGGTCTGATGTCCAGTTTGTCGTACGCTTATATTTATTTTTTCCTAAAAACAATTTAATTGTGTTTCATTAAAATACATTTCATTAAAATGTTCAGAAATTAAATATTTTCACTGTCCGTCTTGCAATGCAAACAAATATTTGTCAGTTCTTCTTCTTTCACTAGTAAAAAAATCACCAGGAACTGATTACCACATGGTTGTATTGCCAATTTGGGAGTTTTTGAGCGTGTTTTTGACAATAATACGCTGTGAACGCGTTTTCATTTTGTATGGCAAAACCTCTATTTTTAGCGAGGTTTTGACCGAAAACAACGTTAAACTTGTTTTCGGTGTTAGTGTGAATGAGCTTTTATTGTATTTTGAAGCTTAGCGTTGCCAGACTTATTTTTCAATGTTCAAAATATATTATTTTTCAACGAATAGTGTCCAAATGTACTAACTTTTAGTCTAAACAGTATTACAAGTTATCTCCAATACAAAATTGTACTTAAATTTAAACTAAAAAGCTGAATAGAGAACTGTAATATTTATTTTGATTAAATATTAATACAGTAAATCCTTTAAATGCATTAGTATTTGGCAAAGTTTTAATTTGAAACTACAATGTATTAAAAAATGCAGGAATATTTTTACTGTATTAAAATTTAGTCCAAGATTTTTAACCGTGCAGTCTCTTCCTTATACTCTTTTCAGAAATGGTTAGTTCACTCTCAAGTTTCTGTCCTCGAGGAAATGGAATCCCAATACACATCTCTTAATTTTCGCAAAATGGTGGCTATGAAAAAATAGGGTTACCTGGACTTAGCCGAACTTTATCAATTGGATGTGCAGGTTATCCTTCTCAACCTGTATAGCTTTTCTTCTGGAGAATTAGCGACGGTTGCTTCCCCAAAGCTTCTGACCTCCACTTAAGGTTCTGTTTGTTCTGGCTCTGTTCCAGACGGAGGTCAGAACTAAAAATGTACCAAAAAAAAAACAGATACTTGATATCGTCATACTTTAATATAACCACACTGTTACCCACATTTGTTACTGGTTTTATTAATTCTACAGGGAATTTTAAGAAACTTGAGTCACAGGATTTCCTTCACCATCTACAATTTTATATTTAAACCATAACAAAAAAAAATAAAAATTGTCTGCAACAAAAAAAAATATACACAATTTTCTAAATAAAGACTCACTGATTCTTTGTTTTTCCACTATTTGTCTACAGTTTCGACCGCAGTTTCATTGATTAATGACCAGTTTTTAAGTGCGTAGTTAACTAGCGGATTAGTAAACCATAGTTATACATTAACTACAGGTTAACCACCCATTTTGATTTTCAGTGTAATAGTTAACTACATCACCATTTCTATTTGTGACACGGCAACATTGGCAAATGTCAAAATATCAATCATGGCTACTAAACAGCTGATCACATACCAACGTTAAATTATTGGAGGCAAACGACTGAAAAACAAATTTTTTTAAAATATAACCTTAAAGCATATAATATAATGACCTCCGACAGCACTAAACGTAGTGCAAATTTTACGACAATCGAGATGGACTTTGGTAAGCTTGGTTGAAAAGAGACGTCAATTTGTAGAATGCAAACGCACGGACGGCACAAGAAAGGAGTAAAAGGTTGGAGCCTGAAAGGATATTGAACGAGAGTTCAACCTACAGTTCTCTAATTGTTTCCGCCCACACACGGTGTACTACAAAGTACTACAATTTAAAGAAGCAAACAAAAAAGAACATTGCTGAGGTGAAGAGACAACTGTATGCCACAGGTGGTGGCCCACAATAAATAACAGCCACTTCATCGCTGGACAACACCATTTTGGGAATGTGTTATGCAGAGCAGTACGAAGGGTCGGCCGCGAAATATGACGATGATATAATTGCTGATGGTAAGCTTGGTGCATGGTAATACGAGATAGGGAAGATATGCGAACTGCAAAGATATGTTGGACACAGACCAATCTTTGCATATATATACAATTGACTCAGAACCTGTCTTTATGATTTCATCTTTTTCATAATTTCGAACTGTTTTTAATAGAGCTTGGTATGTACATACTAAAGGGTTGCAAATGATGTCTTGAATGCTATTTAAGACATTTTATTTTTTAGCAAATACTTCACTGCACTTACTTCTTGTTTTGCATGACACACAATGTGTGCCAACAACAATAATAAACAATGAGAGAACATAGCTGATAAGTAACAAGTTCAACACAGTTATGACATGTATACAAAAAAATTAAAACTGCAAATAACAACAAAAACTACTGTAACACATAACATTTTTGCAACAGATCATTGCTTGACGATAAGCACATACACGAATAAATGAGAGGTCGTGCTATTGATCGGCCGAATACAAAGCAAACACACATTTTATACAGTATTACCATATACACTGCAGCATAGTCTTCAGTGTTGACAAACAACCAAGTGGTTTTGCGCAGACTTTTATTATACACTTTTATTATTTTGCGCAGACTTTTATTATACACTGCAGCATAGTCTTTAGTGTAGACAAAAAACCGAATGTTTAAAAATCAAAGGCTTAATACAATTTTTAAATAAAAATTTTATTAAGAAAAAATTCAATGACTTAAACTAAAAAATAAAACAAAAAAATAATACATTAAAAATAAAATTATAATTCAGTCTTTTGGTAAACAGTTTAAATGAGAAACGAAACACAAAATAATACATTAAAAATAAAATTATAATTCAGTCTTTTTGTTACATTTTATATGATAAACAAAACAAAAAAATAATACCATCAAATTTCCACCAAAATAAAAACATTTATACATATACTATATACTATAAATTGTTTGGAGTTTAGAAAATTAAATGTCTTCATTATCTTTTTCGTTTAATCTTTTTTGCAATTCGTGCTCCCCTAAATTGGAGTGTAAGAACATAATTTGGTTTATAGTGTTATTATTTGACGCTATACTTGATCTTTTTTCTGATATCAAATTTCTTCCAGCTGAAAAAGTCCGTTCCGATGCAGCGCTGCTGGCTGGAGTTGCTAATATTTTGCAACTTACTTTAAACAGAAGAGGTAATTGATTTTTATGGACATCCCACCATGGCAAAATTTTAAAATCATCGTAAAATGGGGTCTTAATTGTTTCATACGTTGATATTTCATTACTAATTTTATCAATCGGACTGGGTAATTCTAAATTGGGCATGAACTCACAAAACAATACATTATTTTCATTCGAAATTCCTGTTACCTCCTCCAGTTGATCTATCTGCTGTTCATCTTGCTGTTCTTGATAGCTTTTCATAATGCATATGCATTCCTCTTTAACCGCTTGTTTTTCGCCAGCGCTAAATTTGATCAATGTATTAAACGGTGGAAACAGAAATAAGGCTATTTTATGATAAATGGTTAAGTTTTTAAATACTATGGAATCTAAGTACATGGTTAATTTTTCTTTAACTTCTTTTATAACTTGAATGTCAGTGGTGGCAGGGCTACATATTGTTTTTAATCTATATATATAAATATAAACCAGATGTATTGTAGGATAATCTTCCCCTTCTAACTTTTTCGATGTTTTTTCAAATTCTTCTAAGATTTTTATTAGAGCCGTTATAACGTTTAAATTAATAGTGCTTACTCTATTCATCTCATTTTTTTGTTGTAAAATTTGGACAATCTCTGCCCAATTTGCCTCAATTGATACCAACTCGTAATAAATGGTGTTCCAACGAGTAGGTGAAAAGTTTTTTAAAGTTGTGTTAAGGTTTGAATTTAAACCAGTAACTTTAAAATATTTGACCAGTTTTGTACACGAATGGATCAAATTTGCAACATCAGGTATATTTTCCATAGATTTCTGCAATGTGTTATGCATCAAATGGTTAATACAAAACATATGGTTATTTGTTTGAAAAGCAGCAACCATATTGGAACCTCTATCAGTTACAATAATGGCGTTGTTATCCAACACTAAGTCGAATTCATGTAGTATTTTGCGTACTTTTGGATTAATATTTTGATCTGAAAATAAAAAAAAATATAGATGTACTGAAAAATGTTCTTCCAAGGATGTGTGATTTTTTCTGTGTATATTTATAGCCACATAACAATTACGTACTTGTACATCTTTCACCTTCCATACACTTCATTCCTAGAAGTCTGCTTATTGTTTCACCCTCTTTGATATAATGCATTGTTAATGCAATATAAGTTTTTTTAAGGAAATTGTCAGTCCAAAGATCTGATGTTAGTCCATATCCATTACTTATGATAGTGGCAATTTCTTTTTTGATTTTTTCGAAACAAAAACCATAAACTTTGTTTAGGTTTCTAGATATTTTTGTTGGATGTGGCAAGAGATGTTCTATATTAACATTTGGCCCGTATTTTGCTCCAATTGAGATAAGGTCTTCTGCTAACTTCCTGACTACTAGAAATGGTCTGCAATTCTTTACAGTCCATGCTACTATGTCATTTGTTATACATTTTTTTGACTCAGTATCGACATTTATTTTTGTGATGGTTTTACCATCAATAACTGCAGCCGCATAGCATTTGAGTCTTACTAAGTTCGAAGTGGATTTGTTATTGTATTTGTATATATTGGTGCAAATCCTACAACAAACTAGGTTATGTAATTCTGCACCTGATGAATTTTCTATTTTGCCAAATATATTCCAAACTTTACTTGTCCCTCTCTTGTTACTAACTTTGAATTCTCCGCATAAAATTTTTAATTTAATTGCTGAATAATTTAACATTTCGCTTGTTTCCGAGTTGCATGCATCTGGGTTTTCAGAATTGCTCGCTGACATCTATTTTATTGTTTATCTATAAAATTTATAAATTTGTAAACGTAGAATAGCAAAAACTATTAACGAAAAAAATCTGTTCCAAATCTAATTTAGTTTTCTATTAATTTTATGTTTGGATTAGTCGAAAGTCTTTAATAAAGTTACTTTAAGAAACACATTTTTAAACAAACCCAAACAATTCTTTAAATTACCTCTCAAATATATTACGTATTTTCAAAATTAACTTTTCACACCCTTTCAGTTTCAACTTTCGCGGTCAATTAAAAATAGAACACAAACGCTTTGTTTATGTGTATCAAATATCTACTTGGTTAACAATGCTAACAGTACAAAACAATAATGACAATGACAACATTGCCTTTGATGTACAGCAATCACGCTGCTGCCCTTTTTAAAACTGCAAATAACAACAAAAACTACTGTAATACATAACATTTTTGCAGCAGATCATTGCTTGACGATATGCACATACACGAATAAATGGCCGAATACAAAGCATACACACTTTTTGTATTGTTATTGTGTGCGCTCGCTTAAATTTTTTATATGGTGTAGTGTGCAATAATCAGATTTTATACAGTATTATCATATACACTGCAGCATAGTCTTCAGTGTTGACAAACAACCAAGTGGTTTTGCGCAGACTTTTAGTACATACATACATTGTTTTTGATAAGGTAAGGGACAGACTGTCGATTTGCCAAGGTATTGAGAAACATTTTATAACAATTGGATTGATACTATCCACTCCAGGAATTGAAAATGGGGTTTCCTCTATGTTCTACGTACTATTTTTCCAATTTTGAAAAAAATTTAATTTTCCCTAGAAAAGAAAAACAAATTTCTTTCAACTTTGAAAAGATAGTAAAAACCATACGTACAAGAACAAAGCTAATAGTTAACAATCCAACCAAAAATAGTTATTTATATGTATATTTTTTGAGAAATATTTATTTGGAAAATATCGGTCTACATTTCGATATAGCTTTCATACAACTCTAACAAGGCTTTGAGCTGATTTAAACGGTGTCTACACTTATATCCTTATCTTAATATGTAAATGAGATAGTTCTAAGGGTCCCTTTATCCAAGGAGTTGACCAAAATGTAACAATGCATTAACACTTCACATAGAGCTTAACTCAAACGTTGTAACGAAGGTGGTATACACCTTTTGATTAATTTGATAAGAGTTTTCTGTCCATCGCTTTGTGCTGTTGTTTTTTAAGCGAAGAGTCTAGATGATCTACTTTTTTTACGCTCTACGTTTTTATGTCATGCCGGCAGTCAACACGCTAAATAATCGCAAAACGGAATGGAAGTGTATTAAATAATATTTTGGGACATACTTATATACAAACACTTTCTTCGACACCAATTAAATTCTTTTTTTTCAGACTATTTATCTATTAAAGTGTTGGATGAAGATGTAGATGGAAATCAGTATCCGGAAGTGAAAGAATTCCTTCAGGCTCCTTCCACTTCAAACCCAAAAATGCTTTGGAAAAAGTACACTCCACGATCTCTTAAAACGCCAGTCCATAGATCTCTTAAAAATTAAAAGGACACAAAAAAGAGGCAAATAAAGACATCTGGTTAAAAGTAGCACATAAGAAGTTGGAGAAAGTTGAGCTCGAGATACAGTTTATGAAGGAAGAGCACCCACTTAAGCTAAAAAAACTGAAGTTAGAAATTGAACGTATTCAATAATAACACAGTGCAACACGAAAAAAAATAACCATATACGGACACCACTACGTGATAAAAGACTAAAAAAAAAAAGACCCGTGTCTCCCAATTTTTCCCAAAGTCATGCACTTTTTTTTTTATGGGCCGCCAAAGATTTGGGGCCTCGGTATCATTTTCGTAAAATGTGATCATTTTCTCAGGCTCATATCTTGCAAACCGTTCAGAATTTCGATTTACTCTCTGAGGCAAAGTTGTAGCTCTTGTCATAAAGAACAAAAATTGCGAACATATAAAATCAAAAAAACTTCACCTTCCAGATCAAAATCGCAAAAAACTTAAAAAAATTCGATTTTTTACCTTTTTTCCCGTGTTCAGGTCCATAGGTAGCAAACCGTTCAAAATTCAAGGAAACAATCAACAACAAAAATTTACCTAAGATCTCAATAAACAAATTTCTTGAACATATAAACTTCCTAGAGATGATTCTTAACACTGTTTAGGTAGCACGCAAAAGTGAAAAATTTGCCGAAAATTTTTTAATTTCATTTTTTTTACCTTTTTCTCCTGTTCAGGTCCATAGGTAGCAAAAAATGAAATATGCATGGCCAGAACCATGTGTTTGTCCAAGGGTTAACACCGTTTAGGTAGCGCTTAGGTATCACGCGATCATGCCCCGACAGCAGCAGCACAGGCAATGCAGTAAGCTCAGCACACGCAACAAGGGACGCAGCACACAATATAAAAGCGACACGACGCTCACATCGAGGCATTACACAGCGCGACGTCAACGAGAGCTCAGCGGTGAAAGTTATAAAGTGAAAGTGAAAGTAAAAAAAGTGAAAGTGCTACAGTATAATTCGCACACAACATTGGCAACTGACAATTTCAATATGCAGTGTGAAAATATTGATTTATTTTGCTACGTTTGCGGTCATCAAACCAGAAAAAAAAACATCTAGAAGATTTCAGAAGGAAAAGAATCTTTTAACTAGTGAATTCAAAAGAGCATATACATTGTTTTTCGACGAAGTGGACTTGACCGGTGAAAATTACACACCTAATACAGTGTGTCGCCAATATTATAACAATCTCATGGCATGGTTGAGTGGAGGCAGAGGTACTATGAAGTATTGTAAGCCGGTAAACTGGATTAATCGCCCAGGTGATCATGATGCAACCAGTTGCTATGCATGCGTAAATTACACATGTCGTCTAAATCGACATTCTGAGAAGAACAAAATTTATAAAGCAACAGCCACACTACCAGTGCTTGCACCTGAAAATTTTGTATCACCAAGGCCGCCAAATCCAGATCGTACTACAGAATTTACAGCAATGAGTACAGCAAGTGGTGTTACTTATGAAGATCCATTTGATACCGATTATGAGCCCCAACAGGAAAGAGATGGACCACAACTAATAACACAAATGGAAATGGATTTCATTGTGGCCATATTGGGATTATCGCAGCGACTTGCAATATTTTTGACAGCTTTTTTAAAGCAAAGAAAACTCACACATGCTAATGTTAACTCTACGGCGTACCGCAAACGACAAGCTGAATGTCAGATGCTCTACACTCTAAATGATGACAATTCGTTCGCTTACTGCAACGATTTAAAAGCTTTGGTGGTAAAAATGGGAATGAACTACATCGCTTGTGAGTGGAGATTATTTATTGATGGTTCTGTTTCAAGTTTGAAAGCAGTGTTGTTGCATGTGTCGAACCGAAAACCTTCCATGCCGCTAGCAATGGGTATCAACATGAAAGAAAGCTATGAAACATTGAAAGATATAATGGAAAAAATCAAATATTACGAAAATAAATGGAAGATTTTCTGTGATTTGAAGGTCATCAACATTTTGCAAGGGATCATCGATAAGGGCGGCTTCCAAAAATTCTTTTGTTTTCTTTGTAATTGGGATTCACGCTCACCTCTGAATCAATTCCAATGTAACTCGTGGAGGCCAAGAGGAAGTGTGGATGAACAAGTACAACAACATAGACTGAAGAATGCACATGGTTCTGGCCAGGCATATTTCATTTTTTGCTACCTATGGACCTGAACAGGAGAAAAAGGTAAAAAAAATTAAATTAAAAAATTTTCGGCAAATTTTTCACTTTTGCGTGCTACTAAACAGTGTTAAGAATCATCTCTAGGAAGTTTATATGTTCTAGAAATTTGTTCTAGATCTTAGGTAAATTTTTGTAGTTGATTGTTTCCTTGAATTTTGAACGGTTTGCTACCTATGGACCTGAACACGGGAAAAAAGGTAAAAAAAATCGAATTTTTTTAAGTTTTTTGCGATTTTGATCTGGAAGGTGAAGTTTTTTTGATTTTATATGTTCGCAATTTTTGTTCTTTATGACAAGAGCTACAACTTTGCCTCAGAGAACGGTTTGCAGAACGGTCTCAGAGAACGGTTTCTGAACGGTTTGCAAGATATGAGCCTGAGAAAATGATCACATTTTTACGAAAATGATGTGCATGACGAAAGTGCATGACTTTTTGAAAAATTGGGAAACACGGGTCTTTTTTTTTTAGTCTTTTATCACGTAGTCGTGTCCGTATATGGTTATTTTTCCATGACTTAAAAAATTACACACAGTGTAATTGGACTCATCCCATGAAAATGAAATTTTATATGATTTTGCGTATTATATTTATATTTCGTTTTGTAATTTTAAAAGTAGTTTTTTAAAAGTATGTTTTAATCGTTTTGTTTTATAAAACTACCTGAATTTGTAATACCTGGCTACTTGAAAACGTTTTTTACATTTAAGTTCAGGTTGAAAACAAAAAGAAATGTTCCCTTTTTTCTCCATTGATGTAAAGTATTTTGAAAAGTACTTTATTATTTTGAACATGAACGGTAATTATTAATACTAACATTGTTGAGAAAGTAATTTAAGTTTGGAGTTCAGAATTTATTTTCACCTTATATTTATTTTTGTTGAAAATAAAACAAGTTTAGTTTTCCGACCCTTGGTTTCATTTGGTTTAAATGCATTAAAATCGGGTGACTGAATTGGATATAAAAAATTAAGGACATATATCGTTCTTATTACACGGTGTTACAAAAAATAGATTTTTTTCTGTCCTATGAACCAAATGCACATATTCGGAAAGAGGGGAAAAAATAAAAATACACGTGTATCGTCGATTTTTATGTACACGTCAGAATTTTTTTTTTTAAGTTTGAAGTATAAAGCTCGTAGTGGCCTGTGTGAAAGCCTTTGGACCAGTGTTTAAAAAACTACTTCAATTGTAGCAGTAGCATCAAAAATTAACGATATAGTGTAGTTTAAAAACAATCAGTTTTTGTTTTCAAACATTAACTACAACTCCCGCTACACACACATGTCAAAGTCGTAGTCATAGCTGTAGTTTTTGTTTTGAAAAAAACAAACAACACACTGAGAGTTTGAGACCAAGTTTTTTTTCTTGTTCAGTAGCAGTATTGTGTAGCACAATAAAGAAAGAACTGGTAGTTACTTTCAGAGTCATTTGTACAAACCATAAGAAATACTACCATTCTATGAGAGTGGTGAGCACAAGTTTAGTTTCGTTCTCTCCACTGCGGTCACCGAATTTACAGTTAATGAATTTACAACGAACAACACGTGTTATATTGTCAATCAGTTGTATTTGTGGTAGCATAATAAGACGCTGTTGTGACTGATACAGTTTTATTGAGAAAGAGTGCATTTTGTGAATTAAAAAGTTATTTAAAATGCCAAAAAAATGCATAAATGTCAGCGATCATTATGACGAAAAAAATGATGTTTATATCTGCAAGCTTTGTAAAAAGGAATTAAAAACAACTCGCCTTTTTAACTTGAAAAAGCATGTGGAACAAGTGCACAAAGTAATTTTAGTTAAAGGCGAAGAAACTATAAAAATACCTTCTTTGACATACAAAACAAAAAAGATAAAATGTGAGTTAAATAAAAAATTATCAATTAAATCGTACATAGGATTAGTAACAGACGAGTCTGTATCTTTCAACGTGCTTAATTCAAAACATATGCGAAATATAATTGACCCATCTGCAAGGGCATTGAAAATGAAAGCGGAATAAAATTTTCTCTAAATGCTGCAAACTGCAAAAAGGCGTTAGCAGAAGTTGCATCAAATGTCGTTCAATCTATTGCAAAAGAGTGTGAAAATAAATTAATTTCGCTAAAAATTGATAGTGCTACCCGGTTGTCCCGTAACGTGTTTGGAATATCAGCACAGTATATGAAAAATGATAGTATTGCGTCGAGTGTTATACACCCAGAAAAAACTTAACTCGAAAATGAGTAAAAATTAACTAAACTAGAAGAAAATTGAACATCATATAGCACTAAGGCAATTTTGCCTCCTACGTAGTTCATATTAGTCTTTATATTTACGACATTATTTTTAGTTGAGTATAGTTCAATTAGATTTTTAAAATATAATATTACTTAAGTTTTTTTTTATTTTTCCGCAGTTTAAGTTAATTTTTTACTGTATTTGGGTTGGGTAGATTTATGAATGAACTAAATATAAGTAACAATTTGTAGACGATAGTAATTAAATTACTTGGACGTCAAAAATGAATACAACTTTTAAGTATTTTATCCATAACAGCGAGTACATACCTGTTTAAAATGTTATTATGGAAGAGCATGAATGAACTTAGTAGTAGTTCATATGTACTCATGTCAGCTTATAATAACTGGTAAACTTTTTAAAATATATAATAACCAAAATTTAGAACTGAAGTCATCTGTAGTTCATACATAGTTAGTAAAAATTAGTTTGGCTAGGTCGAAAAAGTAACTTCTTTGTAGTTTGGTTGTACTAATAGAATTTTCTTATAGACAAGAAAGGTTTCGTAGAAATGTTTACAAAATTAATTTGGAATACGCAAAAACTGAACTTACTCCTAGTTGACATACACTCCCAGTAAAAAATTTGTGAAAATTAACTGAGGTGTAATTTATGTTTTCTGACAAAAGACAGAATTTTACTAAGGCCAGGTAAATTTTACTTATATTACAGGATGCTACAAAATTAATTCGTAGGAGTAAAATGTCAATTTAGTAGTAGTTCATCTCTATGCGCATTAGTTACTTATAGTAAGAAGATTAGTAAACATATACCAGAGTGTAGTTCATAGGTACGCATATAAGGTAAGTGGTAAGTGGTCGTGTACCACTTTCCAAAATTGACTACAAAATGAAATGGAATGCGTAAAAAATTAACTTGGTAGTAGTTCAAACACACACCGATAAAATCGTCACAGGAAGAGAATTAGTACAAAATTTAACCTAGGCGTAGTTCACATGTACTCAAGTAAGATAACATATTTGTGTGGATGAGAATGTTTTTTTTAGAATTGAATTTAAAATTAATTGGATAGAGAAAAAATTATTAGTTCAAATGTATTTATAATAAAAAAAAAGTCCTAACGATAAATTTCGATGTTCTTTAGGCCTAATTCTATAATAAGAATTGTTTACTATGAATATGTAAACTCATAGAAAGAAAATAAGTAACTATTAACTCGGTTGAAGTTCACAAGTACTCAAATACGAGTATTTACTTTAACGGTACTTTTATTGTTATTAAATTTTGATTTACATTTTAAAATATTGCAATCTGATCTGATTCTGGGACATCTCCGGTTTAAAATATTGCAAACCACTCTTAGTACAATCCACTATAAAAAGGAATAAAAGGAGTATTAATTTTATTATTTCGCATTATAATTTTTGACTTACTGTAGCATTTTATACCCTCGAAGTGTACAGGTGTATAAATAAAAAAATAAGTATTTATTTCGATATTTTGCATTGTAATATTTTCTTTATTATAAATGAAATTTGTTGGCAGGGCAACATATTATAACAGGTTACAGTATTACAACTAAAAAGAATAATAATTTCTTCTTTACTTTACTAATTCCGTATATGTATATGTACTTATAATTGTAGGGTTTTCATTCAAATTCAAAAATTATAGGCAATCTAGCTATAAGTGTCCAATTTCCAAATAATCCTAAAGAAGACAATGGTAAAGAGAAAACAGATGATATATTATTAGAAATAGTGTGTGAAGAAATAAATGTAGGGCAATAAAATATCGAAATTTTTTTAAATATTCTATGGTAAAATCATTTCCTTACCAATGTGTGTCCAAAAGCTTGTTTCAATATTGGCCATTCCACAAGAATTTCATTTAAGCAATGCCGCTCTTTAATAAAACGTTTGCGTATATCAAACGTCTCGCTCCATTTACTTAAAACCTGATCAATTGGTTCGACGTTATACTTCAACCAATCTTTGGAGGCAGTGACATTAGCATTGATCAAAAATTCGGGCGCATCCGTAACTTGATTCAGTGCTGCTTGAACTGGAATATCGGTAATCCAAATACCTTCTTTTTTAGTTTTGCAACCGAATTGTGGTGGCCGTCGGTGGTGCAATGGTTAGTGTGCGCGGCTCTTGTACATGAGATCCTGGGTTCGAACCCGGCTCTGACCACCTTAAAATTTCTTTCGGCGGCGGTCACCTCGCATAGTGACGGCGACACTATCGAGTATCTAGCCATGAAAAAGCTTCTCAAATTACCGTCCGGAATCGGTGTAAAACTGTAGGTCCCAATCAGTGAGTGAAAACTGGAAAGCGCACAGCTCAGTGATTGTGAGAAGTTCTCCCCGGTCCCTTAATGGGATGTAATGGGAAACCATTTATTTTTTAACCGAATTGTGATACTTGCTGTATAGACTCCCACCTGGTTTTCTACCTTTCAAATGAATGTAATATATATCCTAATACAAATACGAATATGGTCCGGATTATTTTTATTTCACACTTTGTAGAAAGGAACACTCATGTTCCGGTTTTCAGTTCGATCAAAAATATTATGACTTACAACTTTGTATTATGATATGAATTTTCAGAATTATTATATTAATATGAGAGGAATGAGAAATTGAACATTACATGTCAACTACTTAACAAATTGTTTAGCAAAAGCTAACGAAATTAAAAACATGTGCTCTAGGGTGTACCCTACGGCTTAATACCCTGAAAGCTTTCTATGGTCAGTTTGATATATAATAGGTATGATTTTTTTGTCGCCGCTAAACTAATATTTCCAACATTTTATAAAAAGATAAACTTAAACTTTAGATACCCATTACATGGTGGTAGAGAGATTAGTGTAGTGGGTTCAAAAATAATACATACCTAATTAGTATGTTATCGTTGGACGCTGCTAAAATACATTAGTAGTTTATACAAAGTTGTCGAAAAATGTATTTAGCGGGACAACGAAAATATACCAAATATATGCTACCGTATATTTACTAGTAACAGCTCATTGAGTAAAATGGGGGAGGTATCAAAGCATCGAATAGTTCCATGACACGAGTGCTAGTCTCCCCGCCGCTCACTCAATGGCCAATTGTAAATAACGTCAATTACAGTAAACTGGACCATTTAGAGGATTCTCAGCAATATTATCCGAGCGTCAAGCTTTAAAATTGTTTAGCTATTAGCCCACAACCTAAATTTTGTTGGATGTAAAAAAACGCAATATGAAAAGATGTTTAATTTAAATATGTTCTCTTTTATAAACCCCCATTAAGGGGCGCAACTTATTACAGAAGTCATATACATACTTGAAAATAACGTAACTGAAAGCCGGAGCAAATATATACTATAACTTACTTTACTTTCGGTAGGAAACAAATCTGATACGGATGTAGCAATTTTATCGAACAGTTTCGTAGAGGTCTCTACTGTGTTTTGTAGAAGATACTCTGTAACACAATTCGACAAGATTCTGCGATACTTAGTGTCCAAAATATTATTATTCGCATAAAATTTTAATACGTGCTGCCCATTTAAAGTTTTATTTAAAATTGTTTCCACAGAAATCTAAAAATATAAACATATTATTTGAGACTGCTAGTCTTTCGAAATATGAACAAAGGCCGTGTTAGGATATCAGTGAAAATGGTGCGATCCGCGGAGAGACAAATGGAATGAAACTCTCTTCAATTTTTAAGAAGTCAAACTATCATTATGCTTTCGATTTACACCATCAGTGTTGGAGAACGGTTGTTTAATTTGATTGACATAAATGTTAAAACTTACTTCTTCAAAACCACTGAACGCATCTCGTTGTGATGGAGAGAGGGCAAGCTGAAAAATAAAAATTAAAAATTACATTCAAATAACTAAAAATATTAAAGCATTACATTTTACCTGATATTGTTGCCACTTTTTCAGATTGTTTTGAAAAATAAGGCGTGGTACATACTGGCACCTTGGAATTATGTTGTCCAAATCTCTCTCAGAGACATATTTCAGACTTTCTTCACTTAAAGAGTGTTCTGTAAAAAGTAGGAAGATAAGATCAAAGAAATTAAACGGTTTATATTACATTTGATCCCGTAAGTACTATTCATGGCACAATAATATCTACGTGACAGCGATTTTATTTTCTTCCATTCGCTTCAGTTGTCAAAGTAAGCTAATGCATACCAACAACACAAGAATGCAAAAGAGTAGAAAAACAAAATATATATGACTTTGGCAACTGACAACAATCACGTGAAAAATATTAAATCAGCTATTCAAACGACTTTACCTGTAGATGTTTTTATACTATGGTACTATGTTTGCCATTTCGAAAATTTTCAACCAAGTTTTTGTTAATTTGCCAAGAAATCATAAAAATAGAAAAAAATTAAAGTACGGAAACGACACTATTATAAAGTGTATAAACGGCAGCGACAGCGCATAGACATATTTTCAGTCGGCTTGATTCTCTGACGCGATCCACTTTAATATACTTACATACATAGAAACATTTGTATGTGTGCATAAAATCATTGCCTTGAAGGATAATTCTTCCACTTCCTGTCTCTTCATTTATCATAGATAACCTGATATAATATCAATTGTATGATAAACATAACCCCAATTCTCCACCTACATCGCGCTTGAACTTGTTACATTTTCTATCATGTAATTTGAAAATTGAGGTTATGTTTTCATACAGATATCATCCCTTAATTGTTTTTTAAATCAAGGTAGCTGTGATATGTGCATGTGATTGTATGTTCGTATGCATACATATGTTGGTACCTAACAAAAACCACGTCTAATAAATTATGCACACTACAACCCGGTGTAATATCATAGCTTTTGCGAATATGAATTGAATGCATTTTGTTTTATTCTGTGTCGTGTTGAAAAAAGTTTTTCATTTTATTGAAGGTAATTAAAATAAAACAAATACGTATTCCATTCATATTCACAAAATATATATATGCGATAATTTCAACTACTTACCTTCGAATATCTTCTTAAATTCTGTTCCTTTTAAATGATCCAAAAGATCGCCAAATGTTTTGTTGCAATCTTCTCCGTTGTCCATGTAGTTCCTTTTTGCTGCCGATTTTTTTCGTTTATTTTGTCTTCCGATTTTTACAATTTTTGTTTTTCCGATTTTTGGAGTTTTTTTCTTCCGATTTTTTTAAGTTTTTTTTTCCTACCGCACAGTTTTAAGAGAGAACACAAACTGAAAATTTTTAAAAAGTTCTCATTCCTCAAACAATAGTCTATGTATATACAAATTAAATTGTATTTGTAGCAGGGGAAAATTCGTTGAACCAAGTTATATTTTTCATACAAAATTGTTTGCATTATTTTCAACAGTAATATTATTTCAGGAAAATTAACTAACTACTGTTTGAATGTTTCTGAAATTATACACAAAATTTTTCTGAGCAAAATTATTTCAACGACATATGTATGCAATTAGCTGATGGTACCTAGTTGAAGAATTTATACCATAATGAAATCATTTCTCTCAAAGCATTCCTCAAAGCTAGTCCAATGTAAAACAGAATTTGGTAAATTTTTCCCCCATTCGAAAAGTCTGTGAACTGACTTTGAAAATGAGTAAATACTTACTCAATGCGAGTAAGTATTTACAAAGTTTTACGGACTTTTCAAATGGTTACTCACTTTTTAATGGTGGACAAAATTAACTGCCTTATAATTATAATTGAACTTAAAATTTAAAATTAAGTTTAGTTATACTTCAATGTAAGAAACCATTTAACGACATTTTAGGAAATGATTTAACTCAGGCTGAAGAAATTTAAAAATTTTTAGTTAAAACTTCCTAAATACATATTTTTTCACACAAAATTTGTTTCATTCTATTATTTATTCGAGTGTAAGAAATAATTACTTCATCCCAGTACGCATTTACACATTTGTTGGAAGTTCTTACTTCATTTGAAAAGTCCAAGTTGAGGATATTTACAACCTAACTCCAAGTCCATGAACTATTTCCTATCGCTTTATGGTAAGGAAATTTTAGTTAGATGTAGTTAATTTTTCAATTTGTCAGGAAAATTTTACTGCACATGAGTAAAAATATTGAACTAAACTGGAGTATATATTGGACTCAAATTCAGAAACAACATTTTTCTGGGTGTAGGCATGGTAGAATTGAAAGGCCAAAACTCTAGTTGTTCCAAAAATCTAGCGTCGGAAATATTATGTGTGCTCAACAAATACGGCATAAACTTGCAACAAGTTGTATCAATTACTAGTGATAACGGTAGCAACATGCTAAAGTCATCCAAAATTTTATCACACTGCTCCAGGGATGACGCTGACGACGAAGAAGTCTACGATAATGACACATATTTTAAAAAAATAAATTTACTTGAAAGTGACGCAGAAATACGCGTTGGAGACATTTCGATTTGTAGGTGTGCTGCTCATACCGCGCAATTGTGTGCACTAGATGTGACAAAAAATTTAAATATTAAGAAATATATTAATAATTCAAGAAACATCGTAAAGTTTTTAAGAAAAAATTCTAACGGATTCAAAGATTTATTTGAATTAAAATCAATTAAAGTCCCACAGTTAGACTGTCCAACTCGTTGGGGATCAACATATTTAATGATGAGTGATTTAAAAAGCGCAAAAGAAATGCTGGAATCTGTTGAATATATAAACGATAAATCAAGTGACGATTTTGAATTAAACGAAGGCTTTTGGGATTTCATTGATTCTTATTGCTTCGTGTTAAATCCGCTTCAAAAATCCATAGTAAAGTTTCAGGAAGAACAGTTGCACTACGGCGACTTCTACGCACAATGGCTAAAATGTACACTAATAACAAAAAAACATGTACAAGATAATAACAACAATGTAAATACGGTTTTAGATAAAATAAGCTCTGTTTTATTAGAGAGCATAGAAAAACGAACAACCAAACTTTTATGTAACGATGGTTTAAAAGCATGCCTATATTTGCATCCAAGATTCCACCATTTGCTCGATGACAATAAAAAAATAGAGGCTATAGATTATCTTAAAAAACTATGGGACAAGTATAAAAATGTTAATAATATTGTATCGTATGAAGAAGATACTAATTAATATACAGTCAATAATAACCACAGCTACTGATGACGAAGAAGAAGATATATTAAATGCATTTTTAAATGAAGAATTTCAATCAAGCAGCTCCCAATATATGGATGTAGGAACAAAAATTGAGAAACTCAGTCATCCACAAATTAACAGTCATACAAATATACTACAATATTGGAAGGGGAAAAAAGAAAGTGATCCTGAATTATATGTGCTAAGTAATATATGCTTCTCTATTCCTCCAACACAGGTATGGATGCGTAAAACTCATTAGTCTTCTAAGTAGTACTTATGTATATAAATATAATTTTGTGTTTCAGGTTTCCGTTGAACGCGCATTTTCAATGTTAAAACTTGTTCTTACCGAAAACCGAAATCGGCTTGGTACTGAAACATTAGAAAATATTCTGCTAGTAAAGCTTAATTCAAGTTTCTTAGATGAAGCAATATCAAACTTAGAACTTTTTGCAGACAATGATATTGATATATAATTACCTTTAATAGATTATAAACTTTTTTTATTCAATATTTTTGTAAAAACAATGAATTTAAAATAAATAATTTTTATGTTTTCTTATTTATCTATTTTTAATCATACATACTACATATTTCGCAAGCTAAAACATTTTTTAAACCCTCAATTCCGTACTCAATGGCCGTACTGTACAACATTTCTTTCTTATGCTACACATCACTGCTACATAGCACTGCTACATAGCACTGCTACATATACTGCTACATAGCACTGCTACACAGCACTGCTACAGTAATTGCTACTTTGAAGAACTACAAAACGACGTAGCTTCGTGTGATACAGCAACGAATACACACAAAAATTCATGACTCGTTACTTTGAATAGTAACAAAACCATCGAAGAGTTTTTTCTTGGGTAGCGGCACATATTGTACCAGTAGTAAAATGAAAGAGCAAACAAGTTATCCAAAGACTCCAAATTTTTAAACTACTTAAGCGTTACGAAAAAAAAATGTTTTTTGACCCATCCTACTCGATATAGTTGTAGTTAATCAATAGTAACCTTCTAACACTAAACAGTTTTTGACTTTTACAACACTTACAACTGGTCTGAGAGATGAAATAAGGAATTGCAAAATTGTTTTAAGTTCTGTTGTGCGAAAACGTATTTGTATATATTTCATCTGAAAAAATGCAGTGTCCGTAGTATTCGCACCAAGTAAAAATTTGAAAAATATTACTAAAACAGTGGTGAATTCGTTTCAGAAAATATTTAAGACTGCTTATGTTCCTTACTTGTGGTATACTCCGGAAGTCGTGTGCGACTATTGCTATAGAAATTTGTGCAAGTTTACTGATGGAAAGTCAACAATAAAGTCAACAACAATTTGGCTACCACGCACGGAGCACTGCAATGAATTGTGCAAGTTCTGAATTTTCATCAAAATTAAATGCTATCGAACAACGTGCATGGAAAGGTACAGTTGCCGTTATTGAGCAGTTTCTTGGCAACAAATGAGCTGCCAATTATAGAAATATTGTAGCAGAAATGGTTTCGGCATATGGAGAAATGGGCATATTAATGTCGCTAAAGATCCATTTTCTTCACAATTATTTAGATTTTTTCCCTGATGATTTAGGAGCTTGTAGCGATGAGCATGGCGAAAGGTTCCATCAGGACATTGCGGCTATTGAAAAGCGCTTTAAAGGAAAAGACATTACGCATATGCTTGGCGAATACTGTTGGTCTATTTGTCGCGATACTGAAGCAAATGCTTACAACCGCAAAAATAAAAGGCCTAAATTTCTTTAAAAACATTAAAATTTTTAATGTAACAATTCTTTATTTTTATAAAACAAAAGTAATAAAAAAAATTGTTTTTTTAACGAACTGAAACCCTAAAAAAAACGATAACCATTTAAAAAAAAAAATTTAGGAAAATCTGAGAATTGATAAAAATCAATTTTTTTAAAAATTTGACGTGATACAGACATTTCCACGAGTCTGCCTGCAAAAAATCAGCTCTATTGGATCACTGAAAAAGGGTTAAAAATCGGTCCAAAGGCTTTCAGACAGGCCACTAAGAGCTTTATACAAGGTGGCGCAAAAGTAAACTTCCGAAGTTTTTTGGCTGTAATTTAAAAAAAAAATTAAAAACTTTGATTCTTCTTGTGGATTATTTTTATTTGGTCTTTTAATTTTTTTACATCAAGTCGAGAATATGATGTCATGTAAATGGCCGCCGCCACAGTTGATTGTCATTTGAGCCCTTTTTATGTCATTTTCCATCACTTTGGCCAAAACTTCCGGCGATACGTCCTCACATTCTTGACGGATATTGTCTTTAAGAGCTGCAAGAGTCTGAGGCTTGTTGACATAAACCCGCGACTTCAAAAAGCCCCACAAAAAGAAGTCTGGAGCGGTCAAATCAGGCGATCTTGCTGGCCAGTGCAAATCACCAAAACGGGAGATTAGGCGCCCGGGAAATGCATCCTTCAGCATATCGGTTGTGGCACGCGCAGTGTGTGCCGTTGCACCGTCCTGTTGGAATCACATGTTTTCCAATCCCAATTCATCACGTTGCGGCAAAACGAACTCGTTGATCATTGCTCTGTAGCGTGGCACGTCGTCTGGTCGATGTCGACGGCGCTTCCATGACATCCTCGGCTACAGCAGCAATATTCTCTGCAGAACGGCTACTCCGGGGTCTGCCACGCCTGGCAGCATCTCGTGTTGTGCCAGTCTCTTCGAGGCGAGCGGCTAAACGTCGCAGTGTTTCACCAGTAGGCGTTGGACGGCCAGGAAATCTGCGACGAAATTCACGTTGTGCCAAAGTCACCGACCGATTATTGGTCAAATAAATAGTCAGCAATATTCCGCGTTCTGGAGCAGTGTAGCGTAACATTGTTTATTAACGTGTATTTCGCATGTGTTTACTACACAAATGTCAAAACAGAACTGACATTAGGGGCCAATCGAAAAAAAATTTATAGTATTTTCTGATAGGAGGATTACTTTTGCGCCACCTGTACTTCAAACTTAAAAAAAAAAATTCTGACGTGTACATGAAAATCGCCGATACACGTGTATTTTTATTTTTTATCCCCTTTCCGAAAAAGTAAATTTGGTTCATAGGACAGAATGTGTGTAACACGGTGTTATTTATTATGTTATATTTACATGTTGTTGTATTTATTGAAGCATAAAAAAACTGAAGGAACAGTATTTGTACATAGTTACGAACAGATAGTCATGCATCCAGCAGCTTCTTAAAATATTCCGTTATTAAAATGAGTTCGGGGGTTGTTGGAGCAATTATTATATCGATAGCTTGCGACACTGTTAACCCTGTTAACTTCTGCTTCAATGTCTGGAGGTAATTCTGGAACTTGTTCTTCCTTGTTCATCCAACAAATGTTGTGCAAAACAGCAGTTGCAACAATTATGGCTTCGACCTTTTCAAACTTTAAGCGAATGCCTAAAAAAAGAATTGGAAATCGCCTTTTCCACACACCATAGATTCTTTCAATGCAATTACCCGTTCCAATTTGCGACTAATTATACAAATTCTCCTCAGGACTATTCACTTTTAACAATGGAGTCATAATATAGCTTTTATTTGGATAGCCACTGTCTGCAACTATTAGGTTTTCTCAAAACTCGCCACTTTCGAATCTTGAGTATATTCGAGAGTTTCTTAGAATATTGGTGTCATGTCCTGATCCAGGCCATAGAGCAACTACTAATATTGGTTGTTTTTAAACTCGTGTCACACATAGTTTGGATATTTACCGAGTAGAATCCTTTCCTGTTCCGATACAATTCTGTTTTATCTCCACCTAAGTAATAATAAAACAATTGAAATGTATTCGAAATCATTTTGAAGTTTTGTAAATAATACCTGGAGATAATATTTTCACATGTGTACAATCCAGTGCTGCAGTAACGTTGGGGAATTTGGCAGTAACATAAAACCCACTTTTCGCTTTCAATATATTCAACAAAAATTATTTTAAAAAATTTTTAAATTTTTGTTTGAGTAACGTAAACATCCGATAACTCGATAACTAAGCGACTTATCGAAAAATGCTACATTATTTTTTGAGTTTGTTTTGACTTATTTTATACCAAAAAGTGATATCAATGGCTTTACACGGTACTTTAGTGGAAAAAGAATCCGAAATGTCGGGGTCCATAACTCCGAAACTATGCATTTGCCCCGATTTTGTTATTTTACTTTCTTTGCTTAAAATAACATGTTCTACCCGACGCAATACATTTTGTAATTTTTGGAGAGTAAGCCGTATAATAGACATTAACTTAGAAATTAACTTACGTTCAGATGTGTTATTAAACCGTTTGTAGAGCCGCCATTGGTTTGTAACCCTTTTTGTACAATTTGAATTTTGCTTGAGGTGCACCTTTCGACTCTACCAAAAAATAACACCACACTGAACTTTTGTCATTGTTTATAGTTTGATGTTTTTCAAAATTAGTAATAATCCCGGGATTTACTTATCAAAATCCCTGGATTCGGGATTCATCAATCCCGAAAAATCGCGGGATTTGCCGTTTGGCATCCCTAGTACCCACCAGTTAGTTTTGTTCCTGATGTGTGAGGCAATGAGCTCAAGTATTGAATAAGCAGATGTTTTTGAGAGCTGGAACCTGACGTGAAAATCCTTATCCCCAAATAAATTAAAACGATTTGGTCGGGTCATTATGGTGCGAGGTTTTCTCTGAATGGAATTCTTAACGATCTCATAGATCTCTTCGTCACTTACTGCTTCTTCGTCCGAGGAACAAATCATTTTGATTTAAATAGTTAGAAAAAAAATTTTTTTTTTGTTTATATCAAATACTGTTCTTCTTCTTTTTTCTTGCTGTCAAATTCAAATCCAATTTAACCACGCAAACTCAATATATTTTTGACAAATGGCCTACCTGAAAATGGCCTTCCCCTTTTTACAATATCTAAACTTATTAAGTTAGATAAATATCTAAACTTATTAAGTTAGATTTTTAAATTCTCCTCCACCATATCTTCATCATTTTCTTTAGATTGATTTATCCATTCCTTCAACTTTTCAATAAAAATTTTCTTATAAATTTTAAATTGTTTTTCTTTTTCTTCCCCCTGCAAATAATTCATGTCTTTGTGAACATCTTCAAAATGTTTTTTTAAATTAGTTTTTTTAAATGTCTTATGACAAATAAGACATTGCATGTCATCAAAAGCATTTTGTAACATAAAATACTTTTCGGCTGACATCATTAATATATCGCAATAATTTCAATTTATGTGTTCACTGACAGCAGTCTCGATGACGATTAAAATGTAAAATAAGACGCAGAAGTTCTGCAAGTGTAGTTTGTCTCTCCCACTCAACATGCTGATTTCCTATTGGTTGATTGACGATCAAACAAAAGAGCGTAAATATACGTGTGAGTTTAATTTGCTGATATCAGCCACTACTGGGCATCTTTGATTTATAGTAATCGGCAGGTGAATGATTTTGTCCGTTTACTTTGAATTCATATTTGGAGATAAATCTAATAAACGGTTGAAGTCTGAAGTAGAAAACTGTGAATGCTATGGTGAAAATATTTCACTCAAAGTGTAGAAAGGGATGTCGGAATAGCACGAATAAAATCAGAAAAATTGCACGAATAAAATCAGAAAAACAGTATAGATAGAGTCTTTTTAAGGAAATTCTGTATAAAGATGGCTCGTTTGATGGGAATTTTACCCAAGCGAAGCATAGCCATTTTTTGAGGGAGTCAATTGTTTGTAGACGTAGATGAAAGTGGTTGCCTGGTAGTCGTGATTTTAGTGAAACAGTATTAACATAACCGTAGTGAAATACTGTGATGATTAAAATGTACTGTTGGACATACAACTGTTATGGCCAGTTTT
This sequence comes from Phaonia tiefii, assembly GCA_963931995.1. Taxonomy (NCBI): domain Eukaryota; kingdom Metazoa; phylum Arthropoda; class Insecta; order Diptera; family Muscidae; genus Phaonia; species Phaonia tiefii. The sequence goes on from OZ008368.1 coordinate 90,784,188, forward strand.
GCAGCCAGTGGTCATCTGTGATTAATAGTTAAGCAGTGGTTAAACTTGTAATTCAGTTTTTAAGTAATTGGTTAAAGTTTTTGGAAAACTCCATTATAAAACTAATTTTATTGAAAAATTACCTTTGTCCCGCAATAGTATAACCCAGCGTTCTCTTTATTTGGGTGATATTGTGGAATCGGCATTAAGGGAAAAAAAATTTCGAATTTTTTTCATTCTGTATTGATGAGAGCACCGATATTAATGACCTTTGTCAACTTGTAATCTGCATTCGATGCGTTGATTCAGATTACAATGTTTTCGAGTCAATATATTCTGTTGAAACATTTTATGGCAATGTAACAGGCAAATTATTGTTCGATGTCGTCAATGAAAAACTTCTTTCCGTTGTTGATTCTAACAAATTAGCCGGAGTTTATACGGATGGTGCGAACACTATGACAGGCAAACGTGATGGATTTGTAGGCCAGATGAAAAAAAATTAAATTGATGTTTATACCTTGCATTGTATAATACACCAGGCTGCACTTGCTTCTAAATTTACATCCAAGCATCCGGTCATGAAGGCTACTGAGCGGATAATTAATAACTCACTGACTCATAGAAAATTTGTGACATTTCTAAAAAATTCAAATGCTTCTCAACACGATCTATTAATGTTTACTGAGGTACGTTGGTTAAGCCGAGGTAACAGTATTAATAGATTGTTTGAGCTTAGAAATGAAGTATTTGAATTTTTATAAGCTGAAAATATCGAAATAACCGAAAAAGAATATTTAAAAGATTATCAATTTATTTAGACATGGCGTTTTTAACAGACATTTGTAACATGTTGAATGAGTTGAATTTGAAGCTGCAGGGAAAAGATAATACTTCTGATATGTTTAAAATTCTTTCAGATTTTAAAACTCAGCTATTTTTACTTGCAGCTCAAATTGACTCTGAAGACTTTTCAGACTTTCCGAAAACTTCTGTTATTTACGACAAAGAGAAAATCTTGAAAAAGTTTGAACTTTTGGAAATATTAGAAACGCTTTTTAATAACTGTCATTAGGTTTAAGGATTTTGAAAATATTCAGCATTTACTGGATATTTTTCAAAACCCTTTTAAATGCGATATATTAAAGTACGAATTTCCAATCCAAACAGAACTTATTTTACTTCGAAGTGAATTAGATTTCCCGGATAATTTTATCAATATAGAATTCTGGAAAAATCTGGATGGTACAATATATCCTGAAATAAAGAAGATTTCATTGAAGTGTTTATCTTTATTTCCCTCAACGTATCTTTGCGAACAAATATTTTAAGATTTGAATTATATTTGCTCAAAAAACGCAATAAGCTGAATTCTTCTAGTTTGAGAAATATACTTTTATTGCGTAACTGCAATAAGAGTATCACTGCAATAAGATTTCATTACTTTTTAATTGCAAATTGAACAATGATTAATTGAGGGAAAATTTATAAACACTTCGAAGAATCTTTTTATTTCGAAATATATCATACTATCCAGATGTCCGCATATATAAATTATATATGTATGTGTTATAGATATATATATATCTATCAATACATTCATCAAGAGTATTACTAAAATAAATACATTCATCAAGAGTATTACTAGAATATGTACATTCATTAATTTTACATTTCCCTTTTGTTAAACAAAGAACAGAAAAAAATGACAACACCCGTCACACATGTGCTTTCGTCGCAATCTCGTTGACGACTAAATAAAATGAATAGCAAATTGTTTTCTTCCAGTGTTATTTCGTCACTCTCACCAATACTACTACCTTGGGCATCTATCAGTGTTGCCGTTTGAAAATTTTTTTTCCGCCAGCTTCCGACCAAATTTGAAAATTTGTGATGTGATGTACATTTTTTTAATATTTAAGTAAAATAAAGATTTCAGATATAACATATTTGTATTAAAAAATTCAGTCATGTAAATTAATATTTATGTAATTAATAATTAAATACATTAAAATTGTGAATTGTAAGTAAAAAATTTTTATTCAGTCTTTTTAACATATGTGGTTTTCATTTACTTATGTTATAATTCAGGCATGTATTAAATACATAACCTTTTGGCTGACCAAACATAGTGCGGGTTATTCATTTTGATAATTTCTTTACACGACATAATACCGTGGACAGTATTTACTTCTAGTTTATTCCTTAGTTTAGTTTTTACTAGCGCTAGTGTGGAAAATTTGCGTTCAGCGGGGGCGGAACTATGTGGCAGAGATAACAAATTAAAAATAAAACAAGAAATATTTGAGAAACTTTTCTCATTTAATCCGTTTTTTATAGAAGCTATTTTTTGCCAAAAAGCATTAATGTTTAAATTGGCCAAAGTTTTTATATCGCTGAGCCGCAGCAAATTCCACTCAGTAACTATTAAATCCGGATCACAGTCAACTAACTTAGGGAATTTTAAAACAAGATCCAGAATGGTAAGTCGTCGTTTGAAAGTACCTTATCAGGAGTTATCATATTTAAAAGTTTTATACTATCATTTTTGAAATCTAATCGCTTGTTGATCTGGTCAAGAAATTCTGTATAAAATTCTAAAACAGCAGATTTTATTTCATATTTTTCAAAAAGTTTCCGCATATGTTTCTGCCTTAGTGCCAATAAATAGTTTACAAGTATCAAGCTGATACTGCTTATTTTTGTGATCAATTTCTATATTATTTATTAGTTCTTTTTTAATAAAATTGCTTAATATTAAAAGAAAATTCGATTTTATGCGAGTGTATAAATACGGTAAACGTGAACTTTCCGCTTGAAATTCTTTGTTAAGAACATTGGCAATGGGTAGAAAATATGTCAAAAATAAAAAATAACATTTCATTTGGCTTGTCATAACCTCCGTAATAACACCAGCAGAAATACCTTGAACTTCATATACACAGGAAATTAAATACAATTTTAGGCTATCCCATTGCTCAACGATTCTTAATACAACGCCTTCCAGCGAAAGCCAACGGGTTCTGCATATACCTAAAATTGCATGGGGTGCAACTGAACAATACTCTTGGAATTCTTTGAGTTCGCTGAAGCGTCTGGGACTACGAGAAAAAAAGGTGTATATGTTCCGACACAATTTTTCGATAGACGATGGCAATTTTTTTTGTGGCGTAACTGGAACAGTGATGTAAATCGTGACAGGAACATTTAATGTAAAATAATTCTACTTCTTTTTCAAATAACGCCTTAAGGCCTCTAACATTACCAGACATAGCATTTTCTCCGTCTGTTGACAATCCTATTAGGTTCTTGAAAGGAATTTCACAAATTCTTTAATTTTATCAAATGTTAACTGCGCGTCTGACTCAGTTAATTCCAACATTGTCAGAAACTTATCTTGGATTTCAAACGCTGAATTTACATAACGCGTGATTAAAACAAACCATTTCTTCGTAGAAAGGTCGGTAGTTCAGCCCACAATTAAAGAAAATTTTGTTTTTTGTAATGTGGATAGTACATCATTCCTTGCCTGCTTTCCAATTTTATCTGCTATTTCTGTGGCCTTTGTCCTTCCGCAATGCACTAGTTTTGCAATTGCAGAGTCCGGGCAGCACTCAACCAATATGAAAGGAAAATTGTGCGTAATGCAAAACATGACCAACGTGAATTCTACATGTTTTACCTGTTGCGACTTTATTTGTTGTTCGTTGTTAAAGAATTTGTCGATATGCAAATGTTTCTTTTTGGTGTCATAGTTTTGTACATGCGTTGTTGTCTTTTCAGGATTTTCCAGATATGTCAAATGTGCTGCAAGTGGCTTGGAGCATGCAGTACAAAATGAAGTGCTATCCCTTTCCTGCAGCCATTCGAAAGTAGTAAGCCATTCTGTGCTAAATTTCCTTTTAGAACATTGCGGATTATCAGCAAAAACATTTGCTTCAGTGTAAACAAAAAGATTCAACCACTTTACCTACAAGCTGCCTCATTATTGTTTTCGGTTACTGCTTCCATTTTTTTCTTTTTGTTATGTATCTAAAACAGATGCTTATTACTAAAAAAAGATTTTGTTGATTAATATTTATACTTACTTATCCATAGTTCAATCCTCTAATGCACATGCAGAATCAGGGTCGCCAGTTTTTTTTTTAGGCGAAATCCCCGAATTATTTTTAATCCCCGAAAATCCCCAAAAAAAAGCTAAAATCCCCGGAAAAATCCCTATTGTTTTAAAGGTAGTTCGAGAAAGTTTTAAGTTATAAAATTAAAATTTATTTAGAATTCAGTTTAACAAAACGAATGCTTAAATATTGAAAAATGTAAACATAAATAAATTATTATATTATTATTAGTAAATTATTATTTTAAAAATAGTTAGTTATAACAAAAAGATTATGACAAATGAGATCTGGCTTTAATTTATGTACACATTGGTTTGAAGTCATTAAGGCTTAGTATATATCAAATACTTCAGTCTCATAATCTTCAGATTGATCTACTTAATTGTTTGTTTTGTTTCTTATCCACTACTTCTATTCTTTTCAGTAACACCAAATATCAAAAATGTTTTTTTACTTGTTTTATTGTTGTCATCACGTACAGCCTTGCCAGTAAAACTACTTGATATTTTCAGGTACTGACAAGTGTATGCAGTTCTTTTTTGACATTATTTAGCAATAACTCAGCAAATTTATTCTCTCAGAAAATTTATAACATTTGGCCTGGCGTGGCATGAACGTTGGATGTTGAAGAGAATTGCTTGAATAATACCAGATAGAGGCAATGGTTCAAAACAACCAACGAAATAACAACAACGGTATTTCGTTTTGTGTACCAAAATTATTGTGTTAAATACAACACAAATGTATGCTAACAATAACAGTCTATAAAGAAGTGTAAAACACATTTAAATTTCACAGTTTTCACCAAAACGACATGAAAAATTAAAGTCAGAGTTTATTGTAATTCCACCTGGTGTATGTCTAATGGTGTATTGGTGTATGGTGTATTTTCGTTAAACATCTCTCTATCACACCGACTGCATCACGAAGACTGTGGAAGGAAACGTTAGATGAGTTAAATATTCTCTCTAGTAACATTTTCTCTATGCCAAATATTATTTGTGTGTTTATGATTGCTTTGATTTAGGTAGTACCAGATCAAAACTTTCAAGGGATGACACAAAAGATACGCTTTTAATGCAGCTTAAATTTTCATCCCCAAAAAATCCCCAGATCCCCAAAGCAAAAAACAATCCCGTTTTGAAAAAAATCCCCAATTTGGGGACAAATCCCCTAAACTGGCAACACTGTGCAGAATGTTTTATTGTTTTCCTATTCAGTGTTTTTCCAAAAAGCTGACATTCATAAGAAATAGGGCGAAGAAGCATAACACAAATCGTTGTCACTAAATTAAGCTAAACGTAGTTTATAATTTAATGGCCAACAGCGGATTGGCTCGACGTATCGCACAGTTCACTGTCACTAATCTAATATAAACGTCGTTAATAACTACTTACCCGTCATCGAAGTGCATAATTTATTGGTAAATGGTAAACAGTGTGAAAAAAGTATTTTCAAGGTAAAATATATGAGATTTTAAATAAATTGTGCAGAGAAAGAAATTATTTGTGATTAGAGACAAAAATCGACCAAAATTGAATTGGTCCGATCATCCGACCAAATTAAAAATTTTAAATTTTTTCCGACCAAAACGGCAACACTGGCATCTACGCTATAAATCGTTTACGTGTTACTCTACACCAGAGAAGATCAATAAGTACTCGTTGCAAAAGTATACCCAAGTACGTACACAGAATTTTCATACTTGTGTGTACCCAAATTTTTAACACGCAGAATACATACCACCACATATTTGCTTTGTACAATTTATGTGTGTACTCTATACTTATAAGGAACATTTTCTCTACACATCCACTCCTATTCGCTCTCTTCGCCAGAATACATCTAAAGAAGATTGTACACACATGTACTGAAGTATTTTTTCATAATTTGTATACAGAGTCGTGTTATAAGTATGGGTACACACAAGTACTTATAAGTATACAGCAAGTGCTGTGGAAACGGAAAAATGTAGTTGGTTTAGTGAGAAACTGAGAAATGTTGAATGGCTTGAATGGTCCGTAATACTAAACCCATCGAAAATAATAATTTTTTAATTCAATTTTATTTTGTTTGAGGACCAGAATGAGATTAAATTTTGTTGTCGATTTTTTAATAAGGCCACTAAACTACGTCAAAACAATGCATTGCCAGGTCTTGTTGCATAAGCCCCAATATTCAAATGATAATTAAAAACCAGTGCGCTAATTTTCAATATTTTCTAGTTCTATTATTCACTTTTCCACACTTTGTAAATGTATATACATACATACATACATATTTCCACATAATTTCACCGTACAACAGCGTTCCTTTACACAGCAACCAATTTTTTACTCATACCCAGTGGGTATTAAGTACCTAACAGACACAAGTGTTTTTGTATACTTCTGTATAACCTAACACACACAAGTGATTTTGTATACTTCTATATAACCTAACACACACAAGTGTTTTCGTTTACTTTCGTTTAACAAGCGCCCAACAACAACCCTAACTCGCAATTGTACTTATGTACTACCCATCGAATGTTAGCACTTGTAGCTACTTAAGTTATCGTTGGCATAAATATGTAGAGTATTGTATGCGTTTCGTTTATTACTTGTATGTATTTGTATTTGTTTTGCGAATAATACTTGTAAGTGTATTCTAAATGGTACTTTTCGACATTCTCTGCTCTACACCAGGGGTCGGCAACCGCATACAGCGATAATTTGAGTTTGTATGGGTGAGTTGCTCTACTCGCTCTCACAATATCGTGAAAAAAATTGTTACATAGTTTTTTCATAACTATTTACATATACATAACACAGAAAGCCAGAAAATAATTGAAAACGAAAATTTAAAAAGAAAACAGACATTTTGAATTCTTGGCAAAGAGAAAAATTATTTGTATGTATAAAAAAAATTCAGGATTTAAATAAATTCAGTATGCTCACAAATTTATTTAAAAGTAAACAAAAAAGGAATCCCTGCTGTAATAATATAATATAAAAAGGTTTATATTGCATTTTTTATTATATCAATATCTATTTCATACGGACAACATTTTATACGTAGAAGATTTTCGACGTGTTCATCTGAAAGACTATTTCTTTTATTATTTTTAATTAATCCTAAAAAGGAAAATAAAGATTCGCAAATATATGTCGATCCAAACATTGAATACAACTTGAAAATTTCATTTTTTATTTTTAAATACGCATCTTTGTTAATATTTTTCCAAAACTCAATACCATTTATTAGTGGTACGTTTAAATCTGCGCGCATATTTAAAATTTCTTTTCTAATATCAGATCTTTGCTTTTCAATATTACATAACAAAGGATTATCATGAAGTTCAATTAAGTGTTCAATTTTTAGAAAATCAAAAATTTTTTTAATATATTTCCTAGTACATATAAATTACAATGGTTTTATGTTTTATTGATTTGAGTTCTCTTATCAAACTGAAGCTATAACAATTTTATGAAATACTTATTGATACTTTGTACCCACACCCAATCGCGTATTTGCTGACAACGCGCTCGTGTGTGGTGTTGTTCCATATATCATCAGTTCAACGATCTTGCTGCGTATTATGTTGGAAAATAATATGTTTGTTGACACTGCAGTCTGGTCAATACTTGCTGTCGTCGAACTTTATGTTAGGGTGGTGCATTTATTAATCATACTAGGTTCACTCCTCCCCCACATAAGTGAGGGCCGTCCTCGGGCCTATTGTAGCTATCAATGACTGCTTCGATGTCGTTACATTTTATTACTCGTCTTTGGCGTAATTTGAATGTAATAAAAAAAAATGAGAACTATAATAATGGTTACAAGGCCTGAAACTGCAGGACCTGTTACTGTTCTGCCCTTGACTTCATTAATGTATTGTAGGTTTTCAAAGTTCAATCTCTGCAAATACAGTAGACTCAATATCTCTTGGTGACTTGTGATATTGACGATCGTAGCCGTTGCCGATGTCGGCGCTTTCTTCAGCATCCCCTTCTGGTTCTTGTAAATGGAGCCGTTAACATTGATTTCATCATCAAATGTTATTAGGTAAGTACCAGTAACTGTTGTAACGGAGCCTTCTGAGTTTTTTATAACGGCTGTGTTGTCGTTGATTACACTATGTAACAAAATTTTGTTTAAGTGAATTTTTTTGCTGTTTCTCATTGGTTATGTCTCTAAACTGAAGAAAAACTCTAACTGATGTCTGGCTAATCGTTTTTTAAGAAATGACATCGAATTTTCAAATAGTGCCTTTATTTTTCATGGTACAGATAGATAAGAGTGTGCATAAAAGATTGTTAAACAGCTTAATTTTAATGAAGGTATGCTTTTATATGATAATAAAACGAAAAATACACTTGAATCCTTAAATTCAGGATGCTCTTAATAATACTGTTTAAAAATGGTTTGTTTTTCTACCTTTCCTCTTGTAGATTTGGTCATTTTCTCTGATTAAATTCCAGATATAGTCGCCAAGCATCCGTTCATTGTACTGCCCTTGGTATCGCTTTTCAAAGGCTTGAATGTCCTGGTGAAAACGTTCACCATGTTCTTCTGAGTATGCGCCAGAATTTGACTTGAACACTTCTAGGTGTGAGTGAAGAACATGCAACTTCAGAGACATTCTGCATCCCATGTTATGGTAGTTCTCGGTAAGATGCTGAACCACTTCCTTGTAATTATCTACTCTGTGATTGCCCAAGAAGCCATTAACTATATCAATGAAGCTCTTCCATGCTTTTCTTTCAAGTGGTAGAAGCTTCCTCATGAATTCACCATCTTTCATTAATGTCCTAACCTGAGGACCCACGAAAATTCCACCCTTGATCTTTGCCTCCGACAATTTTGGGAAAATTGTTTTCAGATATTTGTAAGTTTCAGAACTAGGATCTAATGCCCTGACAAATTGCTTTATTAGTCCTAGTTTTATATGCAGTGGAGGCATAAGGATCTTCTCCTGCCTCACAAGTGCTTTAAATTTTATATTTTTCTCCCCAATCACGAAATCATCTCTAATGGGCCACTCAACCTTCTTGTAGTGATTGCCAATAACCCTGCTATCCCACAAGCAGAGATAACAAGGGTTCTTCGTGTTTCCACCTTGCAAACCTACCAAGAATGTGATTATTTTGAAGTCACCTATGACATCCCACTCGTGTTCTTCGTAGTTTAAGTCTTGAAGAAGACGTTGGATATGTCGATACTCTTCTTTGAGATATGCTGAATGAGCTATCGGAATGCTGGGGTACTTATTGCCATTGTTCAAGAGGACTGCTTTCAAACTCTTGCAAGAGCTGTCGATGAAGAGCCGCCAGCCTTTTGGATCATAAGGAAACCCTATTTCTTCGAATAGGACCCACACGTTGTGGCAGTAGCATAGTTTGTCTTTGAGGGTGAAGTATTGGGAGAACCTTCGATCACGCTGCCTCTGCTCAGATATCTTACAGCTTCTGTCCAACAAATTCCACTCCCTCAGTCTTGATGTTAAGATCTCAGCGTTTGATTTTGTAAGTCCAAGATCTCGGATCAAGTCAATTAATTCATGTTGATTTGGAAAGTGATGTTTCAAATCTTCCTCTTCATACAAGTCCTCATCTTGGGTGATTTCGTCACTTGGTACACTAGAACACTCATTCATTTTTGGATTGGGAGGAACAGGAAGCTCATCACTGTGTGCAATGGGTCTCAAAGATGATTGTATATCTGGATAGTCGAACACACTTGTCTTCTTCCTTTTCCGGTGATGGGACACGTCAACGACGCAGAAATAGCAGTTCATATGATGATCTGTGGGTTCACACCAGGTCCGAGGCACTCCGAACTTCATCTTTCGATTCTCTCCTCTGTACCAAGCCTCAAGGGTGGACCTGCAGCATCCACAAACCACATGTGGTGCCCAGTTTTTGTCTTGATCGCCCACCGCAATATCAAAATATGCATAATAGGCATTTGCGAAATTGTTGGCCTCCGTGATTTTATGCTTGATTGCTTTGGTGCTCAGGAAGACACCACACACATAACAAAAACTGTCTGGATCATGTTTACAGCCACGGGAAGACGCCATAACTTAATTGTAGCCCTAAATTGGAAAAAGAAAAACGAATTTACCACCTTAACATCAATTAAAAGTTTCATATACAGATGAAACTTACAGTTATATCTACAAATGGTAATATTTATATTTATTATTATTATAATGCTCCGATTTTACGTCTTTTCAAGTTAGCGATCTCCAACGAATGAATATTCAAAAGAGAATAAAAATAACAAATCAATAGCTGAATAGAGCAACTGCAGTACATATCTAGTTCTACAGTGCTGCTGCTGTTGTTATTGTTACCACTCAATAACAACTTGCATAGAGTGTCAACCACCTTTATCATACAAGTACATATGTATTTATGCACGATTGGAAGTTTGCTGTTTGGAGTACACTGTAGTTGTTGCTATTTGTTTTGGGGGATTTGCTTTTAGCATTAGAGTGGCTCGTCACAAATTTGTGCACAAAATATTTAAACTAGTAATTTCAAAAAAAGAAATTAAATCTAATTAACTAAAATATTAAAGGCGATCTTATCCGACGATGTCCTACTTGATTTCAATAACCGACTACATACTCACACATATATTAATATTCATATACAAATTTTATCAAAATGAGATACCATCACTTAGTTGAGAAATAAACCAAAACTTGTTAATCGATTGTATTGAAATGTGGCTAGTTTTATTTGTAACATATCTATGTTTATAACTAAAGATCAAAAAAGAGCATTTGTGACTTTTTTGGTTTTTTATGAATTTTAAGACAAAAAAATTTTTCCAATTTTGCATGAAAAAAAAAATTTTTGGAAAAAGTTTCTGAATATTTCCAAAACTATTGACTTTATCAAAAAACAGTGTAAGAGTAACTTGGAGGTAATGTAGCTGCGGATTCTCGGAGTTTTTACTTAATCAAATCGGACAAACTATTCTTGAGTTATGCTAAAATGTGTGGTGAAACCTCCATCATTTTTAAAATAGCGGTTTATATACTAAAAAAAACGTTTAGGTAGAGGAAAGAACACTCATTATATTATATTTATGACCTAATTCATTAGATAAAAGCAAAAAATTCACTTAAACAAACAAAAAGATTTTTTTTGTTACGTAGTGTTATCATAACACCGTCATCGATAATTTGTAATGGCTCGAGGTGACTAGGCCTTGTGCTGCAATGTGCCATAGTACCTGCGTGAAGCTGCTGAGCGCAAGTAGGTTGAGAGGATTGTTGGCAAAATGATGAAGTCAGCGTAATACTACAATTTCCAATTGCCATTATACGATTCCCACAATTAGCAACGTTGTTGTTCTCAGCAAGATGTAATATCGTTCCAGTGTGTTGAACGGGGTGCAGGATAATTTTCTTACATACTAATCTAGGTTTAGGATATTTAATTATAAAATACAGCATTTCATTATCTAATAAGACCTTAATAAATGACACTTCTAGCAAGTCTGTAACAGTAGTATTTGTTGAACTTATTTGTAATATTTCTTTTACATCTTCGGAATCCAAAAGTACAGGATTTATTATGCCTATTTTTGCAAGAGTGACTGATAGCATCAATGTTTCGATTTCCGCAATTATAATTCTATTTCTAGCAAGTAGTGTTTCGTATAAGTAGCCTGTATGAATCTGTTCGGGTTTTGTATTCTCAGTAATTTTATGGACAATATCTGTTAATCTGGTCCTGTGTTTTCGTATTAATTGAAATCTGGTTGTTAATTGAGTTTATAAGTTCTCTCTGTCGAAATTTTTGTTCTTCGAAGTCATCAAAATCAGGAGTTCCCGCGATAATTTTGAGCGCTGTTCCCAATATGTTAACACTTCTTGCGTGTCTATGATGAACATACAATGTTTCCAAAAGGGAACGTACTCGTTTAATATCGGCATCGAGTATCTTCACCATGTGCGAGGAGGGAAAATGGTCCTCAAGTTTCTCGGTTTCCTCCGCTATTTCGTAGTATGTTGTCAGGTTCGTGGCATGTCGTAGGTAATCGAAGCCCTGCCAAATTATAGCGTCGCCGTCCTCAATCGGTATGTAGTTTGAAGCAGAAAAATCAGTTAATTTTGTAGTCAACGGCCTAATAAGTGTCATCATCAGGATCCTAAAAGAGAAAACGGGAGGGTTACAGATTCATCTTAAGTTGTCCTTGTTGACCACCCTCCCTTTAATAAGAACGGTAGTTCCTAGATCTGCTTCGACTAACTCTTCGGAATATAAGGGAGTAAGTTTGTTCCCTAACCTTTTATTGTTTCTGACCAGTACAGAGAGACATTGTTCCTTTGGAGAAGAGTCTGTTGCGCTTTAGATATTCTTTCACTAACCTGTTCCCTCACTTCAAATGAGGAGGAGTGAAAGATATCTAATGGTCTTTTGTCAGTTACCGAGTGAATGGTTCGGTTATATTTTACTGTTGCCAGTAAAATAAGGTCAACCGTGCTTTCAATTTTTTTCTCTAATTTGAGGCACCTAGCTATTTCAGAGAGCGTGCTGTGAAAACGCTCGACCTGTCCATTTGAGGTACTATGAAGAGGAGGGGCGTTTCCAATTTTAACACAAAATTGGTCCCGTAATAGGGATGAAATAGTCTCAGCTTTTAGTGAAGGTTCATTGTCATACTAAATACTTCCTGTATGTGAAAAAAGGTTCAATAGTTGTATTACTGGTCCCTTTAAGTCCACTATTGTGCGAGATTGAATTTGCTGAACCACCGCAAATTTTGAAAATTTATCTATGCAGGTTAGAAAAAATTTTCTATCCGTTGAGAATATATCGATATGGAGCATCTCACCCACGTAAGATGGTATTGGGGTTGCTCCAATCTCATGTTTCAAAGGATGCCTGTCGTATTTCGCCTTTGTACAAATTTTACAGTTAGCAACTATTTCATTTGTCAATTTTGCCATTTTTGGAAAATAATAATCAGAAAGTATCTGCTTAACATTTTCCTGAGCCGCCCTATGGGCACGGTTATGCTCTATGGCAACAATTTCCCTTTGCTCATTTTTATCGAAAATATCCTGGACCATATTTTTACAGTACCAAAATTTAGTAGCCGGGAAGTATCTAACCAATTCATGTTGAATAAGGGCTAAAGTTGGCAGATCGCAATGTATTGCGTTTACGACCTTCGGATTAATTACCAACTTGACTTCATTAAATAATGTGTTCCTGTCTGTGAAGTCAATTAAGTGGCGAGTCTTTTCAGAAAAAATAATTAAATTTCTCTTAAGAGGGAAATTTGCCTCATGAAGACCAATTTGGTTTCTAAAACAATTGACCGGTTTGTCGGTAGACTCGATTGTGTGAGTCAAAGATATTTCACTGTGTGCAGTCGCGAGATTTGAATACGTGTCCTCCTCTAAAGTATTCAAGTTTTGAGGTGTTAAGTTTTCCCTGGTGCAATGTGATTCCTCCTCAAGAGTATGAATATTACGTCGTGAGAGGGCGTCAGCGACATAATTCTCTTTGCCAGGTTTATGAAAAATTTTGGCATTATGCTCATCAACAAAAGCCATCCAACGCTTTATCTTAGCATTAGGGTTTCTATCTGAAACCGAAAACGTAAGTGGTTGATGGTCTGTGTAAATATTCAAATTTCTTACGCCGTATAAGTAGTTCCTCAATTTCTGGAGAGCCCAAACAATAGCCAAAAGTTCTCGCTCATTAGTGGCATAGTTTAATTCTCTATCCTTTAGGGTCCTAGAAATCATGGTGATTGGCCTTCCCCCCTGTGACAGAACCGCGCCTAAGCCCAAGGAAGAAGCATCTGTTGTTAGATCGAATGTTTTTTTAAAGTCAGGATAGAGGAGCATAACCTCTTCAGAAGCAAGGATCTCCTTTAATTTTTCAAACGTTTGAAGTTGTTCCCCATTAAAATGTATTTTCACCCTCCTTGATTGGGAGGCACTAATCTTGCCATTTTCGCCCTTTAAAATGTCCGTTAGTGGCTTGCAATAGATGCGAAATCCTTAATAAAACATCTGTAGTAGCTTGCCAATCCCAAAAATGACCTCACATTAAAGAGTGTAGAAGGTTGTTCATAATTGCGGATGGCCTCTACTTTTTCTGGGCTCGTTCTGATGCCATTTCTAGACACTACGAAGCCGAGATATTCAACACTTTCTTGAAAAAAATGTGTTTTCTCGCGAGAAATTCTCATATTGGCTTCGAACAATCTTCCCAATACCCATTCAATATGTTTTACGTGATCTTGCTCGGTTTCAGAGAAAATGATCACGTCGTCAACATAAACATAGCATGACTTCCCTATTTGCTCTCTCAGGACATCATCAATGGCCCTTTGGAAAATGCTTGGAGCATTCTTAAGGCCGAAAGGAAGCCTACAAAATTCGTACTTCCCATTTCCGACCAAAAATGCGGTATTTTCCCGATCTTGTTCAGATAGTGTTATCTGGTGGAAGCCTGACTTGAGATCAAGTGTCGTAAAAAATCTAGCTTTACCAAGATTTGAGAGAATAACATTTACTTCAGGAATTGGGTATTTGTCATCAACAGTTATTCCGTTCAATTTCCTGAAATCTATAACCAGTCGTTTCTTTATATTGCCGTAGTCATCGCTACCTTTTTTATCAACAACCCAAATGGGGTTGTTATAGGGAGATCTAGAAGGAGATCTGTATTAACGAAGTCTGCTACACCCATGGGATATGGGTATAGTTTGGAGTAGACTGGGTCGCTACTATTGGTGCGAATAGTAGCTACAATATTTGTGTTATATGGAAGTGATTCTTTGGGGTTTTCGAAAACTCCCAAAAAATTTTTCATCACTTTCCTAAATTCTCCCGCAATAGTTTGAGGCACTTTTATGTCCTCCACTTGTGTAAGATTTACATTTACACACTTTAAAAATTTGATCTTTTCGATGCCAGTTTTAGTTTTCAATTCCTGCTGTTCAAAATTTAATGTCGCACTCGTCTGTGTTAACAGATCGAGGCCAATGATACCGTCAAACGTTGAGAGTGATGGTAAAATAAAAAATGTACTATTACTGTCAAAAATATTTATGGTGCATTTTTCTTTAATTGCTGTGAAGCCGTGAATCGACTTCACCATGAACGGGTTGTCCACTGGAATAATACCGTTTAAACACTTCATAGGTTTTATATAATTCTTCGAGGCACCCTTATCTATTAGCAATTTAATGGTTATCCCCGCCACGTTTCTTGCTATGAATGGTAGCAGGGAGCTGTTACTAAAAAATTAATTTGATCAAATTCATCCTGAGCATCGATTTCGATATCGTCTGCTTCGGTATCTGCCATCTGATGGTAGTCCTGAATATGTTCAGGGTTATCTTGAGAGAGATGATTTACTCTCTGATGCTTTGGACCAGTGTATCTAGCCGTACCACTATTAGGTCTCTTCACTGCTTGCCAATTTGATTGATTTTGAAATGGTTGTGTTGGGTTCTGATAATGATCACATTGACCCTGGGGCGAGTCCTTTGTAACTGCTCTGAAACGTGTTGATTGTCTGAATCGGGCAGATTCATCAACATCCATGGGCTCTACTAAATTATCGTTTTTATGAGCTCCAAGTCGTCTGGCAAAGTGTGGATTCTTATTTTGAATATTCCCGTGTACTGATTGTGGTTCACTTTTCTGTTTATCCCTATCTTCACGAGATTTAGCGAAGTTTGACGCAAACAAGTACCTTTCTCGATTAGATTCTACTTCTTGGGCTAATGCCAAGGCTGACGGCAAATCGGATGGGCGAGCCGAAAAAAGAACATTACTCAAATCCTTTTTCGTCCCGGAAATAAAAACGCGTAACGCATCCATCCTGTAATTTTCATTCATAGAATTAGCGATAACACTTTCATACGTCATGGTGCATTTATTTGTCAGTAGTGTTAACTTTTTCTCCACCTCGTCATAGTATTCTAAAAGTGTCTTACTACCCTGACGAAGAGTGGATAGCTCCTGTTCAATGAGATAAATTGGACGCTTGTCCGAATATGTGAAATCCAAGCGTGCTATAATAGCCTTAAAATTTAAAACAGTATTAAACGAATATAACACCATATCGGCCGAACCTTTTATCTTGTTCCTTATGATGGCCACAGCTTGGTAATGTTTAGAGCTACCGTTGTAAGACTCGAATAGTTTGTAGGCTGTATGAGCAGCCTGGCGCCATGAAACGTACGATTCATGTTTGCCTTCAAAGTCTGGCAATGACTTCACGACGTCTAGGGACTCGTCACACTGATGTCCTGGAATAATTTCGATTTCCCTATAAGATACGACTTCAGGAGTCGATACTGAAAATTTTTCGAATTTCTTTTTTATGTCATCAACTTGTTTTTCAAATTGTTCTCTTTGAACTCTCAAAGCTGCCGCGATGGCAGTGTCAACGAGCACACGTAAGTGTTCTGCAGTCGTTGCCATTATGGTATTATCGTTAGTCTTTGTGTCGACCGAAATTCTACTGAAAGAATCTATTAAGTGCTCAACTTCCTGATCTAGGTCGTGATTACTCATTAATAAAAAACCCGAGCAGAAATTAATTTTAAAATTTCATCAGTATTTTCATTCCTTTTATGTTTACTCTTGTAATCTAATTTCGCGAAATTTTACCACTTTTGCTAACAGTCACACATTTAGTTCACTATTTAGTTATTTATCGGACACTTTTTTGTAAATCTTAAAACTATATTACTTCACATATCTTACAATTGAATAATTCCGCATGCCTCCATTATATTGGTGTTGCCTTTGTTTTCACTGCTGCCGTTTCCGCTGCTGCTGTTGTTTTTGTTACTGTTGATAATGTTTGATGTCTTCGTTGCTTCAGATCCTTTCTTTTGGATTTCCTCGCTGCCCAGACTATTTCGAAGCCTGGTGACACAGTTATTCTCCAAATATATTTTTTTAAAAGCACAATACCTCGTTATTACTACGAGTTAATTATTTAAAATTTTTATAAACTTTTTTGTTTTAAAACCCGGTTGGGCGCCAATTACAATGGTTTTATGTTTTATTGATTTGAGTTCTTTTATCAAACTGAAGCTATAACAATTTTATGAAATACTTATTGATACTTTGTACCCACACCCAATCGCGTATTTGCTGACAACGCGCTCGTGTGTGGTGTTGTTCCATATATCATCAGTTCAACGATCTTGCTGCGTATTATGTTGGGAAATAATATGTTTGTTGACACTGCAGTCTGGTCAATACTTGCTGTCGTCGAACTTTATGTTAGGGTGGTGCATTTATTAATCATACTGGGTTAACTTATACATATTCATTTAGATTTTCATTATTAACACATTTATTAAAATTTTCTGAAGTTCTTTTTAAACTTACTAAATTTCCGTTTTTTAGGTTTGTAATTAATATTTAAATTTTTCTGACAAATTGCTTCACTGCAGAAACTAATTCACAAATAGTTTTATTTTTGCCTTGCAACTGAAGGCTTAATTGATTGCCAAAGTCTATCATAAAGAAAATACCTCCTCCATCACCACATCAAAAATATTTGTTCCCTTTACATTTCCATGCAGAACAACCAGTGATAACATTTCTTCGTGGATTTTGAAGTTTCACACAAATGATCAACTGGGCTATATGATTGATGTCAGTGGGTTCATCCAAACAAATAGAAAAATATTTGCAATCAAGAATTTTCTTTTTAATATTTGAATATATGAATTCACTGACATTTTGTGTTCGCCGGGAAATCGGGCGAGGTGACAGGGGAATATCATTAATTATTTGAAGCATTTCTTCACCCTTTTTACCAAAGCATTTTAAAATATCATTGCTTAATTCTTTGTAAAACTCGCCATCTTGGAATGGACGGCAACGTTTTGCAAGCGCAGCAGCAACAACAAATGACGGTTTTCTTTTTAAAGAGGATTTAGTTGAGTGCTCCATTTCAGATTCTTGAGAATCAGTAATCATTTTTTCATAAAAAGGTTTTTTTAGTTTCACCATTAATGACGTTCTTTCGTCATTAGTTATATTAACATATTCATTATGACATGACAAATAATGGCTCTGCAAATAATATTGGCGTGCGCGTGGCATCGTACATTTAAAAATTAGAATTCGTAACAAGAATTCGTATTCCCATTTTTGATTAAACATTTTCGTTCAGTGTCGTGCTAACAACATGCGTCGATACAACATCATCGAACGAACCCAATATGCATTGAAAAATTATTTCTCCAATGTTGGAGAAAAGCTTAGTTCTCAAGTTGATTTCCAATGTAATTCTCAACTTGACGTGAAACATTTTTGTCCTTATTTGCTTTCAAGTTGATATCAAGTTGAGAATTAAAATTTTTCAAATCTTTGAGAAATATTTTAATTCTCAATTGGATACCCAACACTTTTCTCCACTTGAGACCAAACATTTTTTCAACTTGAATACGATTTGAGTCCAGAATTTTTACGTTATACGTTTTGGTTTTTATGTTGTTGTTTTTGTTGTTTTTTGTTATTGGTTTCTCTTTGTTTCTTCGTATTGTTTGCGTATTGTTATATGGCAGCACTGTAGATTTCTCACAGATATGGTAGCTTTTGCCAATCGTAAATTGAAGAAATTATTATTTGTGAGAAAGTTGTCAGGTGTTGTCGGCTTTTTGTGTTTTTTTGTGTTAACGTTGAATTAAAAGTACATAAAACTAAGTATATGTTATATTATTATTAACTTAATTATTCACTTAACTTAACTTAATTATTCAATTTGCGGGATGCGTAGAAGCAAAAAAGTGGAAAGTGAGCTTAGGCAGGTGATGAGTTCGCTGTCGGAGTGCTCATTGCCAGATGAAACATTGGCAATGGGATCTTCGACATCAGTCCACTCAGTCAGCCCACTATACATATATAATAAATAACACTTTAAAATAAAAAATTCAAAAAAAAAGTAGTACATAGTTTTTATTTCTTAAATATATATAAATATTTTTTTTTAATATAGCAATTCCGTATCTTCCATTTGATACCGATTGGAGAAATTACTTTGATATCAAGTTGAGAATCACAAATTTCTCCATTTGATAACTAAGAAAATCACCATTTAAAAAATGTGACTTTTAAGTTGAGAAGACTATAATCGGACTGTTGAGGTGCATTTGAGAATTAACGTTGGAGATTTGAGAAAGGTATTTAATCTCAAATGTACCTCAAGTTGATATCCAACAAAAATGTTTATTGGGAATGCTCAAGCGCGACTGAATGAATTTGTTTGTTTGTTCAATGCGTGTGCGAATGCATGTGTGGGAGAGCCGCCCGTGGGCTACCAGTGTTGCGAGTTTAGGGGATTTATCCCCAAATTGGGGATTTTTTTTCAAAACGGGATTGTTTTTTTGGTATGGGGATCCGGGGATATTTTGGGGATGAAAATTTAAGATGAATTTATTAACTATTTATTATTTGTGTGTTAAAATTATTGTGTTAAATACAACACAAATGTATGCTGACAATGACAGTCAATAAAAAAGTGTAAAACACATTTAAATTTCACAGTTTTTCACCAAAACGACATGAAAAATTAAAGTCAGAAGTTATTGTAATTCCACCTGGTGTATGTCACTTTTCGTCAAACATCTCTCTATCACACCGACCGCATCACGAAGAGTGTGAAAGGAAACGTCAGATGAGTCAAATATTCTCTATTGTAAGATTTACTCTATGCACATGTCAGTCCCAAAAATATCAAAATATTTTACTGGCAAGGCTGTACGTGATGACAACAATAAAACCAGTAACAAACATTTTTGATATTTGGCGTTGCTAAAAAGAATAGAAGCAGTGGAGAAGAAATAACGAAAAATACTAAAACTATATACAAAACAAATAATGAAGTAGATGAATCTGAAGATTATGAGACTTACGTATTTGATATACTAAGCCTTAATGACTTTTAACCAATGTCCAGATCAAAATCCAGATCTCATTTGTCATAATCTTTTTGTTATAACTAATTTTTATTAAAATAATAATAATATAATATTTATAATTTAATAATAATATAATTATTTATTATGTTTACATTTTTCAATATTTAAGTATTCGTTTTGTTAAACTGAATTCTAAAAAAAATTTTATTTTAAAACTTAAAACTTTCTCGAAGTTCCTTTAAAACTATGGGGATTTTTCCGGGGACTAAAAAATTTTTTTTGGGGATTTTCGGGGATTAAAAATAACAATTCGGGGATTTCGCCTAAAAAAAACTTGCGACCCTGTGGGCTACGTTTTGCCGACCACTGCTCTACACTAACAAAATGTATTTGTCTACCCCTAGACAACGCAGAATAGGAGCAAAAACGAAAACAAAAACCATTCATCAGACACATCGAGGTAAGTAAACGTTGCAAAAAAATTATTTTTCCAAAAATTGTAAATGTTTTAATAACATTTTTCTTCTTCTTTATTTTCAGGTTACTTGGCGTGCTAGATGTGTGAAATGAATTTCTTCTGGAAACATGGAATCTGCACAACTTGTCCAACATGTGTAAGTAGCACATCATTGAATGGGCTGTTCGGAACTTATGTGTTCTAGAAGAAATTACATTCCACCCATGTGTTGGAGTCCTAGAGGAGTTTTCTGGCTTTGTGGGCAGGTAAACACCTGTCGACAGGGACAGAATCTTCCGTCGTCCCGATGGTATGGACGCTAAAAGTAGCCAACGAAATTAAAAAAAGGGAAAAAACATAACGAAAAAAAAATATGTCTGTATGTGCGGACATAAAAGTGCATTACCCCCTCTCCAGATATACCCAAAAAAAATTCATATTTACCAGAAATCAAAGTGGTGAACTCAAAAAAAATTAAGTAGCAATAAAAAAATATACAAATAATAAATACACAAAATGAAAAAAAATTACTGTCTGACTGTCTAATCAGTCGCCCGCCAACCAGAGTTATCCGAATATTCCTGAGGATGCGTATGATCGATTTTCCTTTCATGCAGTTGATTATGCTGAAGTCGTTAATGCTTTCAACATGATCAAGGCAACAGCAGTGGGATGCGATGGCATGAAATTTAAATTTTTACGATTAGTTTTTCCATTTGTTGGGAATTATATATGGCATATAGTTAATAAAATATTAACTACATCTGAATTCCCTAGTGCTTGGAAGAGAGCGAAAGTTATCCCAATTCGCAAAAAGGGTAATCTGAATTCAATGGAGAATATCCGTCCTATTTCTATAATGCCAATACTGTCGAAAATGGTTGAGAACATAATGAAAATTCAGATTGTAGATCATTTGGAGGCACATTCTCTACTACATGACTGTCAGTCGGGATATAGAAGTAATCGAAGTACAACTTCGTTGATGATAGGTCTGACAGATAAGGTAAGAGAACATATTCGCCATGGGGGCTGTTGTGTGTTGTTATCGCTTGACCTTGAGAAGGCGTTTGACAAGATTGATCACACGATACTTGTGGAGATATTGCATTTTTTGTTTGGGTTTACTTCCACTGCATGTAGATTAATGTATTCGTATTTGTTTGGTAGGAAACAATATGTTTATTGTAATAATAATGTTTCAAGTATTTGTCCAGTGAGAAGTGGGGTACCCCAGGGTTCGGTTTTGGGACCGCTGCTATTCATTATGTATGTAAATGACGTGTTTGATCGTATTATTAGCTGTAACTGTCTCACTTTTGCTTTTGCAGATGATTTGCAAATTGTGTTTAAGGGCAATTTTGACTTTTTAGACCGTCAATTTATTGGTTACCTGGATGAATGAGAATGTTCTCAGTATTAATAGCAATAAGACAAAGGCTATGCTATTTGGGGGTTTGAAAAGTGATCCAGTTAATATTTCCATCTATGGCTGTAAGATCGATGTTGTGGACAGCTTAGACTGTTTTGGTATAATTATTGATAGTAGGGTCACATTTGAATTGCATGTGAACGCTATAACTTCTAAAGTAAATTACATTCTAAGAAAATTCTACAATTTTAATTTATATCTACCCCTAAATATCAAAAGACAAGTAGTTCATGCACTTATAATGCCGATTTTTTTATATGGTATGGATGTATATTCTAGGACTTTGGGTTATATATTGAAGAAGGTGCGTTTGTTATTTAATAGAGTTATAAGGTATATATATTCAGTAAGAATGCACCAGCACATTACTTCTTATGTCAAAGACTTTCTAGGTTGTTCATTTTCGGAATTTGTGCAAGTTAGAAGTTTACTGCATTTTTATAAGATTATTGTTAGAGAAACTCCTTTATTCTTAGTGGAATTATTTGAGTTTGGAAGGTCGACGAGGAATGCACAAATTATTATTCCTATAATGTCTTCTCAATTGGAACGCTCTTTTCGTGTTAGGGTAGCAAGATTTTATAACATCATTCGTTAGGTACATTTAAAAAAATGTGTCCAATTACTTTTTGCATGTTTCAGAACACTTCACCCCATAATCTTTCAGTTATATTAACTTTGCCTAATATAAGCTAATGCTCCATGTCACAACTCAAGCGCTTAACATGTGAAAATTCGTATTGTCACGTGTTCTTTAAATGTCATGGGTATTCTTATTTAATACTACTTAAACTTTTTAATTGGGAAAGGGAATCTGTTATCAATATTATCAATTATTATCTATATTAATTGTTTTATAATCTATCTTATATCTATATTCTTTGTTTGATTATGTTCTGTGTTTATCATTATTATTAGTTTTTATTATTTATATTAATATTGCATATTTCATGTTAGTTTATATACATCAACTTTATTTTAATTTTGTTAAATTTTTATTTGAGTAGAAATGTGTTGCAGAAATTTTATAACCCAATAAGGCCTTATTGGCTCGGTTATTGAACTGTATAAAATAAAATAAAAAATACAGCAGACAGTTGTCCGAGGCCTTCGGCAACGGACTGTCCCTGCAGGCTGTGTCAGAGACACGGCCATTAAGTTTAACGTAGAATACGCCATCCGATAAGACAGAAAACATATATAACAATAAATGATAAATAACATAAGCAAATGAATTTATTTATTTGATAGTTACTTTTGATAATATACATAAGCTTAAAATTAAATAAAATAAATTTAAATAAAGCTTATTTATTTTTAATTTAACATAAAAATGTATGAATTAATTTTTTCATATATTTTTTATAATTATATATCCATGTTAAATTCAAATTCACATTTAACATTTTGTTTCACTTAAATACATAAGTAAATATACGAAATTTCAATATTTCATCAATCAAAACAACAGCAGAAGGTTTGTGTCCACACTGAAACAGCAGCATAGTTTGTGTCCACGCTATAAACTCAAACACTCAACCAAACACCACACATATGTTTGAGTGTATGTGTTTAAACAATTTTCATTTGAGAAATTTAAATATTACGAAGTTATCAACCAATATCAAATGTATATCAAACGAATGATAACATCTTCATTTACCTACAAAAAATTTTTTAAAAAAAGTTATCTCGCCGTTTCCTCATAATCAATGAAATAAAGATTACAACAATAACAATCTGACATGACTCCCTATACCGTAAGGTAAGACGTATTCTACGCCAAAATAAATAAAATAAATAAAAAAAATCAATGGCAGATATGAGACAGAGGGGGAATGACTTCAAATCGTTAATGGGTGGTTAGTATCTTCCACCGGGCAAAAAAAAAAAAGACAGCAGGGACTGCGAAGCTCCGCGAACGTTAGGCAAAGGAAATAGTTTTTATGAACTCTGCGCAATGAGTAATGAGAGTAGGTAGCTGTATACCAGCTGCGGATCAAAGGGCCCGCAAAAATTTTGGGTGGAGACTTTCACTGTAGAAGTCATGAATGGGATTGCATAAAGTCAAATTGTTGGGGTAATATTCTACATGATTTGGCGACGACAAATACTTTTGGTGTAGAATATCCACCGGAACCAACATTAATACCTTCTAGCAGTAAGTCAAGTCCATCTATAATAGATTTCTTTGTAACTAATGTGTCAGACAAATTACCTCCAGCATTGACGATGAATAGCCTAAGTTCGGACCATTTAGCAGTCCGTATAACATACAATACTTCTTATAAATCCTTAAATAATTTAAGATATAAGGCAAATTGTAAAATTTTCAGACGTTATATCATTCAAAATATCGCAAGTTTAAACACAGAATGAATGATTGCTACATCGATTTATTTCCCTAATATTTAATGCAATTGATGCTGCTCTTCCGAAAATAATATAAGTACATTCCGCTAATTATGTCAAACGACTTTCTAGTCACATTCAAATATAATAACTTTGCGAAATAACTGCAGACGTAATTGGATTTGGTATAGGCTGACATATTACAAGAAAGAAGTGAACTTTTTGAATGGAGCTATTCGCGACGTCATATCTTGTTTTAGAACTCAATGTTAAACAGTCTGAGGAATCGTCTTAATCTTTTTAGAACACATCCAAATTATTAAGAATCAAATTAGGCCAATTCCATCGCTTAAGGAAAATGGTTGCCTTTACATTACCAAATTTGAAAAGACAGAGAAGCTCGCTCAGCATTTCCATTCAAATCATTCAATATCGGTCAATTTGAGCGATGCGAACACCATAAATATGGTTTCGGAAACATGATTGAGTATGAACAACGAAAATAGTCGGAGCGAGGAAATCGTAAGTGTGGGAACTGTTATTAAAAATTATTATTATAAATATTATTAAAAGTATGAAGAAAAAGAAATATCCTGGATCAGACATAATTTTAAATAGGTGTCTGAAAGATCTCCCACAGAGTGGTCTACAATTGCTAACAAACATGTTTAAGTATTAAGCGTTGCTACTTTCCTAGCTGGAAGCAAGCTAAAGTTATTGCTATTCCTAAAAGCGGAAAATATATATCCAGTCCAGATTCGTATACACCAATACGCTTATTAAGCTCGTTGAGTAAAAATTTAGAAAAAATAATAAAGGAAAGGTGTGTCTCATACATAAAGAATGAGAATATATTTTTTTTAATATTTTACCTCCCAACACAACACTGTACAACCTCTTGCTCGGATTAAAAATATTGTGAAAAATAATTTTCTCTCTCTCTGGTTTCCCATTACATCCCATGAAGGGACTGGGGAGAACTTCTCACAATCACTGAGCTGTGCGCTTTCCAGTTTTCACTCACTGATGGGGACCTACAGTTTTACACCGATTCCGAACGGTAATTTGAGAAGATTTTTCATGGCTAGATACTCGATAGTGTCGCCGTCACTATGCGAGGTGACCGCCGCCGAAAGAATTTTTTTTTTTTTTTTTTTTTTTTTTTTGAAGGTGGTCAGAGCCGGGTTCGAACCCAGGATCTCATGTACAAGAGCCGCGCACACTAACCATTGCACCACCGACGGCCACGAAAAAAATATTTTTATAATTTTAATTTTAATTTTAATTTTACTGAAGATAAATCAACAGCTATGGTATTGTTGCACATCAAGTCTGTTTTCGAATCTGTTTGGCACGATGCTTTAATCCATAAACTAATTAAAATTCTGTTAGATACCCCAACAGTTAAAATTATTAAAAGCTTTTTAAAAAACGGGTCGTTTAAAGTCCATATTAGTGATGTCCACAGCGCTCTTACCTTTCCCCAATTTTATATAATATTTACACTCATGATTTCCCCATGTTAGAAGAGTGTAAATCCTCTATTTTCGCCGACGATACAGCGGTTTTGAGTTCCGATGTTGGTGCTTCAGATATTATTTAGTTGTCAATCTTCAAAAATCGTTAGATTCTGTTGTTGATTATTTTAGCAATTGGAAGATTGTTTTTAATGCATCTAAGACACAGGCTATTTACTTATCAAGAAAAAGAAAATATTGTTCTTTTCACCAAATTCAAACATTAAATTGATGCTGTGGATGTTTCCTGCGAATCTAAAGTTAAATATTTGGATGTTATTCTAGACAGAATAATTATTTTCAATGACCACATAAGCCACAGTTAACACCACCAATAAAATTTCGTTATTCCTTCATTAACAGGAAGTCCAAATTAAGCATCGAAAACAAGCTTATTATGTTTAAGGTAATATTTCCTGCCATTATTTTTTACGCTGCTCCTGTATGACACGACATCAAAAACGACACAGCAGATTGTCACATAAAACGGTTACAGGTTTGCCAAATAAAAATTTCGCATAACATTTATAATTTAATTGGGCTCGTATATTAAATGTGTCAAACTATGTTTAAGAAGAAAAGTTAATTATTGTAAACTGAGATCCCTTTCAGGACCATTTATTAAATCAATTGGGTATTTCTGAATTTAAAATTATCAATAAATATATATACCTACATATATAATATAACTTTAAAAATCAAAATCTTTATCCTTTAATATCTTTATCTTTATAATAAATTGATAGATATTAGATAATTATCATTTATTATTCGTGCTACTATAAATATTGTAATAAATATATTTAAGTCACTGTGAAAGAATAGATGAGCAAAAAAATACGGGTTATTCCTAATGAGATTGAATAGTTGTATGGTAAAGTGTCAACGCGGGGCCTTATTGTACAATTTGAAGGAAATGTACAACCAAGAAAGAGCGGACTGGGTATGAGACCCAACAAATCAATATCTTGCGTTAAATCTGTGGTCGTTTTATATTAGTTCTATTTTTGTGTTGGTGTAGATTTTAAATTTTTATGTTACGGCCTTCTTAAGACCAACAAGCTGTCGGTGAACAAATTGCTAGGTCTCGAAGTAGGACCATAATAAAGCCCGGTATCTTGAATTTACCTGGTTTTGAATATGCTAGTGGATAGTCTGCATCATAGAATAACACATACGTAGAAGGTTTTATTCGCTCAATAAATTAAACGTCATAGGTACGATGGAAATTACACAGTGGAGGGTGGAAAATATGGGTTCAATAATACCAGATGGTGGCAATAGTATACAGCGATCCGCAAGGAACTACACCCGAATTTCGTGTTTTTGTGGCAAACTAGTTGTGTTAAATACAATACAAATGAATACCAACGTTAAAAGTCAACAAAAAAGTGCAAAATACATTTAAATTTTTCAGTTCTACACCAAAACGACAGGAAATAGTTAAGTGAACATATTTTGTAACTCCACCTGGTGTATGTAAATTTTAAATTTAATTTGCTCTCATTTCCACAGACCTACCGAGAGAGTGTGAAATGAAACGTCAGATGAGAGAATAAGTTCTTCTATAGTATGTGTTATTCTATGGTCTGCATGCTTCTCTAAGCCGTCTGCCTACAAACTCGAAAGATTTCACATCAAAGTCGTGCCAAACAAGCGATCTTGTAAATCCAATTAGTCAAGCGAAACTCGAACTCGAATTAACTCAAAAAGTAAATAAGTAAATTTTTTTAAATTATAACGGTGCCTTAAGTAATAGATCTGGTAACATTTCTTTCGAAGCGAAAACGATGTTCAAGTAGACAGTCCAATTTCTCTGCCAACAAACAAAACGAGTGAAACCTTAACCATTCCCAGCTCTCTCTTACACTCCTCATTGTATATTTCAATACACGAGCAGATTTTTCATATTGTTATTGTGTATAACTTTACAAATTCCAACCACGTTGAAGTAAAATTACTTAAACTATGCAAAAAGAATGAAATAATCAAGATATGACGCGAGAGAGAAATGCGTTAAAGTGAATTGTTACCTCTTTTTGGTTCTCTTTTACGAGGGTTGCCAAATTCCGCACATCTTCTGGTCGTCTAATTCTTAATCGTCTTTGTTCGAAGATTCAAGTGAATTCTGACCTTTGGCTTGGATTCTGTCAGATGATTTACGAGAGAAGTCAAAATTAGATCACGAAGATTTTTTTTGTGAATTTCTTTTTTTGAAACCGAAATTGTAACGACCTCTAGGTGCCAGATCTTATTGGAGTAATTTTTATTGAAAACGTACGATATTATACGATATCAATTACATATATATATATATATCAGTGAATGCGAAAAAAAAATTGTGTGTTGAGATCTCAACAACTGAAGAGTGCCTCAGGGAACTGTTGCACGTTCCGAGTATAATGATCGCCTTCAATCTCATTGTTTGTTACTTTTATGGTTGTATTGTTTCTCACTGTGTGGCCGTCGGTGGTGCAATGGGTAGTGTGCCCGCCTCCTGTACTTGAGATCGTGGGTTCGATCCCTGCTCTGACCACCTTAAAATTTCTTTCGACGGCGGTCACCTCTCATAGTGACGGCGACACTACCGAGTATTTAGCCATGAAAATGCTTCTCAAAAATACCGTTCGGAACCGGTGTAAAACTGTAGGACTTAATCAGTGAGTATAAAACTAGAAAGCGCACAGCTCACTGGTTGTGAGAAGCTCTCCCCGATTCCTTCATGGGATGTAATGGGAAACCATATAACTATTTATTTATTGTTTCTCACTGTTTGTCCATTGTTTTTCAAAGAAATGACAGATAGAGACCGTAGACGAATCAAATTATACACTTTGACTGATGATCAGTCGGCTGAAGTTATGGATGCGTCGGTGGTGCAATGGCTAGTGTGCGCGGCTCTTGTACATGAGAACGTGGGTTCGATCCCTGCTCAGACCACCTTATATTTCTTTCTACGAAGGTCACCTCGCTTAATACCTCGCAAAATACCGTTCGGAACCGGTGTAAAACTGTAGGTCCCAATCAGTGAGTATAAAACTAGAAAGTGCACATCTCACTGATTGTGAGAAGCTCTCCCCAATCCCTTCATTGTGATGTTAAGTGTCACCATTTTTTTTTTATGGAAACAGATGAAGATTATTTTAATAGTGGAGATAAAGAGAATGATTCAAATTACGCTCCATATGAAATCAGCCAGGACGACGAATTTTGCGAATAATGCATTTCACAATGAAAAAAGTACTTTGTTTTTCCGAGGCACTGAATATGTCGCTGAATATAAGTTCTTGATGCACCTTCGGGATCATAATCATTGATCCAATAACGAGACACGAAAATATGGTGGAAAATGTGGTCGAAAATGTTCAAAGCTCCTGGAATGTTCGCTCTAGGTGCAACTTCGAATGTTGTACGCTTGACGCAAACAGTAACCAACTTCGTGACAATTTTTATACGTCGCTGTCATTGTTGGTTTATTTGCGTGCAAAGGGACGGGCACGGTGAGAGACAACCGGAATCAAAATTGTAAGCTTCCAGCTGATAATGTCATCAAAGACTAGTCAAGAGGTTTCTCCGCGGAACTCATTTGGTATTGAGATCAGCGAGATATTGTGGAACGACAACAAGTGTGTACGATTGGCTTCAACTGACGTTGGCATTATTATTATTATTAAGTTCATTTATTAGTATTCATAATACTCTTTTCTTTCCAATTATAGATTACAAAATTTAATTAAGTAAATGTATCGTTTTTAAAAAATGTACACATTCTCTATTAAATATATTACTATTTGTTTCATTTTTGACGTATTCTGGAAGTGTGTTATATAGTTTTAAACCTTCATAAAATTATGTTTTTTGCATAGAAGAATTTGTTGCTCTTTGAAGCCTAAAATTACTTGCGTTCCTTAGTGGGTAAGGTTGAACATCGCTCACATATCTCGTTTGCTCACGTAGGTAGTCTGGTGCTTTTCCTTGTCGAATTTTATGTATTAATTTCAGTGTGTTAAGTGCAAGTCGTTGTTTTACGTTAAGCCATTTAAGTGTATTCAGCATTAATTTTCTAGGTGCGTATCTATTATATTTCAAAATCGCTCTCATAGCTTTGTTCTGGAGTTCCTGCAGCCTTTCCATATGTGCATCAGTGCAGCACGTATATAATATTGTTACCCCAAATTCAAAATGCGGTTTTATAATTGTATTATATACCTTTATTGCCGTAAGAAAATTTATGTTGTTCCTTATCCGTTTAAAATATCCAATCTTTTTACCAATCTTTTTATATATGTACTCTAGGTGGTCCGTAAATTTTAAATGTTTATCAATAATCACACCCAAGTATTTGATAGAGTTCACTTTCTCTAATTCTTCATCGTTTATCCGTATACTCAAATCACTAGTCGTATTAATTTCCATTACTTTTGTTTTTTTTTCATCAAGTTTAAGTTTATTCATTTTTAACCATTCATTAATATTGTTCAGATCATGTAATATGTTGTATTGACATTGCTCAGCTGTATTGTCTTCCGTGAATATTATTGTGTCGTCTGCATACAGAACCATTTCAATCTTGTCTAACACGTTTGGCATATCATTAATGTAGATAATAAACAATAGTGCCCCTAGAATAGATCCTTGAGGATCACCATGACCATTGTCAATTACACATGATTTTATATTGTTGACACATGTGAATTGCTTTCTGTTCGATAGATACGATTTGAACCATTTTAACTCTGTGCCTCTGATGCCGTATTTTTCTAGCTTGTCCAATAATATTTCCCGGTCAATAGTTTCAAAAGCTCTTTTATTGCACTTAATATTTTTCCAACTGTTTATCACATAATTAATAGTAGTCTCACAAGAAAATTTTTTTCGGAAACCTGATTGATATTTTGATAGTATAGAATTTGCCTCAATATGTTCTTCCAGTTGTATTTTAACCACTTTTTCAAAAATTTTTTCGCATGTTTTGAGAGTGTTTATTGGCCTAAACTCCTCACATTTTTTGTGTTCGCTATTTTTTCGACGGGAGTTATCATAGTCTCCTTCCAATTTTCTGGAAATGTGCCCGTTTTTAATGATGCATTTATGATTATTAGAAGAATGTTTCCTGTTGTGGTCCAATTGTCAAGTATCATTTTGGGGGAAATTCGCTCATAGTCGGGTGTATTTTTCAGGTTTTTAACAATATTCTTACGGCCTTATTCATAAAAAGTTATAACATGTTTGAGGAATCGTTGTTAATGCGATGGGTGAAAAGTGTATTCATAATCGATAAATAGTGTTGTAAACAGTTTGTTAAAGGTTCAAGAGTTAATTCACCTTCCACCCTACTCTAACATTATTATAAAGTGACGTTTGAGAATTAATTGTTTATGTTTTCGAACAGCTGATTTTTTCGTGAGTTTTGTGAAAAAAAAATCAAATAATAATATATAATACTCGTATAAAATAAACAGCACAATGGATCCAATAAGTCTGATAAATCAAATATGTATGTGATTATGTCCTTGTATTAAAATTTCCAAATCAAAGGTTTGCTTTATTCCATATTTTCAGCCATGATAAATAGTTTTGGAGTACCTAAGAAAAATAAGACTTACACTGTGTGTAATTTTTTAAGTCATGGCAAAATAACCATATACGGACACCACTACGTGATAAAAGACTAAAAAAAAAGACCCGTGTTTCCCAATTTTTCCCAAAGTCATGCACTTTTTTTTATGGGCCGCCAAAGATTTGGGGCCTCGGTATCATTTTCGTAAAAATGTGATAATTTCCTCAGGCTCATATCTTGCAAACCGTTCAGAATTTCGCAAAGTTGTAGCTCTTGTCATAAAGAACAAAAATTGCGAACATATAAAATCAAAAAAACTTCACCTTTCAGATCAAAATCGCAAAAAACTTAAAAAAATT